>CM057342.1:384384309-384742036 GCA_030015575.1 Agapanthus africanus
GGCCATTACTATACATAGGATGTATATTGTAGTGGATGCTGGGACATATATAGGGAGGACTTTCTTGCTCGACATGATAGTATGCTATCTGGTTGAACTTTACCTTAACGTGTATACTGATTGTCTCTCTGTTACATGTTGGTAAAGCCCTTAGGATCTGTACTTGACTACCTGGACTATGATGCAGATCATACTAGTGGGACATGGTAGTCCATAAGTACATCCTTCAAAGTCCCTAGTCGTGGGTGTATCGAGACGGGGCATCGATATACCAGAGTAGACTAGCGTATACCTTCTCGACCCATACAGATGGGCGATGGATGATCCCATATCCATCGGTGTTAGACATCAGGGATGATATACGGGTGCTCAGTAGAGACTGGGTACACTGGACGGACTCGCCGAGAACTCCCAGATGGTATTATACCTCACGTCAGATGGCAGTTCTCTGGTGACACTGGTACAGAGTAGTCTGTTGACCCGAGATCGTCATAGAGTCTTGTGTGGTTCCCACTGTGCTTTGATTTCCATCTTACCACGTCCAAGAGGGCGTGCAAAACGGTGGTTTTTGGGTACAGTCCCGAGTCACATGGAGGCAATGAGCGATAGGAGGGGATTCGTCTCTCCGGTATAGGGGGTTGATGTTGCGCTGTGTTCGATTGGCTATAACAGGAAGTCCCTGGCCAGGGCTGCTCAGAGAATTGCTGGTAAGTGTTACCAGTAGTTTCTCGACCCGTTATGAGCCTCATATCGACACGACTTATCGATCTATTGGGGTCTGACGTTTACCACCCCTAGGCGAGATATGCCACATATCAGACGATCAGACCGGACTGTACGGTAGTGTTACTGGTCGGATTCACTGGAGTGTGAGCAGGCTTGCTCGTCGATCTTCAGATCGCTCAATACCCGGGTGGCCGTTACGTTTAGCAGACCGCTTGCGGCTTGTGGGTGTTTGATATGATCATCATCTGCTGCCGGCGTATTGACGAGTCTTTAGAGTCCTACACAGAGGTTTCCTGGCTCAAGCGAAACGAAATAGGAGCGCATATGAGATATGTGCGGGACCGAGAATAATGCGTGTATGTGATACCGTATTCTATTCTCGCGATAAATGTATCGAATGGTTGTATGCGATATAACCTAGTTATCGATTCAAGCGTTGATTCGATAAGCCGATATATTGTATACTAGTCGGTTGTGTGCGACATAACCGGATCATTGAATCAAGTGTTGATTTAATGATTTAATGTATAATTATATATTTGATATATTACTTTGCATTAACTAGTATCGGTTCACTTTAGACGGATTTTCTCACTTGGTTCGTGCGCATTGCATATGCGATATGTTTTTGTGCACTTGCATTGTATCATGTTTGATGATGCATATTAACTTGGTTAAGTATAAAGATTAAACCATGGTTTACTTAATGATTAGGGTTTTGATTATCTTATTCATTTATTTATATATATATTCATTTTGGAAATTATTTAAGAATGGTGGCTTATTTTGTTTTATGTTGAAGTTTCTTGAAACTTTGATCAAGTCAACCATTCTTATCTCTTCCTTAACCCCTAACCATCATATCTAACCATGGTTCATTCTCTACACTAAACTAAGGTTAATATTATGATAAGAATGGATTTTATTTTCTATTCTATTATTCTTATCATAACATTTATTCTTCTTCTTCCTTGCTTCAAGTGAAGAAGCTTGAAGTCCATCAATGGTGATTGTTGGAAAAGAGTGAGAAATCCAAAACTAAAGTCTACCCACTTCCTATTTCTTCATCCTCTACCTCTTGCCAAGTAGTAGAGTGTGTTTACTTCACAAGTTTCTTGACTTGGCGAAGTTGAGAGCTTGATCTTGCGATGCTTCGACGTAGATCATCTTCGGCTATGGACATCGACGACCTAGCTTGCCCATTCTCCGACGAAGCCGACTCTAGAGCCCGGATTTGATTTGGACAGCGGAGACGACCTCGTTGCGGAGCCGTGGAGGTGGAGGACCGGATCTACAAAGGTTGTATTTCCGTATTCTCATTAGTTAATTTGTTAACTAGTTCTTTTCGCCTAGACATCTAGTTATCGATCCGTACACTAGGGTTTGTAGGCACCATAATTTTTGAAATTTCCATGGTTGATGGCTTGGGAGACCTCACTAGTGTGCCTAGGAACCCTACATTTACAAGCTCTCTGCACTTACCTGAAAAATTTTAGGACTTCATTTTAAGTTCGACAGAAACTGAACAGATTTAGGGTTTTCCGGCTTCGTTTTTCCGTTCGAAATTCGTACAAATTTGCAATCAAGTTATTTAGTGTTTAGCGAGGCTCTGATACCACTGTAAGTCGATGTAGTACACCCCAGTACTTGTGGGGAGGCGGAATTTTCGAAAAACGATCAAGTTTAAAGAACGAACATCGACTAACCGCTTAAATCGAAGCTAAACTATAAATAACCGTACACAAAGAGTTTCTTTTTGTGTTTAGGGATTATACCTAATGAAACCGGTCCTTCGTCTTTGTGTCCTCCTTTGTTCTCCTCGACCTTCTCTAGGTAGTAGACGATCCACCCGAGAGCAAAACACCAAGCTATACCTCTAACTTGAGGTAACTAATCTACTTTGATTGCTAATCAAAGAAGAAAGGATGATATAGAGTGAAGGTAATGGATGTTTAAGTCTAACTAAACCTTTGATCTCAACACATGAGGATTAAGGATTAGTTTCTTGAAGATGAAAGCTTGAGGAGAGAGAATGTGAGATAAGATAATGAGATGAGAGAGAGTGTATCATAATATATTATGAAGCATTCTTATTATAGAAAAAAGAATAAAAGAAATGAATAAGCATGCTTCATAAATGAAAAGAGGTGATTCACTAACATGAGTCATTAAGCATTTATGATGCATTAATGATCATGATGAATCACCCTCATGACATCACTAATCTTATCCAAAGCTTATGTCACCTTAACCTCCTTAGTCACATCTTCTAGAAGCTTCTCGTACAATTACGAGAACGCCCCTCCAATCCGCAAAAAATACGGAAAAACTTTAGACTGTAAAAATCCAATAACCGGATACCAGTAACTGGCTTAAACCAAAGCCGACTGGTAAAAACTGTCCGAAAGTCGTACGTGCGTAAACGCACGTATGCGTCCGAACCCTTTGTCGCAAAACCATGCAACCTCTATATCGTTTCGCCTGGAGTAGGAAACTCTCTGTGTGGGACTCTAGAGACTCGACTACTACGCTGGCAGTGGGTTTAACCACAGACCGCAAGCGGCACTAGTTGTACGTAACGGTCCCCAGGTAGTTGTCGATAAGAAGGCCGATGAGGAAACCCATCCGAACTCCTACTGAGTCTGATGTGACAATCTCCATACAGTCCGGTCCGTTCGTCCAAGACTATCGCATATCGGGCCTAGGGGGCGGCAAGCGTCAGTCCCCTAATAGCGGTATAAGTCGTGTCGGAGGGAAGCCCATTACACCCTGAGAAACTACTGGAACCTACCAGCAAATCTCGCTTGCCCTGGCCAGGGACTTTGCGTAATGGCTCTCTGACACAGCACGATATCTACTCCCAATACCGGGAGGGACGAATCCTGTCTAACCGCCACTGCCTCCAAGTGCTCGGGACTGCACCCAACTGCTACCTGTTTGCACGACTCCTTTGAGCCGTGGTAGGGTAGCAATCTAAGAACAGTGGGACACACTCGAGGCGAAGTAGCAGTGTCAAGTCTGCGGACTACGCTGTACTCATGTCACCTGGGAACTGTTCACTGACGACTGGTATCAAACCAACCAACAGTTCCCTGTGAGTCCTGTCAGGTGTACCCGTAACCTAACGAGCACCTGTATACTATCTCCAGTACGACGTACTGATGGCTGTGGGACAGACCATCTCCCCAACTGGGATGAGAAGCGAACACACCAGTCTACTCCGGAGTATCGATGCTCTGTCTCGATAATCCAACGACCAGGGACCAGAATAAGGATGTGCTTGTAGACTACCCAGCCCCCACTAGTGTGACTGCCATCACAACGCTGGTAGACAAGCAAGATCCTAAGAGCTCTATCAATACGTACACTCACATATTAAGATAGAAAAACCAAGTAGCATACTACCATGTTTAGCAAGACTGTTATATACATGTGAATATCCCAAGCTTCCATTAAGTAATATACAAGCTAGTATGATACAGTAATGGCCTTCTAGGGCATAAACACTAACACTAGGTGGTACCATACCTATCATCAGATAGAAGTTCTCTGGTGACACTTGTACAGGTTAGTCTGTAGACCCGAGATCGTTATAGAGTCTTGTGTGGTTCCCACTGTGCTTTTATTTCCTCCCTACCACGGTTCAAAGGAGTCGTGCAAACAGGTGGATTTTGGGTACAGTCCCGAGTCACATGGGGAAAATGAGCGATAGGAGGGGTTTCGTCTCTCCCGGTATAGGGAGTTGATGTTGCATTATGCTCAATTGGCTATAACAGCAGGTCCCTGGCCAGAGCTGATGAGATTACTAGTAAGTGTTATCAGTAGTTTCTCGAACGGATATAGGCCACACATCGGCATGACTTATCAAGTTACTGGGTTTGACGATTTCACCCATAGACTTGATATGCGACATATCAGACGAAGAGACCGAACTGTACTGTAAGTGTTGCTTATAGGCTTTGCGGGAGTTTGGACAAGCTTGCTTGTTGATTTTCTGTTCGCTCAATACCTTGGTGGCCGTTACGTCCAGCTAATACCACTGACGGCTTGTGGGTGACTGATTTGATCATTACCTACTGCTGGCGTATTGACGAGTCTTTAGAGTCCCACACAGAGGTTTCCTAGCTCAAGCAAAACAAAGTAGGGCACATATGCTGATATGTGCGGGAGCTTGATTAAATACGAGTATGTGATACCGTATTCTAATCTCGCGATATATGATTTTGTATATTGAATGTTGTTGGTTATATGTGATATGACCGGGTTATTGAATCAAGTGTTGATTTGATAATTTGATATACATGTAAATGATATTAGTCGGTTATATATGATATAACTGGATTATTGAATCAAGTGTTGATTTAATAATTTAATATATATTTATATTTGATATATTTATATATTAACTAATATTGTGCTCACTAAAGATTTTATTCTCTTGTTATATATAATGATATATATATGATATATGTATATATTTATTTATATATAAAATACTATTGTGACATGGTGGATGATACATAGAACAAGAGTGTATGAGACTCACACCAAGACTAAAGATAATTAGGGTGATTATTTATTAAGAGGAAATTCAAAATGATGTGGAATGAACATGGCTTAGATGCTTGTAGAAGCATGTAGAAGCTATGACTCATCCCGCTAATTTTTGTTTTACTCTAGATATTTTATAACCCAACCGTTATCTTTAGCCTATGGTGAACTCTCTCATTCTATCACTTGAGATTTTTTCCTCACCCTAGTTCATCTTCTTCCTCTCTAGGTTTTCTTGAGTGCAAGAAAGAAAAAGAAAAAGAGATTTCTAAAGTGAGCAAAATTCCTACTTCATCAACCTACTCTCATCTAGCCCATAAGATTAGATTGTTTGCTTCACTAATTCTTGATTAGTGAAGAGGTAGCTTGAGTTAGAGTAACTTCAAGGTGGATCATCTTCTGCCTCGAAGACGACGAAGCAAGCTCGTTCTTTTCACCAAGTGGGGCCTAAGAAGAGTTCTAGGAACCACTACTTGGAGCGTAGGGACTACTACTTGGAGCTTTAGAAGTGAAGGACCATTCTACAAAGGTTGTATTCTCTATTCACTTAGTGTAAAGCTTGTTTACATGTTTACAAACCTTAATTCTCTAGTTCGATTCTAGGTTAGTGTAGCTTAGACCTATAGATTTTTTAAAATTGCATACTTGATGCATATGGAAACCTAGTAGAGGTGCTAAGACACGCTTTCAGTTTTAACCTCTCTGAAAACATGAACAGGAAAACATGGATAAAAACATGGAGAATAAGGAATCCATAATACTCCAGGAACATAGTTTCTTCAAATCAAGAACTTAGTTCTTAAAGAACCCGATCCCAGATCCTCATAATAGTGATCTTAGAGATCGTTAATTGTCATGACCCGGAATTGGAACGTGACCGGCACTTAGACCACGTGGAGTCTATGGGACCCCACCGTAACCCAAGTAAGCCGAAAGCCCAGAAATCTAAACTTTTTGAGGAAAAAATAATGGAGGTGAAGTTTTGAAATAAAGGTATAACGTGATCAAGTTCTTTCTTTAAAAGTAAGTAATGACATATGGAAATACAAGTGAGTTGTATACTATAGTTGGAAACATTTTCGTCATTTGAAATTTAGGCAGCACCTCCTTTGTAAATTTTGATCCAATATCAATACATAACAACAATAATATAGGCATCCCCAAGCGGGAGATAGCTCTTCGCCAATTGGCGGAATCATAACTACGCAATATAAAATATACGACGCCCAAGGTGAAGATCAATCATAGAAAGAAAATAAAGAAGACCAAGACATCATCAAGCTCATATAAATAATAATACACACATCTCACTCTAAGTCTCAAGAATATACAAGTCTGGTGTCTAGGTCTACCAAATATATATAGTCCGGTTGAAGGAGCTTTTAACTAGATTACAACTGAAAATAATATATACAAGTGGTGGTCACGATCCAAGTGTACCCCACCTATCAATGCAAATCACCCAGAAGAAAGCTTTGTGCCAGCAAGTCGCTACTGAATCCGTACATTCAATCCTGCAAGAAAACTATGACACAACGGGGGTGAGTAGCCAACTCGTGAGTAGAAAATATCAACAGGTAGAAACCGAATGTATAACGATCTCTTAGGTCATACTGGAATATAAAACATCATCCCGTGTGGTATCTAGGGTGATCGTGTATACATATGTGTAAAATAACAATGCCGTGCTGGTATCAGTATATAGTACCAAGTCATCCGTGTCATACGTAAATATATACGTGTATCATCCAACGTGTGTCCATCAACGACACATCAAATCATCATGAAACCTGAGTGTCCAGTATCGACACTCGAAAATATTATAAAACCCGTATCCAGTATCGACATGTAAATCCTCATATCTCAGGCGCGGTCTCATCGGATCAGCCCTCATATCCATCTATCTCAATCGCTCCGGTTGATATCCTCCGTATATCCGCCGAGTCCAATACTATCACCGGTAGGTAGTATTCCCCTGCCGGGCTCAAAGTTTCTCTATACAATCTTCTTGCCCCGGGGTACCATACCGAGTCCACCATGTACCCGCAGACGTTGCCTCTTCACTCCTCGAATCGGGTAATATCATAGCTCATAACCGAGAAATCTCATAGTGGACATCGAAATATCATATTAAGAGAAACCGCGTTTTTAAAACAATTATAAGACTTTAAAAATATATCTACGGTTCTCAAATCCAACAATCTCATGAAAACAGAATCTCATAATCAGGTACCCATGATGGAACAGTAAATGCAAGCATAGAATAGTACTGTAAGGTATAACCGATGTTTTCATATAAGCATGTCGTGTAACTAGGTAAGAAAGTTCAATATCTAATCTAGCATGTGCGGTAAAGAGTACTAAACAAATAACTGTAATTCTAACCGGTGTTTTCATATAATGTGCTCTTTTTAGTAGGCTTTGCAATTGCACTTATTGAAAGTGTGTCTTAGCACCACCACTAGGTTTATACAAGCATCAAGTATGCAATTTTAAAAATCTAGAGTGCTAAGCTACACTAACCTAGAATCTTACTAGAGTATTAGGGTTATCTTAGCATGAAAGCAAGTTCTATAACTAAGTGAAGAGGATAACAACCTTTGTAGACCAAGTCCTTCACTTCTATAGCTCCAAGTAGTAGTCCCTAAGCTCCAAGTAGTAGTCCCTAGAACTCTTCTTAGCTCCACTTGAAGAAAGTATCGAGCTTGCTTTGATGTCTTCAAAGCCGAAGATGATCCACCTTGAAGTCTCACTAACTCAAGCTATCTCTTCACTAATCAAGGTATTAGTAAAGCAAACAACCTATACTAAAGGGCTAAGATAGTATAGATTGATGAAGTGGGAATTTTGCTCACTTTAGAAATATATTTCTCTTTTTATTTTTCAACTCAAGAAAAACTAGAGGAGGAAGAAGATGAACTTGGGTGAAGAAAATTTCTTAAAGTGAAAATGAGAGAATTAACCAGGGTTAAAGATAAGGATTGGGTGAGAAAAATATCTAGAGTAAAACAAAATTAGTGAGATGAGTTATGGCTTCTAAAAGCATCTAAGGCATGCTCATTTCCAACTCATTTTTAATTTTACTCTTAATAAATAATCACCCTAATTATCTTTAGTCTTGGTGTGAGTCTCATACACCCATGTTCTATGTATAATCCACCATGACACAATATATATATATATATATATCATATATATATATATATATATTATATATATATCATTATATATAGCAAGAGAAGAAAATCATTAGAGAGCACAATATTAGTTAATATATAAATATATCAAATATAAATATATATATATATTTGTTTATTAAATCAATACTTGATTCAATAATCCGGTTATATCATACATAACCGACTAATATCATTTATATGTATATCAAATTATCAAATCAACACTTGATTCAATAACCCGGTCATATCACATATAACTGACCAATATCAAATATATATACATATAACATTTCATTGAATCAACACTTGATTCAACAATCCGGTCACATCACATATAACCTAACTGATATAAAATATCGCCAGATTAGAATACGGTATCACATACTCGTATTTAATCAAGCTCCCGCACATATCACCATATGTGCCCTACTTCCTTTCGCTTGAGCTAGGAAACCTCTGTGTGGGACTCTAAAGACTCGTTAATATGCCAGCAGTAAGTAATGATCACATTAGTCACTCATAAGCCGTCAGCGGTACTAGCTGGACGTAATGGCTACCCAGGTATTGAGCGAATAGAATATCAACAAGCAAGCTTGTCCAAACTTCCGCAAAGCCTATAAGCAACACTTACCGTACAATCCGGTCTCTTCATCTGATATGTCGCATATCGAGTGTGGGAGTGGAATCGTCAGACTCGAGTAACTTGATAAGCCATGCCAATGTGTGGCCTATAACCGTTCGAGAAACTACTGAAAACACTTACCAGTAAATCTCATCAGCCCTGGCCAGGGACTTACTGTTATAGCCAATCGAGCATAGCGCAACATCAACTCTCTATACCGGGAGAGATGAAACCCCTCCTATCGCTCACTGCCTCCATGTGACTTGGGACTGTACCAAAAATCGACCTGTTTGCACGACTCCTTTGAGCCGTGGTAGGAAGGACATCAAAGCACAATAGGAACCACACAAGGCACTATGACGATCTCGGGTCTACAGACTAACCTGTACAAGTGTCACCAGATAACTGCTATCTGACGATAGGTATAGTACCATCTAGGAGTTCTCGGCGAGTCCTGTTCGGTGTACCCATTATCTAAGGAGAACCTATATACAATCTTTGATGTCAAACACCAATGGTTGTGGGATCAATCATCGCACCATACAGGGTCAAGAAACGTACACACTAGTCTACTCTGGAATATCGATACCCTGTCTCGATACTCCCTCGACTAAGAACAGTTAAAGGATGTGCTTGCGGACCACACAAGCCCTACTAGTATGATCTTCATCATAGTCCTAGTAGTCAAGCCAGCATCCTAAGGGCTTTATCAACATGTATCAGAGAGACAGAATAATAATAATAGTGTACATGTTAAGATAAAGAGCAACCAGATGGCATACTATCATGTCGAGCAAGTTGTTGTATCTCATACCAAGCATCCACTATATCATACAATAATGGCCTCTAGCGCATACATATTCCTAACAATCTCCCACTTGCACTAAGGCCAGTTGTTGTAGTATCTCATACCCAACATCCTAAAAAGTCTCTCAAACTGCGTCTAGGGGAGGGCCTTCATGAGTGGATCCGCTGTGTTTTCCTTCGTGTCAACACTCCTGACCTCGATCTCCCGGTGATCAACTATCTCCCGGATAAGATGATATAGCCTAAGAATATGTCTGGATCGCCGATGGGATCGGGGTTCCTTAGCCAAAGCCACAACTCTATTTTTATCACAATACAAGGGTATTGGATGCTCAATGGATGGAACCACACCAAGTTCAGCAATGAACTTCTTCATCCAGACAGCCTCTTTGGCAGTATCGGTGGCAGCGATGTATTCAGCCTCCATCGTCGAGTCTGCTATAGTATCTTGCTTGGAACTCTTCCAACATACCGCCCCTCCATTGAGGGTGAAGACAAAACCCGAGACCGACTTGTTGTCGTCCTTATCACTCTGGAAGCTCGAATCGGTAAAGGACTCTACCTTGAGTTCTCCGTTACCATACACCAAGAACTTTTCTTTAGTCCTTCTCAAGTACTTAAGAATGTTCTTTACAACTGTCAAGTGCTTCTCCCCAGGATCTGATTGATACCTACTTACTACACTAAGTGCATAAGCTACATCCGGTCTGGTGCATAATCTCACGTACATGATTGACCCAACTGCAAAAGCATAGGGTATCCCTTGCATGCGAGCCCTCTCCAAATCATTCTTGGGAGACATCTCTTTGGAGAGAGTGGTTCTTCAGCAAGTAGGTAAATTACCACGCTTAGAATCTTCCATACTAAACCTCTTTAGTATGGTGTCAATGTATCTGTATTAGGACAATCCCAACATCCGCTTAGATCTATCTCTATAGATCTTTATCCCCAGGATGTAGGAGACATCACCTAGATCTTTCATGGAAAACTTTTGTGATAAGAAGAGCCTGACCGAGTGTAACATAGGAACATTATTTCCTATCAAGAGTATGTCATCCACGTACAATACGAGGAAGACAACCTTACTCTCAACAACCTTTTTGTATATACAAGGTTCATCTACGTTTTTAATGAAGTCAAACTCTTTGACTGCCACATCAAAACAGATGTTCCAACTCTGTGATGCCTGTTTTAATCCGTAGATTGATTTAAGCAGCTTGGACACCTTTCCACTGCTCCCACCGTCTATGAAGCCCTCTGGCTGTCATGTACACGCTTTCTTCTAAATCACCATTTAGAAAAACGGTCTTGACATCCATCTACCAGATTTCATAGTCATGGTATGCAGCAATGGCAAGTTGGATCCTGATGGACTTAAGCATAGCCACTGGAGAAAATGTCTCATCATAGTCGACACCTGGTCATTGACGAAAACCTTTTGCTACAAGTCTACCTTTGAAGATCTCAACCTTTCCATCCACACCAATTTTCTTCTTAAAGATCTACTTGCTCCCAATGCGTTTTACCCCTTCAGGAGCAACTTCCAAAGTCCATACTTTGTTGGTGTATATGGATTCCTTCTCAGATAGCATAGCATCCAGCCATTTCACAGAGTCTCCACTTGTGATGGCCTGCTCGAAACTAGTTGGGTCATAATCTTCCATGATGCAATCCTCGCTCCCACCGTCTATAAGAAAACCATAGTATCTCTCAGGTGGATGAGGAACCCTACTAGATCTGCGGAGTGGATGAGGTTCGTCGGGGACTATTGAATCT
This sequence comes from Agapanthus africanus, assembly GCA_030015575.1. Classification (NCBI taxonomy): domain Eukaryota; kingdom Viridiplantae; phylum Streptophyta; class Magnoliopsida; order Asparagales; family Amaryllidaceae; genus Agapanthus; species Agapanthus africanus. The sequence goes on from CM057342.1 coordinate 384,395,971, forward strand.
TCCGGTTTTACTAAATTGTTAGTTATAGTTTGTGCAGCTGGAACTTCTTCTACTTCTACCTCATTACCATTAATTTCTTTCACAAGAAATTCCTTTTCTAAAAAGGTGGCATGTCGAGAAACAAATACCTTTTGTTCCTCGATATGGTAGAAGATATACCCTCGCGAATGTTTGGGATATTCTACAAACTTGCACAGAACTGACCTTTGCTCGAGCTTGTCCGGATTTTGCATTTTAACGTAAGCCGGACAACCCCATATCTTAATAAAATTAAGACATGGTCTCTTCCCTTTCCATATCTCATGTGGAGTGGTAGGCACAAATTTAGTAGGAACCATATTCAATATGTATGCAGCTGTCTCAGGTGCATAACCCCAAAAGGAAATAGGTAACTTAGCAACACTCATCATAGAGCGCACCATATCTAATAAGGTGTGATTCCTCCGCTCCTATACACCGTTGTGATGTGGTGTATATGGAGGAGTAAGCTGAGAGAGAATCCCATTCTCTTTTAAATAGTCTCGGAATTCGGTGCTCAAGTATTCTCATCATCGATCAGATCGAAGGACTTTAATACTTTTACTCGTCTGGTTCTCTACTTTGTACTTATATTCCTTGAATTTCTCAAAAGCTTCAGATTTGTGTTTCATCAAGAACATATGTCCGAATCTTGAGAGATTATCGGTGAATGTAATGAAGTACGAGGAACCATACCTGACATGTGTAGACATAGGACTGCATACATCACTATGTATCAGTCCTAAGAGTTCATTAGCTCTTTCTCCGTGTCCAGTAAACGGAGTTTTGGTCATTTTGCCTTTGAGACATGACTCGCAAGTTTCATAAGATGTAAATTCGAACGGACTCAAATATCCATCTCTATGCAACTTAGCTAGTCTGGTCGTATTGATATGACCAAGTCTACAATGCCACAAGAAGTCTTCGTTCATTTCTGAACTTTTCCTCTTGTGTGTGTTCTGTATATTTAGAACTGTAGTTTGATTTAGAACGTATATACCGTTATACAACATACCAAACCCAATCAACACTTTATTTAAGAAAATGTTCATAACATTTTTCTCTAATACAAAGTTATATCTTTCTTTATCTAATAAAGAAATTGATATTATATTGCACATCATTTTTGGTACGAAATAACAATCGTTCAGAATCAATGTATTACCATTTGGTAATACTAGGTGATATTCGCCAACTGTTTTGGCTGCAACAATTGTACCATTCCCTACTACGAGAGGCTTATCACCCTTTCCCGGTTCTCTACTTCTTCTTAACCCATGTAACAAATTACAAACGTGAGATCCTGATCCGGTATCCAATACCCAGGACGTATAGCATACTGAGAAACAGTTCTCGGTAACGAACACACCCGAAGAAGATGCATCATCATGCTCTTTCTTCGTTCGGGTTGCGAGGGAATCCTGATATTCCCTATTCCTTGCTCAGACTTATGATAATCATAAGAAAAAGTGGAACCAACGTTCCCCAGCTCAGTATAATAAGCGGGTTCGGTCAATACATCCAAATTATTATCTTGATTAAAGCGTGTCATGGTCGTTACCTCAAGAGAAAGAGAAGAAAACACTTTAGCGTGCGCTCTTGCAAGATTAGATTGGTTATTATCTTATTTAATCACGATGGCTCCCGCTGTTTTTTATCAAATCTTCCTTCAAACCCTAAAAGGTAAGATTAGCCGGAATTAATTACACCCTACAAGTTCGCCAATCGGTCAGCCAGGCAGGTATTGGTACTCTGAGGGAGTCTCCCCATACTTTCGCATGGAACTAATTAAATAACCCCGTTTCCGCAAGGGTATAACCCCGTTAACACCTTTCTTAGACACCTACTGGATCAGCTAATTGTAAAGTGGAAAACTCTCGCAGGAGTAACTCTTACTCGCAGTGGGTATCGGGATCCAACTATCTCATAGAAGGTATGCAATCTTATTGCAAATTTAAACACTTGAAATTCCCAATATCTATTTTACCCCTAACGACCTATGACCTTGACGGAGACCAACAAACCATAGGCCGCTAGTCAAGTTCTACCCGTCATTTCTTGATTGAATTAAACCCACCAGCACGACCCTTGACGGAGGCCAACAAAGCCGTACGACTACCCTAATCCAATCGCATCATATATGGCAGATAAGCACTAATCATCTACCGCACACTACGCCTTGACGGAGGACAACAAACGCAGCACGAATACTGAGTAGTCCTTATCTGAAATGACGGAGGGCTACGACTAGTTTTGAATAAAACCTTTAACGTAATGAACTTGATATCGTTGTAGAATCCAGTGATTTGAAAAAAAGTGGTTTAAGCTCTGCTTTTTAAAATCGAGTAGTTTTCAAAAAAAAAACTGAGTGGGTTGTAGCATTTGCTAGTTTTGCTAAAGAGGTCATTCCCGGTGAAAGGATCTGGGCTCTTTCCTCATCGAATGAGGTGCTCGATATTCATAAATGAATACCCTTATGCAAAGTAATAATTAGAGCTACCATTTTGAAAATTTTGATTCTACAACATCTTTAGGTTTCTTTTCTTTTCATTAATCTCATTAATGACGTCCCATCATTTATGTTTCCTAAACATTACAGAAGAAACGAAAATAAAACACACATATATGCCATCCGCATTCGCTACAGGGACCCGGGTCTTCACTGTAAGGTTACTTAACTTACGGCAGGGCGGGGTCAGGACTAGCGCGGATGCAAAACATATATAGTGTCTACTAATACATCATATATATATCAGCATTCGTCTCACGCGGTTATATGATCACATCACAGAACTCAAGCAGCAGAAGCAAACATATGAAATATAGGATATTCTAGGTGGTCCGTGTTTTAAATTAAGCCAGTAATTAAAAACACGGATTCCACGGTCGTGATGAATAGCCAAACCCACATCCCTAGACCCCTATGAGAGCGGCAAGCAACCCTGCCAATTCTAGAGTTAGGAGACCCGGTCTCGACTCCTCGAGATGGTCTCCTACTGGACTCTAGAACCCGGTTACTTGTGCTCCCTGCCTTGGGTCTATCCTAATATGGAAAAGTAAATAATATACATCAATGGTGACAACATCCTTAACCCGAAAGTGTCCCAATAAAATAATATTACATACAATTTTTTACATGAATGAAAATAGATAAACTCTCATCTCACGTAAAAAAAAAACCGGCTATTCAATCACGACGATCCAATATAACATATCACAAGCAACACATAACATCACATGTCATCAACGTAAGTAAATATGCGTATTCCTAATGTCGTTAATGTATAACAACGAGATCGAGGATACACCACATATTACACTTAAGGTCGCAGAAAAGAAATGAAAAACTACAATAATTAGAATCCGCATATTCCTTAGACATCATAAACCCGGAATATCTCATATTTCGGATTTCATGTCTAACCCTATAAACCTTGCATTTATGTCTCGAATTGGAAACACTTTTCAATATCAAGTCGGGTAATTCAATAAGATTCCCGATTAAATGATCGAATGGTCGTTGGGAACTTTAGTAGATTGCCGCACCCCTGATGTCATCAACGAAGTGCACTTAGGCGGAACACCGCGGCCGCGTGCTCCCGAGTGGATGCTTTTGGTTACGGTGTTCTCCAATAGTCACTTGGTCGGGGCTATGGGGCGTGACTATCTAGTAGTGTTTCCCGGCGACTATTCGCGTACAATATGAGATTGCAACAGAGTTTTGATCCAAATCGAAACTCCGTAGCAACCAATCAAATGAGACTAAAAATGCTAGATTTACAAAACACAAACTAGTTTTCACAAAACTAATTAATGTGGATTCCAAATATTGTATCAAATATCATAAATATCTTGACGATATTAAACATTTTGATCGATATCTCAAACACCCACAAATCACAGAGACCTCAACAACTTGAGCCTCACTAAAAATACCCAGAAAGTGCCAAATATCACTACGGAGCAGCACAAGAAAAAAGAGTCCCAAACTCACCAAATATGTGGCGGAACCGCGGCTAAACCCTAGGTTATGCCGCGGTTCCACGGCCATTTGCTTGAGTTGGGTCTTCGTATTTCTTGGGGCTCCATACAATAACCTGCATGAATTTCCGCATGTTTTTAATCTTAAAAATTCCAACTTTTGAAAAATGGACAAAAACTTGGTAAAATGCGGGTTTCGAAGTTCGATCGAACACTTTAACGTCGTATAGACATCACCAAATGCTTTAGCTTGGCTATGATACCATGAAAGTGTGTCTTAGCACTACCACTAGGTTTATACAAGCGTCAAGTATGTAATTTATAAAATCTAGAGTGCTAAGCTACACTAACCTAGAATCTAACTAGAGTATTAGGGTTATCTTAGCATGAAAGTAAGTTCTATAACTAAGTGAAGAGGATAACAACCTTTGTAGACCAAGTCCTTCACTTCTATAACTCCAAGTAGTAGTCCCTAAGCTCCAAGTAGTTGTCACGACCCGAAGTTCGACCCGTGACCGGCACTTAACCACGTAACGTCTACAGGCGTAACGCGACTAAGTAAGCCGAAACCCAGAAATCAAAACCATTAAAAGTAGTGAGTGTTGAAAACATTTGTTTAAAAACGTTTGGAAAACCTTAAGTAGTTTAATAACATTCTTTAAAGTTTAAGTTATTATCTTAAAAATTTTGGCAGCATTTCCTTTGTAAAACTAACCCCGAAATCGGGTACACAACAAGATATGAGTAAAATGATAACAATATAATAAAGCATACCAAACGGGAGCAATCACGCCCAACGGCGGAAACAATCACCACAAAAGTAATATACGACGCCGTAGCGAAGAAATGAGCAATAAATGAAAAACATCACAAAATGATAAACTGCATAAGTAAAGTCGGCCCACACGAGCTCGACACCAGAGTACAAATAATATACATCATCGTCCTCACACTGGTCTCTAAGTCAATACATAAAGTAGATGGAGAGTACTAGATACAAAAGTGTGCACAATGTAAATAACCGGATACCACAACCCACCTAACAGCAAAACAGCTCACGCTCCAACTGCAGTGGTATCCGAAGCCAAAAAGATACAAGAAGGCAGCCTGCCGCGACTACTCTGAGGGGCAACCTGCAAACACTGTGGCACAACGGGGGTGAGTTGCCAACTCGTGAATAGGAGATAACATATAAAAGTAATCTCGAGTATGCACGTACTGCGCTACTCTATCATATGCCAGCAGATAATGTCTGTATGCGATAAGCAGGACGTACAATAATCATGTACAAGTACTCTATCAGGTAAAATAACTACAGGATGAGATGCATAATAATAAATGCTGAGCATGGGATAAAATAATATCTACACGGAATGTCAACGTTGAAAAATAATCGGTGCCCCTCAATGCACCCAAATCCCAATAAAACTCAGGCGCCGGCACTCTCATCGGCCCTCAAATCCTGTAAATCTCTGGGAATCGCGATTGCCCAACATCGGCACTCAAAATATCATGGAATAATCGTGTCCAGCCTCGACACGCAAATCCTCATATATCGGGCTCCGTCAGTCCGGATAAGCCCACGAGCTCCGTCTACGGAATCGGCCCTCGGCCCCAGCAGTACAGCACGGCCCATATCCATCTATCGACTCTGGTCAGTATCCTCCGGATAACCGCCAGGTCCAACCAATCACCGGTAGGTACTCGCCACCCTGCCAGGCTCATCGTCTGCTCCACGAAAAACATTTCTCACCCCGGGGAACCATACCGGGTCCACCACGAACCCGCAAATGGATCATCCAACTCCTCGAATCGGGTTTCAAGCACACGCCTCAGAACCGAGAAAACGCGTGGTGGACGCACCAAAATATCATATCAAGAGGAACCGAGTTTTCAAAATAGTGCATATTTTCTTAAATAACCCCACGGTCCTCAAATCCAGAAATCACATGAAATCCAAAGCCAATGCGTAAATCCATGCGATGTGATATACGCATCAAAAGTCGTACTATAAGTAAAAGGGAGAAACCGCTCTTTAAAATAGATTCAGTTTTTCAAAAGGCCTCATGCGGTCCCCAGTTTCTACCAAAAATCAACTTATCTAGATAGGTACAGTTTGAATATGCATAAGTATGGATATGCAAATGAGTAAGGGCATAAGTATGAATATGTAAATGAGTACGTGCACAAGTATGAATATGTAAATGAGTACGTGCACAAGCATGAATATGTAAATGAGTACGTGCACAAGTATCATAATCATGTCGAATCATATAGGAGGTGAGCTACAGTATATTGTTCAAGGCAATTCTATAGTGTGAGTGTCATGGCAATTACTAACGGTGTGTGTGTAACATGCAGATTAGTGCTCGTGCGACATGAACCGTTAGTAACAGTGCGGTGTGTTATTAGTTCTAAGTTCATATAGATATAGCAGGGGATGCGGTATGCAACAAATAGTATCCATGAACAGTCAAATGTATGCAAATGAAATATGCTACTATAGTTTCCTATCATCCCTGACGCATAACGCCATACGGGCGATTTCCCCATAGATGTTAAATCTACTCATCGTAGTCTCGTGCTAGGTGTATCCGATGACTTGTTTCCCCTTCTTCGCGGCGTCCGTCGTACTCGCCTGCAAACCTAGAATTTCACAAAATAATACACATAAGCTAAAATCTACAAAAACGCGACAATAAAGCCAAACGAGAAACCCGCGTCGCGAACCAAATGCGTGTGTGTGCGATACGCTAAAATGTGTGATTACGCGCCTGAAGCTACCCCGACACGTCGCGATACGCAGAAAACCCCAAACCCACACACGTGTCACACGTGTCGCGAAAGTTAAAATTGTAGGAAATAGGGTATTTTGTTCCAGATTTTCCTACAGAGAGAATTTTACAAAATTGCATATACCATAAGTCTTAGAATAGCAGCAGACACCCACACAGCAAACCCCAAAACCTAGGTCCCCCATTTGGCCGCAAATTGCGGCCAGAATGATTTTTCCGGCGGCCCATCTAGGGAGTTGGGCTCCCGTGCTTCGTGTGTGTTCTCTACACCTAGTGTACGTGCTCCAGCAAATACAATATTTGTCTGAAGCAACTGGGGTACAAGCAGATTTCAACAGAGCCCAAAACCTAGTTAAAAAGCTATTTTAACACTAAATCGATACATTAAGGTATTATAGTGAAACCTGAAGCAAACCTTGAGTTAAAACAACATTATAAACCTATAACAAAGCTAAACAAGCCACATACATGCTAACTTATCAAAAATTTCACTAATCCCCCTTCATTATCACTAAAAATGCACAAAACACGATTTTTAGCTAACAAAACTATAAGTTATGATCTAGGGTGATATGGTTGAGTTTTGATACCTTCAAAAGATCCTAGGGAACTCAATTTTCCAGCCCTTGCCCTCACATGCACTGACTTGCCTCCAAAGTCCATAAAGAAGCCATTTTCCAAGGTTTTTGTGTGAAGGGATAAGGGTTTTTGTGTAGGGTTTGAATAAGGATCCAGAGAGAAGTGAAGGAAGAAGAGAAGATGATGAAAATGTTGTTGTTGCTGCTGCTCTCTCTGCGGAGTTTCAGAATAATGAGAGGGAGAGAGAAAAGAGAGAGAGAGAGAATGGTCAAAAAGTCAAGCCAAACTTACCTAACCACCATGCCTCCCATTCCCTCATTTAAATTTTAAAAAAAAAAAGAAGGGTTTTGACTTGGTTAATGGTGGGAATAATAGAACCATGCAAGAAAAATAAAATGGTTACACTAACCTATGGTTCAAAGAAAGATAAGTGTGCATGTGTTGCACTAAACCTTGCTTAAGAAAGTAATTAAGGAAAATTCCCAAATAAGGTGGACACAAGCTAAAATATAATTAATAAACCCCATATATATATAAAAACACCTCTCATCACAATCAGAACTAGTTTTAAAAAAAATAAGTTTTACGGGTTTTTATGAAAAACACGCATCTTTACTAACTAACGCGAAATTAACCTAAACGAATTTCAAAGCGTTACAATCTACCCCCCTTAAAGAAATTTGGTCCCCGAATTTAAAAATCTAGCTACGCGTACCTTCAAAGAAATGTGGATATTTCTTCCTCATCTCGTTCTCGGTCTCCCAAGTGACCTCCTCGCTGCCCGGGCCACGCCAAAGGACCTTGACGGACGGTATATCCTTCGATCTCAGTTTCTTCACTTGTCGATCCAAGATGACCACCGGCTGCTCTACAAAAGAAAGGTCGTGCTCCAGCTGGATCGTCGGGTGCTGAATCGCATGCGAAGGATCATGAAGATACTTGCGGAGCATCGAAACGTGAAATACGGGGTGCACATCTGGGAAAGTGGGCGGAAGGGCTAACCGATATGCAACTACACCAACGCGCTCGAGGATCTCGACGGGGCCCACGTACCTGGGACTAAGCTTCCCCTTCTTCCCAAATCTCATCACACCTTTCATTGGGGAGACCCTCAAGAAAACATGATCGCCAACCGAAAACTCAAGTCTGCGCCGACGACAGTCTGCATAAGATCTCTGCCTACTCTGGGTTGCTCTCATCCTATCGCGAATCAACTGGATCTTCGCGGTCATCTCCTAAACAATCTGCGGGCCTAAAATACTGCTCTCGCTGAGCTCTATCCAACAGACGGACGATCTACATCTCCTACCATATAGAGCCTCGAATGGTGCCATCTGAATGGTCTCCTGGAAACTGTTGTTGTAGGAGAACTCTACCAATGGTAAATGATGATCCCAGCTACCTCCGAAGTCTAATACGCACGCTCGGAGCATGTCCTCGAGAGTCTGAATAGTCCGCTCTGACTGTTCGTCGGTCTGCGGATGAAATGCTGTGCTGAAACTCAAGCGGGTGCCTAAAGCCTCCTGAAGCCTCTGCCATAGTCGGCTGGTAAACTGGGTGCCTCTGTCGGACACGATACATGTTGGGACTCCATGCAGTCATACAATCTCGTCGATGTATATCTGGGCATACTGAGAAAATCTGAAAGTCGTCTTCAACGGCAGGAAGTAAGCCGCTTTCGTCAAACGATCCATGATCACCCAGATGGAATCATACCCTTGACTAGTCCTGGGTAGACCCATAATGAAGTCCATAGAAATCTGCTCCCATTTCCACTCCGGAATGGGTAACGGCTGTAGCTCTCCCGCGGGCCTCTGGTGCTCGTCCTTGACTTGCTGACAAGTCAGGCATCTCAACACGAAATCTGCGATGTCCCTCTTCATTCTGTCCCACCAGTAAACATCTCTCATATCATGGTACATCTTGGTGGAACCCGGATGAACACTGTACACCGATCGATGTGCCTCCTCAAGAATCTCGCGCCGCAGTCCCTCAGCATCTGGTACGCACAGTCTATTCCCAAATCGCAGTATCCCCTGATCATCGATCACGAACTTGGAAAATCTGCCCTGTCCAATCTGTGCCATGATCTCCGAACAACGGTCATCACTGTACTGTGCCTCATGTATACGGTCAAGCAACTGTGGGCGTGCACGGCATGCGCAATCTGTCCCCCGATCGGCGTGAACTCGAACTTCACTCGGCTGTCGTATAAAATCTATCATTCTGTCGACGACTGCCTCTACACTGCGCTTAAACAAGATAGACTACCCCCGGGCCTCCTGCTCAAAGCATCCGCTACTACATTCGACTTGCCCGGGTGATACAAAATCTCACAATCGTAGTCCTTTACTAGTTCCATCCAACGGTGCTGTCCAAGATTCAGGTCCCGCTGCTGAAATATATACTTTTAGCTCTTGTGATCGGTGAATATCTGGCACGACTCGCCGTATAGGTAATGTCGCCAGATCTTAAGTGCAAAGACCACTGCAGCCATCTCCAAATTGTGAGTGGGGTAGTTCTGTTCGTGTTTCTTCAACTACCGTGAAGCATACGCGATCACCCTGTCATGCTGCATCAATACACACTCTAGCCCCACTCAAGAAGCATCACAAAAGACCACAAATTCGCCCAATCCTGAATGCAATGATAACACTGGCGCCGTAGTCAGTCGAGTCCGTAGCTGCTGAAAACTGTGCTCGCACTCCTCCGTCCAATCGAAAGGAACTCCCTTCCGGGTCAACCCGGTCAAAGGTGCAGCAATACGGGAGAAGTCCTGCACAAATCGCCTGTAGTAGCCGGCCAGTCCTAGAAAGCTGCGGATCTCTGTAACTGATGTGGGTCTGGGCCAACGCTGAACGGCATCAATCTTCTTCGGGTCCACACATATACCATCCCGTGTAATCACGTGACCCAAGAAGTCTACGCTGTCCATCCAGAATGCACACTTGGAAAATTTTGCGAAAAGCCGGTGCTCCTTCAAAGTCTGCAGTGTAATCCGCAGGTGTTGCTCATGCTCCTCTCTGCTCCGGGAATACACCAAGATATCGTCAATGAATACTATGATGAACAGATCAAGATATGGCCAGAAAATACGGTTCATCAAGTCCATGAATGCTGCTGGCGCATTGGTGAGTCCGAACGAAATCACCAAAAACTCATAATGGCCGTAGCGCGTGCGGAAAGCTGTCCTCGGAATGTCCTCCTGTCGAACCCGCAGCTGATGGTAGCCTGATCGTAAATCGATCCTCGAAAACTACCCTGCCCCCTGAAGCTGGTCGAACAAGTCGTCGATGCATGGCAAAGGATACCTGTTCCGCACTGTAACCCTGTTCAGCTGGCGGTAGTCGATACACAAACGCAAATTGCCGTCCTTCTTCTTAACAAACAGGACCAGATCACCCCAAGGGGAAACACTGGGTAGAATAAATCCCTTATCCAGCAAATCTTGCAACTGACCCTTCAATTCTCTAAGTTCCGCCGGGGCCATCCGATAAGGCGGTAGAGAAATAGGCCCCATGCCGGGAATCAAATCAATACAGAAAGAAATATCATGCTCAGGCGGCAGCCCAAGAAGCTCGTCAGGGAACACATTAGGGAATTCGCTAACAACTGGAACCTGATCCAACGGAACCTCCGTAGCTCTAGTATCGCAAACATAGGCGAGAAATCCCCGACATCCTTTCCTCAAAAGCTGTCCAGCGCGAAAAGAAGAAATCAAACTGTGAGGGGAAGCACCACGGTTCCCCTGCACAACAAAAGCCGACTCGCCAGGCAAACAAAATCTAACTGTCTTCTCGCGGTAGTCCACAGACGCATAGCACGTGGCTAACCAATCCATGCCCAAAAGAAAGTCGAAGTCAACATCTCAAGAAGGATCAAGTCGACAGACAACTCTCTCTCGCCAATACGGACAACACAAGATCGGAACACGAGTCTAGCAACAAACGACTCACCCACAGGGGTGGTCACAACAAGCGGCTGATCAAGCAAACCGGACTCTCTACCCAAACTCGGCACGAAGTGTGTGGAAACATACGAGTGCGTGGATCCGGGATCAAACAACACGTGTACGTCAACAGAACATACTGAAAGGATACCTGAGACCACCGCATTGGACGCCTGCGCATCCTGATGCGTCAAAGCAAAAACCCGTGTCTGTCCTCCACCTGCGACTTACTGTCCCCTGCCGGCAGCTGGCTGTCCTTTGCCTCGGTCACATCATCCTCTATGAGCAAATCCTCCGCGACCATGACCTCTCTGTGCATGAAACTGGCGCGGAGCAATAGTAGGTACAATAGGCAATGCCCTCTGGGGTGGTGAAGGTGGTAAGGTGACATGCGGTACTGCTGCCTCCCTCTGGTATATCTCAGGACAATCTCTAACGAGGTGAAGTAGACTGCCGCACCTAAAGCACCCCTGCGACGTCTGCTGACTCTCCCGTGGATACGAACTAAACATCTGGCCTCATCCCGAATCTCTGCTACTCCTCGTACATGAACGAAACCTGTCGCGGCGTCTAAATGTCTGTCTCCGTGCTGATATACCAGTATGAACTCTCTTCGGCTCTCGAACTACCGAAGTCTCAGTAAGGCGCTCCTCGACTAATAAGGCTGCATCTCCAGCTGCTGCATAAGTCTCGCAATGCTGGGCACTGAATGCAAGGAACAGTGGTGTAAGCAAGCCTCGGACAAATCTCTTGACTCGCATCTCCTCAGTAGCCACTAGATATGGGGCATAGACCGATAACTCGGTGAACAACACGCCGTACTCTGCTACTGTCATCTCCGGGGTCTGACGTAAGGACTCGAACCTGCGCGCTCTAGCATCTCTGACACTCAGTGGAAGGAAGCGGGCAAGGAATACCGTCACAAACTCTGTCCAGGTCATAAGAGGAAGACCTGCTGCTCTACCCTTCTCAACCGATTCGCACAATTTTTGCGTAAGACCTTCCAGGAGAAAGCTCGCGAACTCTACCCATCTCGCATCTGCGCATCTGAGTGAACGACATATCCGAGCCATCCTATCAATGAAAGAGTGTGGGTCCTCGGCTACATCGGTGCCTATGAAGACCGGAGGCTTCAGCCTCATAAACTCTGATAGCGATACCGTAATGACCTCTGTAGCTGCAGGGGAAACTGCCTGTACTGCGGGTACCATCATGGTCCCTGCAACGGGTGGAACTACCTCAGGTTGCTACGCTCGAAGTGTCTCAACTAGCGATCCTATCATCTCGCGCATCTCCTGCATGCTGGATCCCATCGACTAGCGCATCTCCTGCATACCAGCCCCTAACATAGCTATCTGGTCTGTCGGAGGAGGAACAGTCTTCTCTGGTGCAACGGGTGCACTGCCCGGGTCTGTCCTCGTCTCAGACGAATCAACTCTAATCTCAGCTCTCGCGGCCGCTCTCTGCGCTCTCGTAGTTTTTGGCGGCATAATGGCTGAAAAGGAAATAGGATTCGATAAGGATACGGAAATCGAATCACAAGAATGCATATAATCATGAAGGAATTTCAATCAATAAGTCCTAAGGTCGCTTAGGCGGAGTACCGTGTCGTGAGTATGCCGCGGAACATACACACGCTACGCTACTCTTCTTCAGCTACCTACTCCATCATACCAGGGTCATCCTACACTCCGAAAGGTAAAACCTACGCTCTGATACCAACTTTGTCATGACCCGAAGTTCGACCCGTGACCGGCACTTAACTACGTAATGTCTACAAGCGTAACGCAACTAAGAAAGCCGAAACCCAGAAATCAAAACCATTAAAAGTAGTGAGTGTTGAAAACCTTTGTTTAAAAACGTTTGGAAAACCTTAAGTAGTTTAATAACATTCTTTAAAGTTTAAGTTATTATCTTAAAAATTTTGGCAGCATTTCCTTTGTAAAACTAACCCCGAAATCGGGTACACAACAAGATATGAGTAAATGATAACAATATAATAAAGCATCCCAAATGGGAGCAATCACGCCCAGCGGTGGAAACAATCACCACAAATGTAATATACGACGCCATAGCGAAGAAATGAGCAATAAATGAAAAACATCACAAAATGATAAACTGCATAAGTAAAGTCGGCCCACACGAGCTCGACACCAGAGTACAAATAATATACATCATCGTCCTCACACTGGTCTCTAAGTCAATACATAAAGTAGATGGAGAGTACTAGATACAAAAGTGTGCACAATGTAAATAACCGGATACCACAACCCACCTAACAGCAAAACAGCTCACGCTCCAATTGCAGTGGTATCCATAGCCAAAAAGAAACAAGAAGGCAGCCTGCCGCGACTACTCTGAGGGGCAACCTGCAAACACTGTGGCACAACGGGGGTGAGTTGCCAACTCATGAATAGGAGATAACATATAAAGGTAATCACGAGTATGCACGTACTGCGCTACTCTATCATATGCCAGCAGATAATGTCTGTATGCGATAAGCAGGACGTACAATAATCATGTACAAGTACTCTATCAGGTAAAATAACTACAGGATGAGATGCATAATAATAAATGCTGAGCATGGGATAAAATAACATCTACACGGAATGTCAACGTGGAAAAATAATCGGTGCCCCTCAATGCACCCAAATCCAAATAAAACTCAGGCGCCGGCACTCTCATCGGCCCTCAAATCCTGTAAATCTCTGGGAATCGCGAGTGCCCAACATCGGCACTCAAAATATCATTGAATAATCGTGTCCAGCATCGACACACAAATCCTCATATATCGGGCTCCGTCAGTCCGGATCAGCCCACGGGCCCCGTCTGCGGAATCGGCCCTCGGCCCCAGCAGTACGGCACGGCCCATATCCATCTATCGACTCTGGTCAGTATCCTCCGGATAACCGCCAGGTCCAACCAGTCACCGGTAGGTACTCTCCACCCTGCCAGGCTCATCGTCTGCTCCATGAAAAACATTTCTCGTCCCGGGGAACCATACCGGGTCCACCACGAAGCCGCAAACGGATCATCCAACTCCTCGAATCGGGTTTCAAGCACACGCCTCAGAACCGAGAAAAAGCGTGGTGGACGCACCAAAATATCATATCAAGAGGAACCGGGTTTTCAAAATAGTGCATATTTTCTTAAATAACCCCACGGTCCTCAAATCCAGAAAACACATGAAATCCAAAGCCAATGCGTAAATCCATGCGATGTGATATATGCATCAAAAGTCGTACTATAAGTAAAAAAGAGAAACCGCTCTTTAAAATAGATTCAGTTTTTCAAAAGGTCTCATGCGGTCCCCAGTTTCTACCAAATATCAGCTTATCTAGATAGGTACAGTTTGAATATGCATAAGTATGGATATGCAAATGAGTACGGGCACAAGTATGAATATGTAAATGAGTACGTGCACAAGCATGAATATGTAAATGAGTACGTGCACAAGTATCATAATCATGTCGAATCATATAGGAGGTGAGCTACAGTATATTGTTCAAGGCAATTCTATAGTGTGAGTGTCATGGCAATTACTAACGGTGTGTGTGTAACATGCAGATTAGTGCTCGTGCGACATGAACCGTTAGTAACAGTGCGGTGTGTTATTAGTTCTAAGTTCATATAGATATAGCAGGGGATGCGGTATGCAACAAATAGTATCCATGAACAGTCAAATGTATGCACATGAAATATGCTACTACAGTGTCCTATCAGCCCTGACGCATAACGCCATACGGGCGATTTCCCCGTAGATGTTAAATCTACTCACCCTAGTCTCGTGCTAGGTGTATCCGACGACTTGTTTCCCCTTCTTCGCGGCATCCGTCGTACTCGCCTGCGAACCTAGAATTTCACAAAATAATACACATAAGCTAAAATCTACAAAAACGCGACAATAAAGCCAAACGAGAAACCCGCGTCGCGAACCAAACGCGAGTGTGTGCGATACGCTAAAACGTGTGATTACGCGCCTGAAGCTACCCCGACACGTCGCGATACGCAGAAAACCCCAAACCCACACACGTATCATACATGTCGCGAAAGTTAAAATTGTAGGAAATAGGGTATTTGGTTCCAGATTTTCCTACAGAGAGAATTTTACAAAATTGCAAATACCATAAGTCTTAGAATAGCAGCAGACACCCACACAGCAAACCCCAAAACCCAGGTCCCCCATCTGGCCGCAAATTGCGGCCAGAATGATTTTTCCGGCGGCCCACCTAGGGAGTTGGGCTCCCGTGCTTCGTGTGGGTTCTCTACACCTAGTGTACATGCTCCAGTAAATACAATATTTGACTGAAGCAACCGGGGTACAAGAAGATTTCAACAGAGCCCAAAACCTAGTTAAAAAGCTATTTTAACACTAAATCGATACATTAAGGTATTATAGTGAAATCTGAAGCAAACCTTGAGTTAAAAAAACACTAACAACCCATAACTAAGCTAAACAAGCCACATACATACTAACTTATCAAAAATTTCACTAATCCCCTTCATTAGCACTAAAAATGCACAAAACACGATTTTTAGCTAACAAAACTATAAGTTATGATCTAGGGTGATATGGTTGAGTTTTGATACCTTCAAAAGATCTTAGGGAACTCAATTTTCCAGCCCTTGCCCTCACATGCACTGACTTGCCTCCAAAGTCCACAAAGAAACCATTTTCCAAGGTTTTTGTGTGAAGGGATAAGGGTTTTTGTGTAGGGTTTGAATAAGGATCCAAAGAGAAGTGAAGGAAGAAGAGAAGATGATGAAAATGTTGCTGTTGTTGCTGCTCTCTCTACAATATTTCAGAATAATGAGAGGGGGAGAGAAAAGATAGAGAGAGAATGGTCAAAAAGTCAAGCCAAACTCACCTAACCATCATGCCTCCCATTCCCTCATTTAAATTTTTTTTAAAAAGAAGGGTTTTGACTTGGTTAATGGTGGGAATAATAGAACCATGCAAGAAAAATAAAATGGTTACACTAACCTATGGTTCAAAGAAAGATAAGTGTGCATGTGTTGCACTAAACCTTGCTTAAGAAAGTAATTAAGGAAAATTGCCAATTAAGGTGGACACAAGCTAAAATATAATTAATAAACCCCATATATATATAAAAACACCTCTCATCACAATCAGAACTAGTTTAAAAAAAATAAGTTTTACGGGTTTTTATGAAAAACGCGCATCTTTACTAACTAACGCGAAATTAACCTAAACGAATTTCAAAGCGTTACAGTAGTAGTCCCTAGAACTCTTCTTGGCTCCACTTGAAGAAAGTATCGAGCTTGCTTTGATGTCTTCGAAGCCGAACATGATCCACCTTGAAGTCTCACTAACTCAAGCTATCTCTTCACTAATCAAGGTATTAGTGAAGCAAACAACCTATACTAAAGGGCTAAGATAGTGTAGTTTGATGAAGTAGGAATTTTGCTCACTTTAGAAATATATTTCTCTTTTTATTTTCGAACTCAAGAAAAACTAAAAGAGGAAGAAGATGAACTTGGGTGAAGAAAATATCTCAAAGTGTGAATGAGAGAATTAACCATGGGCTGAAGATAAGGAATGGGTGAGAAAAATATCTAGAGTAAAACAAAATTAATGAGATGAGTCATGGCTTCTACAAGCATCTAAGTCATGCGTATTTCCAACTCGTTTTTAATTTTACTCTTAATAAATAATCACCCTAATTATCTTTAGTCTTGGTGTGAGTCTCATACACCTATTTTCTATGTATCATCCACCATGACACAATAGAATTTTATATATAAATAAATATATATATAAATAAATATATATATCATATATATATATATCATTATATATAACAAGAGAAGAAAATCATTAGTGAGCACAATATTAGTTAATATATAAATATATCAAATATACATATATATTAAATTATTAAATCAACACTTGATTCAATAATCCGGTTATATCATATATAACCGACTAATATTATTTATATGTATATCAAATTATCAAATCAACACTTAATTCAATAACCCGGTCATATCACATATAACCAACCAATATCAAATATATATACATATAATATTTCATTGAATCAGCACTTGATTCAACAATCCAGTTATATCACATATAACCTAACCGATATCAAATATCTCTAGATTAGAAAACTGTATCACATACTCGTATTTAATCAAGCTCCCGCACATATCACCATATGTGCCCTACTTCGTTTCGCTTGAGCTAGGAAACCTCTGTGTGGGACTCTAAAGACTCGTCAATACGCCAGTAGTAGGTAATGATCGCATCAGTCACCCAAAAGCTGTCAACAATACTAGCTGGATGTAACGGCTACCCAGGGATTGAGCGAATAGAATATCAACAACCAAGCTTGTCCAAACTCCCACAAAGCATATAAGCAACACTTACCGTACAGTTCGGTCTCTTTGTCTGATATGTCGCATATCGGGTCTAGGGGTGGAATTGTCAGACCCCAGTAACTTGATAAGACATGCCCATGTGTGGCCTATAACCGTTCGAGAAACTACTGATAACACTTACCGGTAAATCTCATCAGCCCTGGCCAGGGACTTGCTGTTATAGCCAATCAATCATAGTGCAACATCAACTCTGTTAGTTATGTGTATGCCCTAGAGGCCATTATTGTACATATGATGTATATTATAGTGGATGCTTGGACATATATAAAGATGTCACGACCCGCAGGGTACGGAACGTGACTGGCACTTAAGTTACGAAACGTCTCAAGGCATCCGTAAATAAGTAAGCTAAAGCCCAGAAAACAAAACCCGATTCAGAAATAGAGTGAAGGAAAAACCAATTTTTAATGCAAGCTATTTAATCCATTAAGTCACATCAAGCTTTTTAAAAGCAACTTCCCTTTTTCAAAAAATTTCGGCAGAGTCTCCTTTGTAAAACAGGCCCCCAAACGGGTAACAAACAGGAGTATAAGAGAATAACATGTAATATGGCATCCCCAAGCGGGAGCTAGCTCTTCGCCTCAAGGCGGTCACAAATCCCACGCAATGTAAAACAACACTGTGCATAAATAAGCATAAGGAGCACGGTAAAATAACATGTCGGCTCATGTGAGCTCGACCCCAAATACAACATAAAAATCCACAAGTCTCACAGCCTCGTCTCTAGGTCAATATACAATAATCCAAATAACAGGTACAGCTGATACAGTAGATGGAGTTTTCTAGATACAATGAATATATAAGGTGGTACAAAATGATAATATAACCCACCTATGAGCAAAAGCCTCGAGTCCAAGCAAAAAGGGCAAAAGTAGCTAGTGCGTCCACCGCTACTGTACTGACGGAGCGGACCTGCAGAAAGGTTGTGGCACAACGGGGGTGAGTTGCCAACTCGTGAGTAATAAATAACATCTATAAAGGCTATCGCATGCAAGCACACAAGTATCCTAGCAGCTATAAAACAGATATGGCAGGATGTACTAGCAGGTATGTATGCAACATGAATGTACTAGCAGGTATGTATGTCACATAAATCAACTCATGATCTTAACATGTAAGTATAAGAATCATTCTTTCTTTTTTTTTGAAACTCTTTTTAAATATCAGCATAATACCCATAGAATCAACAAGAATCCGTGTCCAGCAACGACACCTCAAAACTGTCTCAAATCTCATATATCCATGTCATAGTATCTCTGGCCTCAGCCGTCCAGCTGACCCATCTCAAATATCAATATCTCATTATCTCGCGGCCACGGTCGGTATCCTCTGGATATCCGCCGTGCCAAACAGTCACCGGTAGGTAATCCATCTCCTGCCAGGCTCAACGCCATCATCTGCGATCTTCTTGCCCCGGGGTACCTCACCGGGCCCACTATGTACCCGAGACGGTTCATCCAACTCCTCGAAACGGGTCTCGAGAACCACACCAAACTTATGGTGGACGACACTTTACATCGCTAGAAAACCGCAACTTTTCATATTTAAAAAAGTTAATAAGTTTTATAAATCTTGCGGCTTTCCCCCGAAATCCAGAAATATCATAAGTCTCAAGAATCATCATAAGTGCATGTGTCAATGATCATGAATGCATATGGTATAAATAATCAAGTTGCAATGTATGATCTATGGACTAGGCATGAACAAATGATGTAATGGGGTACAAGCATGTGAAAAGCAATTTTACAATTTCATTTTAAGGATTTAATGCAATAGCGCCGGTTATGAGCATCCATTGATAACATGTTTCAGATTATAAGTTATCTAGTGTTGTGACATGGCAATTACCAAGGCGTGTGTGTATACATGAATAGTGCTCGTGCTGCATATAAAAACCGTGGCAATGGTGCAGGTATCCTATGGAATGAGTTCATATATGTAGGTAAAACATATAGATCCTGAACGTAGCAATTATCATGCAAATATTATAATTTCTAACATCACTAGCAATCTTTTAATTTACTAAATCTATCGGGCGACTTGCGCCATCCATACGATTGTTCCTCGTAGATGTTACATCTACTCACCCGTGATCTCACGCTAGGTGTGTCCGACCACCTGCTTTCCTTTCTCCGCGGCGCTCGTAGTTCCTGCCGGTGAACCTAGAATTTACAAAAGTCACACACATAAGGCAAATCCTGCAAAAATACGATATATCGATCAAAAGGATAACGCGTGCGTTAAACTAAATGCGCGTGCACTCGATACGTCGCGACGTGCGTAATCTCACCAGAACCACTCCGACATGCTGTGTCCCGCAGCGCGCCACAGAACCACGCGGATCACACACGTGTCGCACAAGTTTAAAAACATCGATAAAAGGTTTTATGCTCCAGATTTTGACTCTGGTCCAAACATAAAAAGTTGCAGATACCAAAATCCCTATCTACACAACAGACACCTACAGGCAAAACCCCAGCCCCAAACCCCACCTTCTGGCCCCAAATTGCGGCCAGACCTATTAAATATGAGGCCATAATAGGGAGAGGGGTCCCCATGCTCTGTGTGTGTGTGTCTGACATGGTCACTGTGCTACAGTCTTCCCAATTTTTACCTGAGACACCCGGGTCAAGAGCAGATTCCAGATATCCTAAAAAGTCCATATAAAAAGCTAAGTTGCACCAAATTGCAACGATCAGGTAATTTGATGGAATCAGGGGCAAATCCTAAGCTCACTGGCCTTAACAGCACCTAGTCAAGCTATATAATCAGTAACAACCAACACTTGGCCAAGTCTCACTCAAAAACACCAAATCTAGCACTAAACTACAATATAAACACTAACTAAACTAAATATTACCTAAGTTAAACAAGCAAGGAAACAAGTGTTAGAGATATACCTCTAGAGAATCCTAGGACATAGGAGAAGAGAAGAAGAAGAAGAAGATGGAGAAGAGGCCACTGCTGCTGAAGTGCTGCTACTGCTATTGCTGTTGCTGTTGCTGAGGTTGCTACTGCTGATGCTTGCTGTTGCTATTGCTGAAGCTGCAGTTGTTGCTGTGTTGTTGTGGTTGTTGTTGTGTTGGTGTTGTGGTGCTGCTGCTGATGCTATGGTGTTGTTGTTGTAGCTGCTGCTGTTCTTGCTGCTGTTGCTGCTTCAGATGTGGCTGCTGCTGTTTTTTTGATGATGTTGTTGCTGCTGTGGCTGTTGTTGCAGCTGCTGCTGATGTTTTGGGTGTGTGTGTGTGAGAGTGAGAGGGAGAGATGTGAGTGAGAGAGAGTGTGAGAGATAAAAGCAAAAGATTATGAAATAAAATGGAGTCAACCCCCCTCACCCTCTCTCTTCAATAAATGTTAAGCATGCCTAAATCATCATGGCCTCTCTCTCTTCTCTCACCTACCTACTAGTCAACCCCTAAAACAATTTAAATTTTAAAACTAAAAACCCTTAATTAAAGACAATTAACTTAACCAAAAGGGTTAGGACACCATGGTTGTCTAAACATGGTTTAACCCTAGGTTTAACCCGAGTTAACATGCACATGTGTGTGCAGTCCAGATAAAAATCTAATAAAATATTCATAAAACCAGATAAATTATCTGAAACCCGATTTGGTAAACTTTTTACCAAAACCCCCATATTAACACACAATTACCACTAAACACAAACTCAGGTGTTACAATCTTCCCCCTTAAGAAAATTCTTCCCCGAATTTAAAACACATAGTTACGTGTACCTTCAAAGAGATGAGGGAATTCTTCCGCATCTCTCCCTCGGCCTCCCAAGTGATCTCCTCACCATTCGAGCTGCGCCAAAGAACCTTCACAGACAGCAGGACCTTCGATCGAAGTTTCTTTACCTGCCGATCCAATATCTCTACTGGCTGCTCGGTGAACAAAAGATCGCGCTCAAGCTGAACGGTCTGATGCTGAATCATGTGAGAAGGATCATGAAGATATCTGCGTAGCATCGACACGTGGAAGACGGGGTGAACATCTGGAAAGCTGGGTGGAAGAGCCAAACGATATGCGACTGCAACGACACGCTCGAGGATCTCGAAGGGACCCACAAATCTGGGGCTAAGCTTTCCCTTTCGCCCAAATCTCATCACGCCCCTCATCGGAGAGACCCTCAGAAAAACATGATCACCAACTGCGAACTCTAATCTGCGATGGCGCCTGTCTACATACGATTTCGGCCTGCTCTGAGCTGCTCTCATTCGATCTCGAATCAATTGTACTTTCTCGGTCGTCTCCTGCACGATCTGCGGCCCCAAAATACTGCTCTCGCTAAGCTCGGTCCAACAGACGGGCGATCTACATCTCCTCCCATACAAGGCCTCGAAAGCTGCCATCTGAATAGTATCCTGGAAGCTGTTGCTGTAGGAGAACTCCATTAATGGTAAATGATGATCCCAGCTACCACCAAAGTCCAAAACGCATGCTCTGAGCATGTCCTCGAGAGTCTGAATAGTCTGTAAGGTTGCTAGGCATGCTCACAAGGTTCTACAAGGCATCAACCATGCCCGATTAAAATTTTAGCCGTGCCGAACAACCCAAAGCCGGATCTTTAAACTAAAGTTTATGCGAAAACTAACATGTTAAACACTTTAACACTAAGTTAGAGGGATTACAACCTTTGTAGATCTGGTCCTTCACTTCTTAAGCTCCGTGTTGAAGTCCCATCGCTGCGATCATCGTGTTCCGGACTCTCGAGAGGCTCCGCGAAGAGAAAGATGCAAACTTGCTTCCGATCTTCGATAACAAAGATGATCTACCTTGAAGTTTCATTAACACAAGCTAACACTCATAAAATGATGTGAACACCCTCATCTAAATGGCAAGGGTAGATGAGGATGATGAAGTAGGATTTTTGCTCTCTTTTATTTTCATTTACTCACTCATTTTTCATCACCTTGAAAAGCTAGAAAGCTTTTTCTATGAAAGAAAGAAGGAAGAAGATGAACAATCAACATGAAACCTTTTGTGATGAATAATGAAAGGATAAATATGATGATTAATGCAACCATGGTTGACTAAACCTTTGTAGAGAATTAATCAAGGCTAGGGTTTGGGTTAGGTTAAGAATGAGTTACTTGAAAATATCTTTGCAAAAACAAAAGCAAAACCTTCTAGAAACTTCTAGAAAGCTTTAACCCAAATCAAACCCTAATCTTATTTAATCTCTACAAAACATGTTGCATTAGTTATCATATCATGTTACAATATTATATATCACATAGATAATATTTATCGTAACAAAATAAAATAATACAATAAACATATATCGCATATATATCAATGTATTACCCGAGTGAGAAAAAGAATCTTTTAGTGAGCTAATATTAGTTAATGTAATTTAATATATCATATATATTATTATACATTAAATTATCGAATCAACACTTGATCCGACAATCCGGCTATATCGCATATAACCGACTAATACGATGACCCGGCTATATCACATATACCCAGCCGATATCTCATATCGCGAGAATCCAATATGGTATCACATACCGCATTATCCTCAGTCCCGCACATATCACATATGTGCTCCTACTCCGTTTTTCCTGAGTCAAGAAACCTCTGTGTAGGACTCTAAAGAATCGTCAATACGCCGGCAGTAGGTGATGATCATATCAAACACCCACAAGCTGCAAGCGGTCAGCTAAACGTAACAGCCACCCAGGTATTGAGCGCTCAGAAGATCAACAAGCAAGCCTGTACATTCTCCTGTGAAACCAATCAGTAACACTCCCGTACAGTCCGGTCTCATCGTCTGATATGTCGCATATCTCGCCTAGAGGTGGTAAACGTCAGACCCCAGTAGCTTGATAAGTCGTATCGATTTGAGGTCTATAACAGTTTGAAAAACTACTGATAACACTTACCAGTAAATCTCAGCAACCCTGGCCAAGAATTTCCAGTTATAGCCAATCGAACACAGCGCAACATCAACTCCTTATACCGGGAGAGACGAATCCCCTCCTATCGCTCATTGCCTCCATGTGATTCGGGACTGTACCCAAAAGCCACCTTTTTGCACGCCCTCTTGGACGTGGTATGATGGAAATCAAAGCACAGTGGGAATCACACAAGACTCTATGACGATCTCGGGTCAACAGACTAGTCTGTACCAGTGTCACCGGAGAACTGCCATCTGACGTGAGGTATAATACTATCTGGGAGTTCTCGGCGAGTCCGTCCAGTGTACCCAGTCTCTACTGAGCACCCGTACACCATCCTTGATGTCAAACACCGATGGATACGGGATCATCCATCGCCCATCATATAGGTCAAGATGCGTATACGCTAGTCTACTCTGGTGCATCGATGCCCTGTCTCGATACACCCTCGACTAGGAACAGTTATAGGATGTACTCGTCGACTACTGTGGCCCCACTAGTATGATTTCATCATAGTCCCAGTAGTCGAGTATGTATCCTAAGGGCTTTATCAACATGTAACATAGAGACAATCAGAGTACATGTTAAGATAAAGTACAACCAGATAGCATACTATCATGTCGAACAAGAAAGTCCTCCCTATATATGTCCAAGCATCCATTACAATATACATCATATGTACAGTAATGGCCTCTAGGGCATACATATAACTAACAATCTTCCACTTGCACTAAGGCCATCTATTGTGGTATCGCATACCTAACAATTAGCTGCGGTTGAAGTATCTCATACTCAACCATCCCATAAAAGTCTCTACTGGGAAAAAGGCCTTTGTGAGTGGATCCGCGCTGTTGTCCTTTGTGTCTACTCTCCTAACCTCGATCTCCCTGGAGATCAACCATCTCTTTGATAAGGTGATACTGCCTAAGAATTATATCTGGATTTCTGATGGGACAGGGGGTTCCTTGGCAAAAGCCACAACTCCATTGTCACACAATGGTAGGAACGAAGTTCATCTCATGAACTTATAAATATCCAGACTGCCTCTTTGGTAGCATCCTTGGTAACGATGTATCTTGCCTTTAATCGTCTAGTAAGTCACGGTATCTAACTTGGAACTCTTCTAACATACCGTCCCTCTACTGAGGGTAAAGACAATGCCTGCGACTGACAATCAGTCGTCCTTATCACCCTGGAACCTTTCCATTGATTCTCCCCAGGATCGATTGATACCATCTCACTACAACTAGTGAGTATCCTAACATCCAATTAGATCTATCTCATAGATCCAAAATGCAGGATATAGGAGGTATCACCTTAATCCTATACGGAGAAGCCTTGTGATAACCGGAGATTGACCGATCGTAGCATAGGAAACTCCTTCCCTATCAAGAGTATGTCATCCACGTACTCTACGAGGATCACCACCATACTCCCTACTACCTTTTTGTATATACAAGATTCATCTACCATTTTGATGAAGTCAAACTCTTTGACTACCACATCAAAACAGATGTTCCAACTCCGCAATGCCTGTTTTATCACATAAAACATCTTGCACACGTTTCCGCTGCTCCCACTGTCTACGAAGCCCTCTGGCTGTGTACTTATAAACGCTCTTTTCTAAAACATCATTTAGAAAAGCAGTCATGACACCCAACCGCCAGATATCGTAGTCATGGTATGTAGCCGTGGCAAGTAGTTTCTGGATGGACTTAAGCATAACTTTGAAAGTCTCAACTTTTCCATGTACACCAAGTAATCTTCTCAAGATATACTTGCTCCTGGTGGGGATTTAACCCTTCAGATAAAGCAACCAAAGTCCATACTTTTTTGGTGTATAAGGATTCCATCTCAGATCGCTAAGCATCCATCCTTTCTTACAGAGTCCCACTCCTGATGGCCAGCTCGAAACTAGTTGGGTCAACATCTCATGATTCAATCTTCGCTCCCACTGTCATAGAGAAACCGAAGTATCTCTCAGGTGGGTGAGGAACCCTACTAGATCGGCGGAGAGGCTGAGGTTCGTTGGTTACTGATGAATCCTTTGGTTCTACCAAATCATCTGTTGTAGTTTGTATAGCTGGAACTTCTTCCAGTTCTACCTCATGACCACTAATTTCTTTACAAGAAATTCCATTTCACAAAGGTGGCATGCTGAGAAACAAAACATCTTTTGTTCCTCTGTTTGGTAGAAGATATTCCCTTGCGAATGCTTGGGATATCCAACAAAGTTCCACAGAACTGACTTTGCCTCGAGCTTGTCCGGATTATGCTTTTAGACATAGGCTGGACAACCCCAAATCTTAACAAACTTAAGATATGGGCTCTTCCCTTTCCATATCACATATGAAGTGGTAGGCAACTGATTTGATTTGAACCCTATTCAATAGGTATGCAGCTTCTCAAGTGCATAACTCCCAAAAGGAAATAGGCAACTCAGTAGTACTCATCATAGAGCACACCATATCACATAGGGTGTGATTGCTCCGTCCCGATACACCATCGTGCTATGGTGTATACGGAGGAGTAATGCTGAGAGAGAATCTCATTCTCCTCTAGAATAATCCAGGAATTCCGTTCTCAAGTGTTCTCCTCCTTGATCTCATCAAAGGACATAATACTTATACCCGTTTTTGGTTCTCTACTTCTAACTTATATTCATTGAATATCTCAAAAGCTTCGGACTTGTGTTTCAACAGGAACATATGTCTGAATCTTGAGAGATCATCAGAGAATGTAATGAAGTACAATGAACTAGTCTTGGCATGTGTAGACAGGGGACCTTCATACATCAGCATGTATCAATCCCAAGTGTTCAATAACTCTTTCTCTGTTTCCAATAAACAGAGCTGTGTTCATCTTATCTTTGTGACATGACTGGTAAGTTTCACAAGATGTAAATTCAAACAAATTTAAATATGCATATAAATGTAACTTAGCTAGTCGGGTCGCATTGATATGACCTAGTCTACAATGCCTCAAGAAGGATACGTTCATTTCTGAACTCTTCCTCTTGTGTGTGTTCTGTATACTAAGAACTGTGATTTGATTTAGAATGTCAATACTTTTAGATAACGTGCCTAAATCGATCAACTCTTGATATAGAAAATGTTCAAAACATTATCCAACAATACAAAATTATATCCTCCTTTACTAATAAAGAGACTGAAATGATTTTTGTACATCAGGTTCGGTATCTAATAACATTCGTTCAGAATCAATGTATTCTGATAATACAGGGTGATAGTGACCAACAGACTTGGCTGCAACACTTGCACCATTTCTATCTCATGAAACTTATCACCCGTTCTCAGTTCTCTACCAATCTGGAGCCCATGTAACAGATTACATATGCGGGATCCTGATCCGGTATCTCATACCCAGGACGTAAAGGATACTGAGAAACAGTTCTCTGTAATGAACACACCCGAAGAACATGCATCAGCATGCACTTTCTTCGTTTGGGCGGCACGGGAAATCTGGTATTCCCCAATTTCCTGCTCTGTCTTATAACAATTATAAGTTGGAGCGGGACCAACGTTCCCCAGCTCAGTATAACAAGCAGGTTCGGTCAATATATCCGTATTATTATCTTGATTAAGGCGTGATATGGTCGCTACCTGGAGAGAGAGAGAAGAAAACACTCAGCGTATGCTCTTGGAAGATTAGATTGGTTATCTAATATATCTAATCAGGATGTCTCCCACTGTTTTAGTCAAATCTTCCTTCAAACCCTAAAAAGAAAGACTAGCCGGGATTAATTACACGGTACAAATTCGCTAATCTTTCAGCCAGGCCAGTGTCGGTACTTTGAGGGAGGTCCCCCGTGCTTTCGCACGAACCTAATTAAAGTAAACCTCATTTTCCCAGGGGCGTAACCCCGTTAACACCTTTCTAGACACCTACTTGATCGGCTAATTGTAATGTGTAAAACTCTCCCAGGAGTAACTCTTACTCGCAGCGGGTATCGGGATCCAACTATCTCATAGAAGGTATGCAATCTCATTGCAAATTTCAACACTTGTAATTCCCGATAATATTTTGCCCCAAGCGATCTATGACCTTGACAAGGTCAATAAACCATAGACCGCAAGTCAAGTTCAACCCGTCATTTCCTGATTGAATTAAACCCACCCGCACGACCCTTGACAAGGTCAATAAAGTCGCACGACTACCCTAATCCAATCGCATCATATGCTTATGCAGATAAGCATAAATAGCTACCGCACACTATGCCTTGACAAGGTCAACAAACGCAGCACGAATACTATGAAGTACTTATCTGAAATGACGGAGGGCTACGACGGGTTTTTCAGAAAACCCTTTGCGTAATGAACTTGATATCGTTGTAGAATCGAGTGATTTTAAATGGAGTGTTTTTTAGGCTTTTCTAGTTTTACTAAAAGGGTCACTCCCGGTGAAGGGATCGTCGGCCCTTTCCTCATCGAATAAGGTGCGGGATATTTCATAAATATCACTATGCAAAGCAAGAACTATAGAAGCAATCAAAAGACAAATCGAGTTTGTAGCATCTGTTAGTTTCATTAAAGAGGTCACTCCTGGTGAAGGGATCTCGGCTCTTTCCTTATCGAATAACGTGTTAGATGTTCTATAAGGAATACCGCTATGCAAAGCAAGAACTAGAGCTACCAGTTTTTAAACAAGTTTCTACAACATCTTTAGGTTTCTTTTAGTTTCATTAATCTCATTAATGAAGTCCCATTTTATTATGCTTCACAAGCATCACATTTGAAACGAAATCTGCAATATAACATATATCTCATATATATAATATAAACATTCGTCTCAGGCAGTAATATGATCTCATCATAGAACATTGCAGCAGAAGAACATATATGAAATATCGGATATACTAGGACGTCCGTGTTTTAGTACGAGCCTATATAATACACGGATTCCACGGTCGCGATGAATACCCAAACCCGCATCCCTAGACCCCTACGAGAGCGGCAAGCAACACTGCCAATTCTAGGGTTAGGAGAACCGGCCTCGACTCCTCGAGATGGTCTCCCACTGGACCCCAGAACCCGGTTACTAGTGCTCCCCGCCTTGGGTCTACCAAATGCGGAAAAGTAAATAATATACAATGGTGACATCATCCTCAGCCCGGAAGTGCCCCAATAAAAGAATATTACATACAAATGAATTTTATATGAATGAAAAATAAAAACTCTCATCTCACATAAAAACCCCGGCTATTCAGAACGCGACGATCCAATATAACATATCACAGCAACACATAATATCTCATATCATCAACGTAAGCAAGTATGCGTATCCCGATTGTCGTTGATGTATAGCAACGAAGCCGGTAATACACCACATACTACGCTTACGGTCACAGAAAAGAAAGTGTAAAACTACAACAGTTGGAATCCGCAACCTCCTTAGACATCGCATGCCTAACCAAATGAATTTCTTAGACATCGCATGCCTAACAATTGTAAACCCCTCATTTTAGTCTCATTATCGAAAACACTTTTCAATATCAAGTCGGGCAATTCAACAAGATTCCCGACATCCTGATCGAATGCTCGTCGCAAACTTTAGTAGACGGCCGTACCCATGGATGCCATCGACGAAGTGCACTAAGACGGAACACCGCTGCCGCGGGCACCCGAACGGATGCTTTTGGCGACGAGGTTCTCCTGCAGTCACTTGGTCGGGGCTATGGGGCGTCGCTGTCTATTAAGTTTACCCGGCGAGTATCCGCATACGCTACGTGATTGCGACGGACTTTTGATCGCATCAAAATTCCGTGGCAACCGATCATCTGAGACTTAACTGCTAGATTTATAATATTCAAATTAGTTATCTCATAGCTACATGTGGATTCCAAATATTGTATCACATTCCAGATAAATAGACAACGTTAAACTTTCCGATCGAATAATCAAACACCCAAGTTTTCCCAAATAGTTCTCAACACTTGAAATTAGTTTTAAAACATCCATCACATGCTACAGTACCAATGGTCCAGCTGTAGAAGGGTCAAGCCAACGCCTCACATGTGGCACGCCGTACTGCCCCAAACCCTTAGGTTTAGAGGCAGTTCAAGACGGTCACATAATCGAGATAAGATTTGTTGTCTTCTAGAGGGTCCACCGCGTTACTTGCATGACTTAGAACGTTCCTAAACTACGAAAAAATCCAACGCTTGGAAATTTTTCGGCAGGGGAAAAAGTGAGTTATGAATATCCGTTCGAACTTTTTAACACATTCTAAAAATTACCCGGACAAAACTAAATGAAGTTAAATTATCCAATCGAATCAACGAGTCCCCAATACAACCCAAGAAAACTCAACACTTGAGTGGAATTAAGAAATTCCCAGAAAAAAATGACAAGAAAGGACCTAAGAATAAATATATGAAGTTCCAGGGACTAATTCAAAATTTTGGCAGCGTAACCGCCGCCAAACCCTTGGTTTGGCCGTGGTTCTGCGGTCAAATCAGAGAATTACAGGTCCGTACTTCGCAGTAATTCTTAGTTTTTCCTGCTTAATTTTCTGAGAATTTTTAATTCATAAAAAATCACATTTTTGAAAAATATCCTGAGAGGGGTTCAAATTAGGGTTTCGGTGTTCGATCGGACTTTAAACTTCGTCTAGACTTCGCCTAAAGCTCTAGCTTATCTCTGATACCACTGTAGGGTTGCTAGGCACGCTCACAAGATTCTACGAGGCATCAACCATGGCCGATTAAAATTTTAGCCGTGCCGAACAACCCAAAGCCGGATCTTTAAACTAGAGTTTATGCGAAAACTAACATGTTAAACACTTTAACACTAAGTGAGAGGGATTACAACCTTTGTAGATCTGGTCCTTCACTTCTTAAGCTCCGTGTTGAAGTCCCTTCGCTGCGATCATCGTGTTCCAGACTCTCGAGAGGCTCCGTGAAGAGAAAGATGCAAACTTGCTTCCGATCTTCGATAACAAAGATGATCTACCTTGAAGTTTCATTAACACAAGCTAACACTCATAAAATGATGTGAACACCCTCATCTAAATGGCAAGGGTAGATGAGGATGATGAAGTAGGATTTTTGCTCTCTTTTATTTTCATTTACTCACTCATTTTTCATCACCTTGAAAAAGCTAGAAAGCTTTTTCTATGAAAGAAAGAAGGAAGAAGATGAACAATCAACATGAAACCTTTTGTGATGAATAATGAAAGGATAAATATGATGATTAATGCAACCATGGTTGACTAAACCTTTGTAGAGAATTAACCAAGGCTAGGGTTTGGGTTAGGTTAAGAATGAGTCACTTGAAAATATCTTTGCAAAAACAAAAACAAAACCTTCTAGAAGCTTCTAGAAAGCTTTAACCCAAATCAAACCCTAATCTTGTTTAATCTCTACAAAACATGTTGCATTAGTTATCATATCATGTTACAATATTATATATCACATATATAATATTTATCGTAACAAAATAAAATAATACAATTAACATATATCGCATATATATCAATGTATTACCCGAGTGAGAAAAAGAATCTTTTAGTGAGCTAATATAAGTTAATGTAATTTAATATATCATATATATTATTATACATTAAATTATCGAATCAACACTTGATCCGACAATCCGGCTATATCGCATATAACCGACTAATACGATGACCCGGCTATATCACATATACCCGGCCGATATCTCATATCGCGAGAATCCAATACGGTATCACATACCGCATTATCCTCGGTCCCGCACATATCGCATATGTGCTCCTACTCCGTTTTGCCTGAGTCAAGAAACCTCTGTGTAGGACTCTAAAGAATCGTCAATACGCCGACAGTAGGTGATGATCATATCAAACTCCCACAAGCTGCAAGCGGTCAGCTAAACGTAACAGCCACCCAGGTATTGAGCGCTCAGAAGATCAACAAGCAAGCCTGTACATTCTCCTGTGAATCCAATCAGTAACACTCCCGTACAGTCCGGTCTCGTCGTCTGATATGTCGCATATCTCGTCTAGTGGTGGTAAACGTCAGACCCCCGTAGCTTGATAAGTCGGGTCGATTTGAGGTCTATAACAGTTTGAGAAACTACTGATAACACTTACCAGTAAATCTCAGCAACCCTGGCCAAGGATTTCCAGTTATAGCCAATAGAACACAGCGCAACATCAACTCCTAATACCGGGAGAGACGAATCCCCTCCTATCGCTCATTGCCTCCATGTGATTTGGGACTGTACCCAAAAACCACCTTTTTGCACGCCCTCTTGGACGTGGTATGATGGAAATCAAAGCACAGTGGGAATCACACAAGACTCTATGACGATCTCGGGTCAACAGACTACTCTGTACCAGTGTCACCGGAGAACCGCCATCTGATGTGAGGTATAATACCATCTGGGAGTTCTTGGCGAGTCCGTCCAGTGTACCTAGTCTCTACTGAGCACCCGTACACCATCCTTGATGTCAAACACCGATGGATATGGGATCATCCATCGCCCATCATATGGGTCAAGATGCGTATACGCTAGTCTACTCTGGTGCATTGATGCCCTGTCTCGATACACCCTCGACTAGGAACAGTTATAGGATGTACTCGTCGACTACCGTGGCCCTACTAGTATGATCTCATCATAGTCCCAGTAGTCGAGTATGTATCCTAAGGGCTTTATCAACATGTAACATAGAGACAATCAGAGTACATGTTAAGATAAAGTACAACCAGATAGCATACTATCATGTCGAGCAAGAAAGTCTTCCCTATATATGTCCAAGCATCCATTACAATATACATCGTATGTACAGTAATGGCCTTTAGGGCATACATATAACTAACATAGTCCGCTCTAACTGGCCGTCGGTCTGCAGATGAAATGCCGTGCTGAAACTCAAATGGGTGCTCAATGCCTCCTGAAGTCTCTGCCATAGTCGGCTGGTAAACTGGGTGCCTCGGTCTGATACTATACAAGTCGGTACGCCATGCAACCGTACGATCTCGTCGATGTAAATCTGGGCATACTGAGCGAAACTGAAAGTGGTCTTCACTGGCAGAAAGTGAGCCGCTTTTGTCAATCGATCCACGATCACCCAAATGGAGTCGTACCCTCTTCTGGTCCTGGGTAGACCCACAATGAAGTCCATAGAAATCTGCTCCCATTTCCACTCTGGAATGGGCAAAGGCTGCAACTCTCTTGCTGGCCTCTGGTGCTCGGCCTTGACTTGCTGACAAGTCAGGCATCTCGATACAAAGTCTGTGACGTCCCTCTTCATCCCGTCCCACCAATAAACATCTCTCAAATCACGGTACATCTTGGTGGAACCCGGATGAACGCTGTATGTAGATCTATGCGCCTCCTCAAGAATCTCACACCGCAGTCCCTCAGAATCTGGTACACACAGTCGAGTCCCAAATCGTAGTACTCCCTGATCATCGATCACGAACTCGGAATCTCTGCCCTGCCTAACCTGCTCCATGATCTCTGAAAGACGGTCATTACTGGGTTGTGCCTCTCGAATACGGTCAAGTAACTGCGGACGTGCACGAACATGCGGAAGCTATCCCCCTGTCGGAGTGAACTCGAACTCAACTCGAATGTCGCATAAAATCTGCCAATCTGCTAACGACTGCCTCTGTACGGTGCTCAAACCAGATAGACTACCCCCGGGCCTCTTGCTCAAAGTATCCTCCACCACATTGGCCTTGCCCGGGTGATACAAGATCTCGCAATCGTAGTCCTTCACCGGCTCCATCCAACGGCGTTGTCTCAGATTCAGGTCTCGCTGCTGAAATATATACTTTAAGCTCTTGTGATCAGTGAATATCTGGCACAACTCGCCGTATAGGTAATGTCACCATATCTTAAGTGCAAAGACAACTGCAGCCATCTCCAAATCATGAGTGGGGTAGTTATGTTCATGTTTCTTCAACTGCCGTGAAGCATAAGCGATCACCCGGTCATGCTGCATCAATACGCACCCTAACCCCACTCGTGAAGCGTCACAATAGACCACAAATCCGCCCGAACCTGACGGCAATGATAATACCGACGCCGTAGTCAAACAAGTCCGTAGCTGCTGAAAACTGTGCTCGCACTCCTCCGTCCAAACGAAAGGAACTCCCTTCCAGGTCAATCCGGTCAAAGGTGCAGCAATACGGGAGAAATCCTGTACAAATCGCCTATAGTAGCCAGCCAGGCCTAAGAAACTGCGGATCTCCGTAACTGGTGTCGGTCTGGGCTACTGCTGAATGACCTCGATCTTCTTCGGGTCCACACATATGCCATCTCTCATAATCACGTAGCCCAAGAAACCAACGCTGTCCAGCCAGAATGCACACTTGGAGAATTTTGCGAAAAGCCGATGCTCCCTCAAGGTCTGCAATGTGATCCGCAAGTGCTGCTCGTGCTCCTCTCGGCTCCGGGAATACACCAAAATATCGTCAATGAACACGATGATGAACAAGTCGAGGTACGGCCTGAATACACGGTTCATCAAATCCATGAATGCTGCTGGGGCGTTGGTGAGTCCGAACGACATCACTAAAAACTCATAGTGGCCGTAGCGAGTACGGAAAGCTGTCCTCGGTATATCCTCCTGTCGAACTCGCAGCTGATGGTATCCTGATTGCAAGTCGATCCTCGAAAAATATCCTACCCCCTGAAGCTAGTCAAACAAATCATCAATGCGTGGCAAAGGATAACTGTTCCGCATGGTAACTTTGTTCAGCTGACGGTAATCAATGCACAAGCGTAAACTTCCGTCTTTCTTCTTGACGAACAGGACAGGAGCACCCCATGGAGAAACGCTGGGTCAAATAAGTCCCTTATCTAACAAATCCTGCAACTGATCTTTCAGCTCTCTAAGCTCCGCCGGGGCCATCCGATAAGGCGGTATGGAAATAGGCCCCGCGCCGGGAATCAAGTCAATGCAGAACTCAACGTCGCGCTCAGGCGGTAGCCCAGGAAGCTCATCAGGGAAAACATCAGGGAACTCACTGATAACCGGGACCTGGTCCAACGGAACCTCTGCAGCTCGAGTATCACAGACATAGGTTAAGAATCCCTGATATCCCTTCCATAGTAGCTGACCAGCGCGAAGAGACGAAATCAAGCTGGGAAGGGTGACACTGTGGTCTCCCTGAATAGACTGGCTTTCCCGGAAAGCTAAATCTGACTGCCTTCTCACGGCAGTCCACAGAAGCATAATAGGTGGCTAGCCAATCCATGCCCAGAAGCACATCAAAGTCCAACATATCGAGGAGAATCAAATCTACCAAAGAATCCCGCTCCCCGATACGAACGGAACACAAACGAAACACAAAACGATCGATAAATGACTCACCTACCGGAGTAATAACTACAAGCGGTTGATCTAACGACGATGACTTACGGCCCAACCTCGGTACAAAGTGTGTAGAGACATACGAATGTGTGGAACCTGGGTCGAATAATACCCGTGTGTCGAAAGAACAAACTGATAGGGTATCTGTCACAACGGCGTTGGATGCCTGCGCATCCTGCGGTGTCAAAACAAACACTCGGGCCTGTCCTCTGTTAGTTGTATGTATGCTTTAGAGGCCAGTATTGTACAGATGATGTATATTATATTGGATGCTTGGACATATATAGAGATGACTTTCTTGCTCGATATGATAGTATGCTATCTGGTTACTCTTTATCTTAACATGTATACTAGTCTCTTTATACTGTCTTATAGTTACATGTTGGTAAAGCCCTTAGGATATGTACTTGACTACCTGGACTATGATGCAGATCATACTAGTGGGGACATGGTAGTCCATAAGTACATCCTTCAAGGTCCCTAGTCGTGGGTGTATCGAGACGGGGCATCGATATACCAGTGTAGACTAGCGTATACGCTTCTCGACCCATGTGATGGGCGATGGATGATCCCATATCCATTGGTGTTTGACATCAGAGATGGTATACGGGTGCTCAGTGGAGACTGAGTACACTGGACGGACTCGCCGAGAACTCCCAGATGGTATTATACCTCACGTCAGATGGCAGTTCTCAGGTGACACTTGTACAGGTTAGTCTGTAGACCCGAGATCGTCATAGAGTCTTGTGTGATTCCCACTGTGCTTTGATCTCCACCTTACCACGTCCATGAGGGCATGCAAAACGGTGGTCTTTGGGCACAGTCCCGAGTCACATGGAGGCAATGAGCGATATGAGGGGTTTCGTCTCTCCCGGTATTGGGAGTTGATGTTGCGCAGTGCTCGATTGGCCGTAGCAGGGAAGTCCCTGGCCAGGGCTGATCAGAGATTTGCTGGTAAGTGTTACCAGTAGTTTCTCGACCCGTTATGAGCCTCACATCGGCACGACTTATCGGGTTATTGGGGTCTGACGTTTACCACCCCTAGACTTGATATGCGACATATCAGACGAAGAGACCGGACTGTACGGTAAGTGTTACTGGTCGGATTCGCAGGAGTGTGAGCGGGCTAGCTCGTCGATCTTCTGATCGCTCAATACCCGGGTGGCCGTTACGTTTAGCAGACCGCTTGCGGTTTGTGGGTGCTTGATATGATCATCATCTGCTACCGGCGTATTGACGAGTCTTTAGAGTCCTACACAGAGGTTTCCTAGCTCAAGCGAAACGAAATAGGAGTGCATATGAGATATGTGCGGGACCGAGAATAATGCGTGTATGTGATACCGTATTTGATTCTCGCGATTAATGTTTCGATTGGTTGTATATGATATAACCTAGTTATCGAATCGAAGATCGATTCGATAAGTCGATACATTGAATACTAGTCGGTCATGTGTGACATGACCGGATCATTGAATCAAGTGTTGATTTAATGATTTAATGTATAATTATATATTTGATATATTACTTTGCATTAACTAGTATTGGTTCACTTTAAACGGATTTTTCTCACTTGATGCACATTGTATATGTGATATGCTTTTGTGCACATGATTGTATCATGTTTGATGATGCATGTTGACTTGACTTTGTGTAAAAGAATTGAACCATGGTTATGAGAGTGGTTAGGGTTTATGTTTTATTCACTTATTATTTAATCCATTCATTATTTATTAATTGGTTTTATGGAAATAAAATGGTTTCATTTATCATGAAGGATGGTGAAGCTTCATGAAGCTTTGACTAATGATGCCATTTTGTCTTCATACTTAAACCTAACCACTCCCACTAACCATGGTCAATTCTCTACACTTGACCATGGTTAGGATATGATAAATATCATTTTCTTTTCTATTTTGATTAAGTTTTTATCATATTCTATCATCTTCTTCATCTTCTTCTTCAAAAGAAAAGCTTGCTACTTTAATGGCAACTTGAGTTCTAGTGAGAGAAATCCAAATCTAATGTGAACCCACCTCCTATTTCTTCATCCTCTACCTCTTGCCAAGTGGTTTTGGGTGTTTTCTTCACAAGTTTCACTACTTGGTGAAGTCGGAGCTTGAACTAGTGCAACCTCGACGTAGATCGTCTTTGACACGAAGCCGACGACCTAGCTATCCCGTTTCTCCGATGAAGCCGACGATTGGGTTCGGGATTCATGATGGACAGCGAGAGGACACCCACGTGGAGCTAAGGAAGTGGAAATCCGGATCTACAAAGGTTGTAGCTTCTCACTTCTAGTTAAGTAGTTAGCTAGTTTTTCTTTCGCCTAGAATTCTAGTCTTAGATCCGTAGTCTAGGGTTTCTCGGCACCATTTTTTTTAAATTGGCATGTTCGATGCCTTGTGAGACCTCACTAGGGTGCCTAGGAACCTTTCACCCTCCACCAATAGCGGGCTGACCTCGGCCTCAGCCTCTGCCTCCTCGTCCTCTCTGAATAGGACCGCCGCGTCCACGGCCTCTGGGTGCACCTAACTGGCGTGGAGCATCGCCTGTGGCAGGAAGTAGAGCTCTCTGAGGAGGAGGTGGTGATGGTGGTAGGCTCACATGTGGAACTGTCGCCGCTCCCTGTCGTCTCACCGGACAGTCTCTGACACGATGGTGCGGACTCCCGCACCCAAAACATCCTAGCAACGTCTGCTGTCCCTGTGGGTAAGAACCATACAGCTGACCTCGTCCAACCCCTCTGCCGGCACCATCTCTCGGAAAGGGTCTGGCATGATGCCTCTGATCTGGCATACCGGTATGAATCCTCTTCGGCCCAGAAATGGTCGAAGTCGCTGAAATACGTGCCTCCATCCGTAATTCCGTATCCATAGAAGTTGAATAAATGTCGAAGTGCTGGGCGCCGATGGCAAGAAATAGCTGGGCGTCAAGTCCCTGTATGAATCTCTTCACTCTTTTCTCTTCGGTATCCACCAAATACCGAGCATATCTGGACAGCTGCGTGAACTGGACGTCATACTCAGACACCGTCATCCCTGGAGTCTTGATCAAGGCCTCAAAACTACGAGCCCTAGCGTCACGAACGCTCTCTGGAAGGAAGCCAGCCAGAAATACTGCGGTGAACTCGGCCCAAGTCATAGGATGTAGACCTGCAGCTCGACCTCTCTCGACGGACTCAAACCACATCTGCGCAAGGCCCTCTAGACGGAAACTCGCTAGCTCCACCCATCGATTGTCAGAACATCTGAGCGAACGGAAAATCCTGGCTAACCTATCAAGGAATGTATGTGGATCCTCCACCGCATCTGTGCCGGTGAATACTAGAGGTCTCAGTCTCATGAAATCCTGCAGTGATACTGGGATGGCCATGGTAGTAGTGGTGGAAGCAACTGTCTAGACAGCAGGTACCATGGTCGTCTGTGATGTGGTAGGTACGTCCTCCGATCTCGGCGCACGAATAGCCTCTACTAAGGATCCCACCATCTGTCGTAGCTCCTGCATACCTCCCATCATCTATCGTATCTCCTCCATACCAGACTCAAGCCTATCTATGCGGCCTGGAGAAAGCGGATCAGTCTGTCCCTGAGGCGTAGGTATACCACCCTGCTCGGTCCTCGTCTCAGAAGAGCCTGCTCGGATCTCATCTCGGGCAGCAGCCCTCTGCGCTCTCGTAGCCTTCGGCGACATAGTGGCTGTTACAAGACAGGATAATAAGAATAGTGCAATAGAATCATAGGATACACAGAATTGAAGAAGGAATTTCAAGAAAGTATATCCTAAAGTCACCTAGGCGGAGCACCGTATCGCAAGTATGCCACGGACATACGCACGCTACGTTACCCTGCTTAAGTCACTTACTCCATCTACCAAGGGTCATCCTACACTCAGAAAGGTAAAACCTATCGCTCTGATACCAACTTTATCACGACCCGCAGGGTACGGAACGTGACTGGCACTTAAGTTACGAAACGTCTCAAGACGTCCGTAAATAAGTAAGCCAAAGCCCAAAAAACAAAACCCGATTCAGAAATAGAGTGAAGGAAAAACCAATTTTTAATGCAAGCTATTTAATCCATTAAGTCACATCAAGCTTTTTAAAAGCAACTTCCCTTTTTCAAAAAATTTCGGCAGAGTCTCCTTTGTAAAACAGGCCCCCAAACGGGTACAAAACAGGAGTATAAAAGAATAACATGTAATATGGCATCCCCAAGCGGGAGCTAGCTCTTCGCCTCAAGGCGGCCACAAATCCCACGCAATGTAAAACAGCACTGTGCATAAATAAGCATAAGGAGCACGGTAAAATAACATGTCGGCTCATGAGAGCTCGACCCAAAATACAACATAAAAATCCACAAGTCTCACAGCCTCGTCTCTAGGTCAATATACAATAATCCAAATAACAGGTACAGCTGATACAGTAGATGGAGTACTCTAGATACAATAAATAATAAGCTGGTACAAAATGATAATATAACCCACCTATGAGCAAAAGCCTCGAGTCCAAGCAAAAAGGGCAAAAGTAGCTAGTGCGTCCGCCGCTACTGTACTGACAGAGCGGACCTGCAGAAAGGCTGTGGCACAACGGGGGTGAGTTGCCAACTCATGAGTAATAAATAATATCTATAAAGGCTATCGCATGCAAGCACACAAGTATCCTAGCAGCTATAAAACAGATATGGCAGGATGTACTAGCAGGTATGTATGCAACATGAATGTACTAGCAGGTATGTATGTCACATAAATCAACTCATGATCTTAACATGTAAGTATAAGAATCATTCTTTCTTCTTTTTTTTGAAACTCTTTTTAAATATCAGCATAATACCCATAGAATCAACAAGAATCCGTGTCCAGCAACGACACCTCAAAACTGTCTCAAATATCATATATCCATGCCATAGTATTTCTGGCCTCAGCCGTCCAGCTGACCCATCTCAAATATCAATATCTCATCATCTCGCGGCCACGGTCGGTATCCTCTGGATATCCGCCGTGCCAAACAGTCACCGGTAGGTAATCCATCCCCTGCCAGGCTCAACGCCATCATCTGCGATCTTCTTGCCCCGGGGTACATCACCGGGCCCACCATGTACCCGAGACGGTTCATCCAACTCCTCGAAATGAGTCTCGAGAACCACAGCAAACTCATGGTGGACGACACTTTACATCACTAGAAAACTGTAATTTTTCATATTTAAAAAAGGTAATAAGTTTTATAAATCTTGCGGCCTTCCCCCGAAATCCAGAAATATCATAAGTCTCAAGAATCATCATAAGTGCATGTGTCAATGATCATGAATGCATATGATATCAATAATCAAGTTGCAATGTATGATCTATGGACTAGGCATGAACAAATGATGTAATGAGGTACATGATGTGAAAAGCAATTTTACAATTTCATTTTAAGGATTTAATGCAATAGCATTGGTTATGAGCATCCATTGATAACATGTTTCAGATTATAATTTATCTAGTGTTGTGACATGGCAATTACCAGGGCATGTGTGTACACATGAATAGTGCTCGTGCTGCATATAAAAACCCTGGCAATGGTGCAGGTGTCCTATGGAATGAGTTCATATATGTAGGTAAAACATATAGATCCTGAACGTAGCAATTATCATGCAAATATTATAATTTCTAACATCGCTAGCAATCTTTTAATTTACTAAATCTATCGGGCGACTTGCGCCATCCATACGATTGTTCCCCGTAGATGTTACATCTACTCACCCATGATCTCGCGCTAGGTGTGTCCGACCACCTGCTTTCCTTTCTCCGCGGCGCTCGTAGTTCCCGCCGGCGAACCTAGAATTTACAAAAGTCACACACATAAGGCAAATCCTGCGAAAATGCGATATATCGATCAAAAGGATAACGTGTGCGTGAAACTAAACGTGCGTGCACTCGATACGTCGCGACGTGCGTAATCTCACCAGAACCACTCCGACACGCTGTGTCGCGCAGCGCGCCACAGAACCACGCGGATCACACATGTGTCGCACAAGTTTAAAAACATCGATAAAAGGTTTTATGCTCAAGATTTTGACTCTGGTCCAGACATAAAAAGTTGCAGATACCAAAATCCCTATCTACACAACAGACACCTACAGGAAAAACCCCAGCCCCAAACCCCACCTTCTGGCCGCAAATTGCGGCCAGACCAATTAAATCTGCGGCCATAATAGGGAGAGGGGTCCCCGTGCTCTGTGTGTGTGTGTGTCTGACATGGTCACTGTGGTACAGTCTTCCTAATTTTTACCTGAGACACCCGGGTCAAGAGCAGATTCCAGATATCCTAAAAAGTCCATATAAAAAGCTAGGTTGCACCAAATTGCAACGATCAGGTAATTTGATGGAATCAGGGGCAAATCCTAAGCTCACCGGCCTTAACAGCACCTAGTCAAGCTATATAATCAGTAACAACCAACACTTGGACAAGTCTCACTCAAAAACACAAAATCTAGCACTAAACAACAATATAAACATTAACTAAACTAACTATTACCTAAGTTAAACAAGCATGGAAACAAGTGTTAGAGATATACCTCTAGAGAATCCTAGGACGTAAGAGAAGAGAAGAAGAAGAAGAAGATGGAGAAGAGGCCACTGCTGCTGAAGTGCTGCTACTGCTATTGCTGTTGATGTTGCTGAGGTTGCTACTGCTGATGCTTGCTGTTGCTATTGCTGAAGCTGCAGTTGTTGCTGTGTTGTTGTGGTTGTTGTTGTGTTGGTGTTGTGGTGCTGCTGCTGATGCTATGGTGTTGTTGTTGTAGCTGCTGCTGTTCTTGCTGCTGTTGCTGCTTCAGATGTGGCTGCTGCTGTTGTTTTTGATGATGTTGTTGCTGCTGTGGCTGTTGTTGCAGCTGCTGCTGATGTTTTGGGTGTGTGTGTGTGAGAGTGAGAGGGAGAGATGTGAGTGAGAGAGAGAGCGTGAGAGATAAAAGCAAAAGATTATGAAATAAAATGGAGTCAACCCCCCTCACCCTCTCTCTTCAATAAATGCTAAGCATGCCTAAATCATCATGGCCTCTCTCTTCTCTCACCTACCTACTAGTCAATCCCTAAAACAAGTTAAATTTTAAAACTAAAAACCCTTAATTAAACACAATTAACTTAACCAAAAGGGTTAGGGCACCATGGTTGTCTAAACATGGTTTAACCCTAGGTTTAACCCGAGTTAACATGCACATGTGTGTGCAGTCCAGATAAAAATCTAATAAAATATTCATAAAACCAGATAAATTATCTGAAACCCGATTTGGTAAAATTTTTACCAAAAACACCATATTAACACATAATTACCACTAAACACAAACTCGGGTGTTACAAAAGAGGACTTTCTTGCTCGACATGATAGTATGATATCTAGTTGCTCTTTATCTTAACATGTAGACTTGTATTGTGATATTATCTTTCTCTCACAAGTTGATAAAGCTCTTAGGATGTGTACTTGACTACCAGGACTATGATGGAGATCATACTAGTAGGGCCAGGGTAGTCCATAAATACATCCTTTAATTGTTCCTAGTTGAGGGTGTATCGAGATAGGGCATCGATATTCCAGAGTAAACTAGCGTATACGCTTCTTGACCTATATGATGGGCGATGGATGATCCCACATCCATTAGTGTTTGACATCAAAGATGGTATACGGGTGCTCAGTGGAGACTGGGTACACTGAACGGACTCGCCAAGAACTCCTAGTTGGTATTATACCTATCGTCAGATAGCAGTTCTCTGGTGACACTCGTACAAGTTAGTCTGTAGACCCGAGATTGTCATAGAGTCTTGTGTGATTCCTACTGTGCTTTGATTTCCACCTTACCACGTTCAAGAGAACGTGCAAAACGGTGGCTTTTGGGTATAGTCCTGAATCACATGGAGGCAATGAGCGATAGAAAGGGATTCGTCTCTCCCGGTATTGGGGGTTGATGTTGCGATGTGCTCGATTGCCTATAACAGGAAGTCCCTGGCCAGAGATGATACGGAGATCTACTGGTAAGTGTTATCAGTAGTTTCTCGACCCGTTATGAGCCTCACATCTGCACGACTTATCGGTTACTGGGGTCTGACGTTTACCACCCCTAGACTGGATATGCAACATATCAGACGAAGAGACCGAACTATACGGTAGTGTTACTGACAGGCTTTACAGGAGTATGAGCAGGCTTGCTTGTTGATCTTTTGATTGCTCAATACTCGGGTAGCAGTTACATCCAGCTAGTACCGCTGACGGCTTGTGGGTGCTTGATATGATCATCACCTACTGCCGGCGTATTGACGAGTCTTTAGAGTCCTACACAGAGGTTTACTGGCTGAGGCGAAACGAAGTAGGAGCACATATGTAATATGTGTGGGACCGAGAATAATACGAGTATATGATACCGTATTCTATTCTCGCGATATGTGATATCGTTCGATTATATGTGATATAGCCGGGTTATCGAATCAAGTGTTGATTCGATAAGTTGATACATATAATATTAGTCGGTTATATGTGATATAGCCGGATTATTAAATCAAGTGTTGATTTAATAATTTAATGTATAATTGTATATTTGATATGCTAATTTACATTAACTAATAATTGCTCACTTAAGCATTTCTATTTCTCGCTTTTGCACACTTAATATATATGTGATATATATTTATTGTGTTTTCTTTTTTATGTCATGCTTGATGATACAAACTACATGGGTGTATGAGACTCACACCATGCT
This sequence comes from Agapanthus africanus, assembly GCA_030015575.1. Lineage (NCBI taxonomy): Eukaryota > Viridiplantae > Streptophyta > Magnoliopsida > Asparagales > Amaryllidaceae > Agapanthus > Agapanthus africanus. The sequence goes on from CM057342.1 coordinate 384,439,658, forward strand.
CATGATAATGTGAGGTTTGTTTATTTAAAGTAAATCCAAATTAGTTGGAAATTGGTCACATGTCATGAAGCTTGTAGAAGCTTATAGATCCATTGACTTAGTCCACTAATTTTGTTTTACTTTAGATATTTATTAACCCAACCATTCTCATTAACCATGGTTATGTCTCTACATAAGTTAGTATATGATATTTTCTCACCCATGGTTGACATTCACTCTCTCATCCATTATCTCTTCATCTTCATCTTCATCTTCAACAAGAGAAAGCTCTCTAGCTTTTGAGGAAGTAAAGAAAAATAGTGAGAAAAAGAATTCTAAAGTGAGCAAAAAATCCTACTTCAACATCCTCTACTAGATTAGCCATTTAGTTTAGGGTGTTAGCTTCACTAATCCCTAATTAGTGAAGAGGTATCTTGCATTGGTGTCTCCTCGACGTAGATCATCTTCGTCCTCGAAGACTTCGTGCAAGCTTGTTCCTTTCATCTTGTAGAGCCATCCTAGAGTCCGGAAGATCACTACTTGGAGCGAAGGAACTACTATACGGAGCTATTGAAGTGAAGGACCGGTTTACAAAGGTTGTATTCCTTGTTCACTTAGTTGTAAAGTTGTTTACACTTTGTATTATCTAAATCTTTAGTTAAGATTCTAGGGTTAGGGTTATGTAGCATGGCTATTTTTTAATTTGGTATGGACGATGCCTCCCGAAACCTTGCTGTTGTGCTAGGTAACCCTATAGTGGTATCAGAGCCAAGCTAGAGAATTAGACGATGTTTGTTAGATTACGAAACCAAAACTACTCCGAAACTTAAAACATTGAAATCTAGTTTCTGTCGATTTTTAATGGCCTCTAAAATTTTTTTAAGCTACGGCAGAATGTTATATGAGATGTAACATGAACACTGGACAAATATGAACCCCTTTGGCTGGATTTGACCCGGTGACATTCATGTAATTTTCGAGATGGCCGGCCCCCGGTGCTCTGTTTTGGTTCGTATTCGTTTGGTGTTCTGATCTCTGGGTTTTGGTGTTTCGGGTATTGCTTGTTTTTTTAAAATTGCTTGAGATGTTAATTTTCTATAAAGGCAATTCGGAGTGTTTCGTAGTCATAATTCAAACATTGTTTCGGGTTATTTATGTAGGGTTCCTAGGCACGCTAATGAGGTCTCACAAGGCATCAACCATGCCAATTTCAAATTTTACAAGTGCCGAGAAACCCTAATACGGATCATTAACTAGATTTTTAGGCGAAACAAGCAACTAATTAACAACTTAACTAAGTTTACGGAAATACAACCTTTGCAGATCCGGTACTCCACCTCCATAGCTCCGTGATGAAGTCCCTCCGCTGTACAAATCGGATCTTGGACTCTAGTGTCGGCTTCTTCGGAGAAATAGACGGGCTAGGTCATCGACTACGATGCCGAAGATGATCTACGTCGAGGCATCACATGATCAAGCTCCCACTTCACCAAGTCATGAAACTTGTGAAGAAAACACCCTATACTACTTGGCAAGAGGTAGAGGATGAAGAAATAGGAAGTGGGTTCACTTTAGAATTGGATTTCTCACTCTTTTTCTTAAGATGCCATTGTTGGTAGCAAGCTTCTTCATCTTGAAGAAGAAGGAGAAGAAGAAGAAAAATCTTATGATAAGTTATTTTTCAAATAAAAAATAAATGAATACTTATCATAATCCAACCATGGTCAAGTGTAGAGAATGAACTAGGGTTAAATGAATGGTTAGGGTTAAGCATGAAGACAAAAATGGTGACTTAGTCAAAGCTTCATGAAGCTTCAATATCAAACAAAGAAAGCCACCATTTTCTCTTTATCTTTTCCATAATAAATAAATAAATAAATAGATATGAAAATCAAAACCCTAACCATTTAAATAACCATGGTTTAATCTTTACACAAACACAAGTAAGCGTGTATCATCAAACATGATACAATCAAGTGCACACAAAAATATATCACATATACAATGTGCACAGCAAGTGAGAAAATCCTTTTAAAGTGAACCTATACTAGTTAATGCAAAGTAATATATCAAATATATTATTATGCATTAAATCATTAAATCAATACTTGATTTAACGATCCGGTCATATCGCATACAACCGACTAATATCTAATGTATCGGTTTATCGAATCATTCCTTGATTCGATAACTAGGTTATATCGCATACAACCAATCGATACATTCAATGCGAGAATAGAATACGGTATCACATACACGCATTATTCTCGGTCCCGCACATATCTCATATGCGCTCCTATTTCGTTTCGCTTGAGCCAGGAAACCTCTGTGTAGGACTCTAAAGACTCGTCAATACGCCGGCAGCAGGTGATGATTATATCAAACACCCACAAGCCGCAAGCGGTCTGCTAAACGTAACGGCCACCCGGGTATTGAGCGATCAGAAGATCGACGAGCAAGCCCACTCATACTCCTGTGAATCCAACCAGTAACACTTACCGCACAGTCCGGTCTGTTCGTCTGATATGTCGCATATCTCGCCTAGGGGTGGTAAACGTCAGACCCCAATAGCTCGATAAGTCGTGTCGATATGAGGTCTATAACAATTCGAGAAACTACTGGTAACACTTACCAGTAAATCTCAGCAACCCTGGCCAGGGATTTCCGGTTATAGCCAATCGAACACAGCGCAACATCAACTCCCTATACCGGGAGAGACGAATCCCCTCCTATCGCTCATTGCCTCCATGTGATTCGGGACTGTACCCAAAAACTACCGTTTTGCATGCCCTCTTGGACGTGGTAAGGTGGAAATCAAAGCACAGTGGGAACCACACAAGACTCTATGACGATCTCGGGTCAACAGACTACTCTGTACCAGTGTCACCAGAGAACTGCCATCTGACGTAAGGTATAATACCATCTGGGAGTTCTCGGCGAGTCCGTCCAGTGTACCCAGTCTCCACTGAGCACCCGTATATCATCTCTGATGTCAAACACCAATGGATATGGGATCATCCATCGCCCATCTATATGGGTCGAGAAGGTATACGCTAGTCTACTCTGGTATATCGATGCCCCGTCTCGATACACCCATGACTAGGGACCTTGAAGGATGTACTCATGTGTAAGTCGATGTACAACACCCCAATGCTAGGGGGGAGGCGGAATTTTCAAAAACGAACTTGTTTAGTGAACAAATATCGACTAACCGCTTGAATCGAAGCTAAACGATAACTAACCAAACACATAGTTGTTCTAAACTACTATGCTTAGGGATTATACCTATCGAACCTAGTCCTTCGGCTTTACGATCTCCTCGTCCTCCTCGGCCTTCTCGATGTAGTAGATGATCCACCCGAGAGCAAAACTCCAAGCTTAGCCTCTAAACTTGAGGCAACTAACCTTCTTGGATTGCTAATCAAAGAAGATAGATGAGATAGAGTGAGGGTTATAGATTGTTTAGTCTAACTAATCCTTGTTCTCAACACATGAGAGGTGAGGATTAGGGTTTGAAGAGAGTGAGCTTGAGGAGAGAGAATGTGAATGATATTATGAAGTGAGAATAGTAAGTTATCATAATATATATGAAGCATTTACTTTTATCAAGAAAAGAAAATAAGTGATGAATAATCATGCTTCACAAATATCAAGTGGTGATTCATTATCATGAGTCATTAAGCATTTATGATGCATTAATGACCATGATGAATCACTCTCATGACTCACTAATCTCATTCAATGTATATGCCACCTAAACCTCCTTAGTCACCATCTTCTAGAAGCTTCTCGCGTAATTACGAGAACGCCCCTCCGATCCGTAAAAATACGGAAAAACTTTAGACTGTATAAATTCAATAACCGGATACCAGTAACTGGCTTAAACCAAAGCCGATTGGTAAAAACTGTCCAAACAACGTAAGTGTGTAAACACACATACGCGTCCGAACCCTTTGTCGTAAAACCATACGACCTCTATATCGTTTCGCCTGGAGTAGGAAACTCTCTGTGTGGGACTCTAGAGACTCGACTACTACGCTGGCAGTGGGTTTAACCACAGACCGCAAGCGGCACTACCAGTACGTAACGGTCCCCAGGTAGTTGTCGATAAGAAGGCCGATGAGGAAACCCATCCGAACTCCTACTGAGTCTGCTGTGACAATCTCCATACAGTCCGGTCCGTTCGTCTTAGACTATCGCATATCGGGCCTAGGGGGGCGGCAAGCGTCAGTCCCCTAATAGCGGTATAAGTCGTGTCGGAGCGAAGCCCATTACACCCTGAGAAACTACTGGAACCTACCAGTAAATCTCGCTTGCCCTGGCCAGGGACTTTGCGTAATGGCTCTCTGACACAGCGCGATATCATCCCCCAATACCGGGAGAGACGAATCCTGTCTAACCGCCACTGCCTCCAAGTGCTCGGGACTGCACCCAACTGCTACCTGTTTGCACGACTCCTTTGAGCCGTGGTAGGGTAGCAATCTAAGAACAGTGGGACACACTCGAGGCGAAGTAGCAGTGTCAAGTCTGCGGACTATGCTGTACTCATGTCACCTGGGAACTGTTCACTGACGACTGGTATAAAACCAACCAACAGTTCCCTGTGAGTCCTGTCCGGTGTACCCGTAACCTAACGAGCACCTGCATACTATCTCCAGTACGACGTATTGACGGCTGTGGGACAGACCATCTCCCCAACTGGGATGAGAAGCGTACACACCAGTCTACTCCGGAGTATCGATGCTCTGTCTCGATAATCCAACGACCAGGGACCTGAATAAGGATGTGCTTGTAAACTACCCAGCCCCCACTAGTGTGACTGCCATCACAACGCTGGTAGACAAGCAAGATCCTAAGAGCTCTATCAATACGTACACTCACATATTAAGATAGAAAAACCAAGTAGCATACTACCATGTTTAGCAAGACTGTTATATACATGTGAATATCCCAAGCTTCCATTAAGTAATATACAAACTAGTATGATACAGTAATGGCCTTCTAGGGCATAAACACTAACAATCTCCCACTTGCACTAGGGCCATGTACTGGAATATCGTAGACCGATGATCTCGAGTAGCCTCTCGAACTGAATCTGAGGTAGGGCCTTTGTGAATGGTTCAGCAATGTTCTCTTCAGAAGCAACTCTCCGAACCTCGATCTCCTGACGATCCACGATCTCCCTGATCAGGTGATACCGCCTCAAGATGTGTCTGGACTTCTGATGGGACCTTGGTTCCTTCGCTAAAGCTATAGCTCCGTTGTTGTCGCAATACAGAGGTATTGGATTAACTATGGTAGGAACCACCTGAAGTTCTGTTAGGAACTTCTTCATCCAGACTGCTTCTTTTGCGGCATCGCAAGCAGCTATATACTCCGCTTCCATCGTCGAGTCAGCAATGGTGTCCTGCATGGAGCTCTTCCAGCACACCGCCCCTCCATTGAGAGTAAAGACATAACCCGACATGGACTTGGAATCGTCCTTATCACTCTGGAAGCCGGAATCAGCAAAGGCCTCCAACCTGAGGTCTTTTCCGCCGTAAACCAAAAACATCTCCTTAGTCCTTCTCAGGTACTTGAGAATGTTCTTTACTGCTATCCAGTGCTTCTCCCCTGGGTCTGACTGATACCGGCTTACCACGCTCAGTGCGTAAGCTACATCTGGTCTGGTGCACAACATCGCATACATTATAGAGCCTACCGCAGAAGCGTAGGGTATAATAGACATGCGTTCCCTTTCCAAATCAGTCTTGGGAGACATCTCTTTGGAGAGGGTGATTCCGTGACAAGCCGGTAGATTACCGCGCTTAGAATCTTCCATACTGAATCTTTTCAGTACAGTGTCGATATACCTGGACTGCGAAAGTCCCAACATCCTCTTGGATCTATCACGATAGATCCAGATCCCCAGAATGTAAGAGGCATCACCCAGGTCTTTCATGGAGAACCTGTGTGACAAGAATCCTTTGACAGATTGCAGCATAGGAATGTCATTTCCTATTAATAGAATGTCATCCACGTACAAGACGAGGAATACGACACTTCTGGCTACAACTTTACTATATATGCATGGTTCATCTGGATTTTTGATAAAGTCATATTCTTTGACTGTCTCATCAAAACAAATGTTCCAACTCCGCGATGCCTGCTTTAGTCCATAAATGGACTTGAGCAGCTTGCATACTTTCCCGCTGCTCCCACTGATTGAAATGTTTTCTGATGTGTAAAATAAACTTGTAAAGATATCACAATCAAAAAATTATATTGACCGCAATCAAACCACGGTGTCGGATGTAGTTAATGAATGAGTGCGGATCGTCCACAGGGATTGTGCAATTCAATTGTATTATGATACGTTTGAAATGAAATGTTAGGCAACAATAAACGAAAACATGATTCAAGATGTGATTTGTATTCGAGTGTCACTAATCTTTACTCAAGAATCAAGAAACTATAAACACTCAAGAATCGGTTGTTTTGATAATATTTCCAATCAACAATCAAGAATATAAGAAAGGCTCGTAGGAATCGATCGGATCTTTAGACGTGATGCAATCTAAAGGGTTTCGTGTTCTTGTCTTTCGAAGAATTGATACTAGATCAATGGTGATCGACGAGAGTTAGGGTTTTCTTGATGAAATTAGGGTTTCATCTCTTATCCCTTGTTCTTTCGAGGATACCATTTATATTCTAGCCTCTAGCAATTTCAAGAAACGATCGGAACTCCCCAATCTCGAGCGATGTCGATCAAGAAAGCATCGCAACGAATTGGGTCGTCGATTCTTGAACTTGCTAGGGTTTACAAACTCGTGGGATTCAAGAATCGATTACAAATTTGTTACATCATCATACTAAAGATCGTTTCGACTCCCCGACGAGCGGAGTTTTATTCACACATCACCACAAAGACAATATTCAAGAATAGTAACGATAACATGATGCGGAATTTAAAGAAAACAAGATAAAAGAATATCACCTTTTATTTAATCAACAATTTCAATACATTCTTTCAAGAATCTACAAGAAGAAGAAATCGATCGTTGACTCGGCTTCGCTCGTCTCCGTGGATCGTGGATCTACTTTGATCTCTTGCCCGATTGAAGATCGGCTCGGCTCATAAAAGGGTTGAAGGCATCTTGCTTGGCTTGCACTCAAGATCTTGAATTGTTGTTGGATTTAGGGTTAGGGTTTCCTACAAGCTCTCTCACTAAACTTGAGGAAGAGGGGATGAAGAAAGAGATTGATTTTCTAAACTTCACTCAAGGTTGAATAATATGGTTCAATTTCTCTCAAATGATGAGCCTAGGGTCATATTTATAGACTCCCAAACCCTAGGTTAGATTTGAATTAGAACTTTCCCTCCCAAAGTTTGTTGAAGGGTTTCTAGAAGGAGTTTGTTAGGAGTTAGCTTAGGGTTTAAGCTAGGGTTTAGGGAAAGTTCTAGAAAGATTAGGCTAGTTTGGGTGTTTGCTGATCTGGAGGAAGTATATGGAGTATTCTGGAAGTTTGTGTACATTTCTGGACTTTAGCCACTGAAACAGGAGTTGTGGTACAAAATTTGAGAGGTGATCGCCTGGGCCCACCGCGGAACCGCCGCAAAAGGCACCTTTAGGCCGCGCTTCCGCCGCGTATTGATGGGCTTGGGACTTGGGCTTTCTTCTGTTGCTTGGTACTGCTGTTTTTGGCTTATTCTGATATTTAGATTTGCAGTTCCCCTTCTGTGTTGATACCAGATTTGAGTTGAGTGAGTTTACGAGCAATTGTAATGGTCGAGCGAGCTTCTCTTTTCCTGCACATACTTCAAAACAGGGGTTGCAAGATATGGAAAATATGCTATGTAATGTAATGCAGTCAATTTCCCTAGAAATGCCGGTTTTAAGGTCGAATACATGTAATCTGATATTTTGCGACCGATTTGCTAATATGTGAATTATGAATACCGTACACTTCTATATGGATGCAAATGATAAGGAAATTGCCGGTTAAAATATGCAATATTTTCGACTGATCAAATACCCCCAAACTTAATTTCGATCGTCTCGAGAGAATGTTTTATTAAAAAGAGAGAAGGAGAAAATAAAGAAAGAGAAAAACTAACTAGCACACTTTCGTAGGCAACACGATTGCACTGAGCATGTGCAACAAGCCTTTAAACCTCTAGGTGTCCCTAGTAGGAGGAGTGTTGTCTCCTGAGGGTTTTCAGCGGATTGCACCCACAAAATCCAATAATAAAAGCAAGATCATGAATATTACATTTAAAGAAGAGAATCGTAAAAGAAAAGCTTTGAAAATTAGGGTTTCCAACTAAGCTAGCTTTTCGGTTGTCATGAGCCCTATCTTAATGGTCATGAAAAAATGTCAGAAATCACGTCCTCCCTCAATAAAACATCGTCTTATTCTTCATTCCTATCTTTATTCCAAACATCGATCATATAACCCTGCGTGTGTGTAAAGACATCCCTACACCCGGAGAATTCAATTCAAGCTATCATACCCTTGCCCACCGGCCTCAGTACTTCTTGGCAAACGAGATTGCTTACACACTTTCATGCGACCGTCAATACTTCTTGAGGTACTAACCGACCGATTACTAATGTGCTTGCATGCTTGGTGTATTTTCCTCGTCTTGCACCACCTCAGGCATAGCAGTGACTCCCAGACCAGTTGACCTTGGGGCACTAGGTGAAGAAGCACCCTTTTGCTATATATTTTTATTGCCCTCGGTGATAACAAAACCAGTATCCATTTTTCTCACCACTTTAGAACACATTTTTTTTTTCATACTTTTGGCTTTAAGACAAGAGCATTTCAAGGTATCCTCTACTATCCCAGGCTTCAAGACGTGTGTAAGTGCGAATAGCAGGGTAGCCACGTTCAAAATGTTTGGCTTCCAGAATAGAAACTATTTTTTAGACTTATTTTTATCCTCAGATTAGTGACGTCCTTCATCTTACTAACCCTTGGGACAACGGCTCATAACTACTTATTACTAGTTCGTATAAGAAAACTTCTAATTTTCTTAGTTTTCTAAAATTTTTCTAATCTCATGGATGCAATTTTTCACTATCTAAACTTTCATTATCTTATTTATATACAAAAAAGGTGTAAATATTAAAATTATTTTTATATTTGAAAATTTGAAAATTTTTATGGGTTTTGAAATTTTTTCAATTTTTATAGATTTTTAAAAGAAATGTTTTGTGCTTATGCAGATGATATGCAAATGATGCGAAAATAAGCACAAACCTCCCCCAAACTTGTTTTCAACAGTGTCCTCACTGTTGCCGACAGCTATACCTACAAAAATCTGTAAATCTGGGGGGAATTATTAGTGGGGGCAAAATATATAAGTGAAGAACTTCCCCCAAACTTATCTTTCACTCACCTTCATTCAAAAGATGATGCAATGATATACAGGATATGAAGGTGAGACGGAGGAATTTTAATCCAAATAAACTGGCTCTTGTAAGAACAAGAGCTCCTCCGTGGGGTCAGTGGAAAAATACGGCTTTAGTCTATGTCCATTTACTTTGAAAACTGTGCCGTTTGTAACATTTTCTACTTCTACTGCCCCTTGCGGGAATACAGACCGCACAACAAAAGGTCCCTTCCAACGAGATCGGAGCTTACCCGCATGAAGGTGTAAACGTGAATCATAAAGAAGGACTTGTTGACCAGGTAAAAATGTTTTCCTTAAAATGCTTTTATCGTGAAAAACCTTAGTCCTATTCTTTGTGATTACAGCATTATCATAAGCTTCATCGCGGAGTTCGCTTAGCTCGTTAAGTTGCAGCTTCCGAAAGTTGCAAGCAAGGTTTAGATCAAAATTTATTTCCTTTATAGCCCACAATGCTTTATGCTCTATCTCAACAGGTAGATGACATGCTTTTCCAAACACTATCCTATATGGAGACATTCCTAGGTCGGTCTTATATGCAGTCCTGAATGCCCAAAGAGCATCCGTCAATTTGGTCGACCAGTCTTTTCTATTCTTAGCAACAGTTTTCTCCAGGATAAGTTTGATTTGTCTGTTTGAGATCTCAGCCTGCCCGCTTGTTTGGAGATGATAGGGTGTAGAAAGACGGTGGTTGATTGAGTATTTCCGCATCAGAGTCTCGAAAGACCTGTTGCAGAAGTGTGTCCCATTATCGCTAATGATAGCGCGTGGGTGTCCAAATCGCGAAAAGATATTCTCTTTCAAGAACTTAATGACAACTTTCCTGTCATTAGTGCGACATGGAATGGCTTCTACCCACTTGGAGACATAATCAACCGCCAGCAAAATGTACAGATTCCCAAAGGAGTTGGGAAAAGGACCCATAAAATCAATGCCCCAAACATCAAACATTTCAACAACCAGAATGGGTTGCTGAGGCATTTCATTCCTCTGGGATATTCTACCCGTATACTGACATTGTGTACAGGTTTTGCAATACTCAAATGCGTCCTTGAATAAGGTCGGCCAGTAAAATCCACATTGCAAAACCTTTTCCGCTGTCTTTCTAGGACCAAAGTGACCCCCACAAGCCTGATCATGACAAAATGAAAGAACACTCTTGAACTCTTCATTTGGGACGCACCGGCGAATGATCTGATCAGGACAATATTTAAACAAATAGGGCTCGTCCCAGTAAAAGTGTTTTACTTGGGAAAGAAAACGATATTTGTCCTGTTTTGACCAATCGCTCGGTATAAGTCCCGTGGCATGATAGTTCACAATATCCCTGAACCATGGTTCAGCGGATATGCTCAAGAGTTGTTCATCAGGGAATGAATCATTGATCGGCAGGGTCACAGGGGAAGAAACGATGCGTGAAAGGTGGTCAGCTACTACGTTTTCACATCCTTTCTTATCTTTGATAACAAGATCGAATTCTTGTAAAAGAAGGATCCAACGTATTAGTCGACCTTTTGCATCTTTCTTCGCCAGAAGATGTTTCAAAGCGGAATGGTCAGTATATACAACTATAGGTGAGCCGATTAAGTAAGGCCTGAACTTTTCTAATGCGAATACAACTACTAAAAGCTCTTTCTCGGTGGTTGTATAATTGATTTGCGCATCATTCAGGGTCTTACTAGCATAGTAAATCACGTGTGGCATCTTATCGATGTGCTGTCCTAAGACTGCACCTACTGCAAAATCAGATGCGTCACACATCAGCTCAAAGGGGTAGTCCCAATTTGGTGATGATAAAACGGGGGCTGTGGTGAGTGAGTGTTTAAGTGAGTCGAAAGCTGTCTCGCAATCCGAGTCAAAGTGGAAGGTCGTATCCTTGGCCAGGAGTAGTGTTAAAGGTCTAGCAATTTTGCTAAAGTCCTTTATGAATCTCCTATAAAAGCCTGCATGGCCAAGGAAAGAGCGAATATCTTTGACGCTTTTGGGATGAGGCAGGTTTTGAATGATATCTACTTTAGCTCTGTCAACCTCAATGCCTTTCTGTGAAATGACATGTCCAAGGACTATTCCTTCCTGGACCATAAAATGGCATTTTTCCCAGTTCAAAGTCAAGTTCTTCTCTTTGCAACGAGTAAGAACTGCGTCAAGATTCGCTAGGCAATCAGAAAAAGAGTCTCCAAAAATCGAGAAGTCGTCCATAAAGATCTCCAGAAAATTCTCTACCATGTCAGAGAATATCCCCATCATACACCGCTGAAAGGTAGCGGGAGCATTGCATAATCCAAAGGGCATGCGACTGTAAGCAAAGGTACCAAAAGGACAAGTAAAAGTGGTTTTATCTTGATCCTTTTTGGCGATGGGGACCTGATTGTAGCCTGAGTATCCGTCCATAAAACAATAAAACTCTCGTCCCGCTAAGCGTTCCAGCATTTGATCAATAAATGGTAGAGGAAAATGATCTTTCCTCGTAGCAGCGTTGAGTTTTCTATAATCGATGCATACACGCCACCCAGTTTGGGCGCGTGTCTGAATCAACTCATTCGCTTCATTTGTGATAACTGTGATGCCGGATTTCTTAGGAACGACATGTATAGGACTCACCCACTGGCTATCGGAGATTGGGTAGATAATACCATTATCTAAGCACTTGACGATTTCTTTCATGACTGCTTCCTTCATGACGGGATTCAACCGTCTCTGTGGTTCTCGGGTCGGTCTGGCATCATCCATCACATGTATATGATGTTCAACTATCAAGGGACTAATCCCTTTGATGTCCGCCATACTCCAACCAAACGCCTCTTTATTAGATTTCAATACCGATAAAAGGGCATTCTCTTGCTCTGATGCAAGAGAAGCGGAAATGATAACCGGTAATGACTCGTTCTCACCAAGATATGCATATTTCAGGTGAGAAGGTAAAACTTTGAGATCTAACTCAGGCGGAGAAATGATAGAAGGAAGGGTCATAGATTGATTTTTGGATCTACAAAGAAGCTCAGAGCCTGTGAAAGATACAGACTCGGGTGGAGAAAAGTCAGAAGTGCAGGACTCATGTGTAGCTAAAGTGTCCTCACTAAGATCATGTGTGAAATCAAACAGAGATGTGCTAATGTCATCGAGATCAGTCAAGCAAAGATCCTCAGCTCCACAACTATCGGGAGCGATCTCATGGACAGAGCATACATCTAAAATATGAGCAGAGGGTTCTGACGGCTGACTTCCAACTCTATAGATATTTAGTTCAATGGTCATATTTCCAAATGATAAATTCATTGAACCATTTCTACAGTTTATAACAGCGTTGGAAGTGGCAAGGAAAGGACGACCTAAAATCACCGGAATTTGGCCCCGGGGGTTTGCTACAGGATGTGTGTCGAGCACAATGAAGTCTACAGGGAAAACAAATTCCCCGACCTTTATCAATACATCCTCTAATTCACCCCTTGGTTTGGTGATAGATCGGTCTGCCATCTGGAGAGTGCAATGAGCAGGTTTCAGCTCTCCAATCCCTAATTGCTCATAGACAGAATAAGGTAACAGGTTAACACTCGCGCCAAGGTCTAACAGAGCACGATTTATGTTTTTACCCCCAATTGAAATCGAAATTGTAGGACAACCTGGGTCCTTTCTTTTCTTTGGAAGCTGGGGTATAAAAGCAGTGCTAATGTTATTAGACATAAAGACCTTCTTCGGCACTTGGGTCTTCCTCTTCCTAGTGCACAAATCCTTTAGAATTTTCGCATAAGCGGGGACTTGCTGAATCGCATCTAAGAGAGGGATATTGATGTTAACCTGTTTGAACATCTCTAAAATTTTCTCCATATGAGGACTCGTTCTATTAGCCCTTAGCCGGTTCGGGTAAGGTGCTTTCGCAATAAGCGCGGGGTCCATCATAGGAGAAGGAAAGGGGGGTAGACGAGGTCCCAAAGGAGGTGTGGGGACCGTCTGTGGAGAACTATAAGGGTTGGGTGAAGGTGTTGAGCCTAAAGGGAAATGGAGAATAGGCTCGTGCGAAGGTGGTTTGGTAGAAGAAGAAGGATCAGAAGGTGAAGTGTGTGTATGTGGGAAAGACTCAGCCGGGGCGTTGATATGATTTTCAGTATCATCAATACCTTCCCCGACATGATTGTTCAGCACTCTTCCCGATCTCAACGTGGTAATGGCATTTACATTGTAATGCCCAGGATTCTGTAGGGGTTGAGAGGGAAGTTTCCCTTTTTCTCTCGCACTCATTTCGGCTTTTAAGCGTGCGATTTCAGCTTCCATCGTGCGAATACTCTCAGCTTGGGATGCTGAGTTTTTCTTTATTTCACTGACGGAAGATCTAACCTCAGTCGAAACATCCATGAAATTTGATAAAAGTGATTTCATGGTTTGAGTGAATTGAGAGAACTCGTCAGAACAGGGCTGCATAGGATTAGACTGTGCAGGAGTGTTGCCCTGGTTTTGGAAATTTTGTGACTGGTAGGGGTGCTGAGTGAGTTGTAGGGGTTGCTGTTGTGGTGGAGGAAGAGCCCGTTGAAATTGATTCGTGTTTGGAACCGTGTTTTGAGATTGTGATTGGTTCCAAGCAAAATTCGGGTGGTTCCTCCAACCCTGATTGTAACTGGAAGAATATGGATCGTTTCGAGGTCGTTGAAATGCGGCATTAGAATGCTCTTGACCTTGAAACGCAGAGTTTAATGGACATTCTTCCGTTAAATGTGACGGATCAGAACAGCACCCGCAAACAGTTTTGGGGAGCGACATTGGGTTTAGGGAGGCTGCTGCAAATTTGTGTTCCATAGCGTCGAGCTTCTTTTGCATTGCTGCCATTTCAGCTCGGACACCTATGGACACATCTATTTGGTGTACGCCACCCCTATTCAATGGTTGTGTTCCACTCTCCCAAATTAGTGACTTTTCAGCGAACTCTTCTAAGTATCGCCAGGCTTCCCCGTCATCTTTGGTCATAAATGTACCTTGACACATGTTTTCAAGGCTCTGTTTAGTGCTAGGGTTACTGCCCTCATATATGATTCGGCAAAGCTCCCATCTCGGGATGCCGTGATGAGGACATTGAACCAATAGATCCTTGAAACGTTCAAAGTATTTTGAAAATGGTTCGGCAGGGAGCTGGGCAAATTGGTTCAGTTCGCTACGGATTCGAGCCGTCTTTTGGACTGGGTAAAATTTCTTAAGGAATGCAGCGACGAATTCTTCCCAATTCGTAATAGAGTGTGCGGTGGTGTTATATAGCCACTTCTCGGCTATATCGCACAAAGTAAATGGAAGAAGTCGTAAACGCATCGCATCCACTGAAAGTTGAGACGTACCCATCATTGCGCAAACGTTTTCAAATTTGGTAATGAAAACGTAAGCGTCCTCGGTCTCGAGTCCGTGGTATTTGGGTAAAAGATTGATATACTAGGGCTTAATCTCAAAATTATCCCCATTGGCTGGTGGTGTGGATAAGCAGGTCGAAAGTGGACCTCTATGTGGATAACATCTTTCCTGGAGAGAAATGTGGGGTGGAGTAGGATTCTGCGCACCAACGGACGGTGGCAGATTAGGGTTAAAGAAGTTTGATGGATTCGGATCCATCGGTGTGGGTGTGGTAGTAGGTAAAGAAAAGGTAAATGGAGAATTACCGACTTCGGAGTCGATAGGAGGTACGCGGACTAAACGGGCACTAGAATCCCGTGTCCAGCCTATCTTGTACTAAAAAGGGTTAGTACAAGTGGCAGCGTTGACTTATAATTAGGGGTAAAATGAATGCGGTGCTTGCTTTAAAAAGGGACGGATTTTGAAAAAATGATGCGACAAAACAAATGCAGCACACAAACCCTAGAATCTAATGGTCACCTAGGTCCGATCTCTAGACCGCTCCTAACTGCCAAAAGACAAGCCGCAGGATAGAATCCTCCACTGCCTCTTTGTCCCCCTGTGGCCGGATAAGTGCCAGGTAAGTGGGAAGGAACCACCACTACAGTGGACCTAATTAATAACCACTAGCCTTAGACACACTCGCCTTAGGCACCACAAGAAAACGCGGATAAGCAATGAATTACCCACGACCTTCTCTTGTCCTATTGAGCGCGACAGTCCTTAGAGTCTTCTCTAGATTTCTTTTAGTTAATGGGGGTAATGCGGATGCAAGTTTGACGATTTTCGGGGCCTAGGAAGGGTAATGAAATCCCCACCTAATTTGGATTTGGCCGTGCCCCTTAAATTTCCGTATTAGAATGCAAACAACCAAGAAATCAAAATCACACACAATTTTATTTTTGCTTTTGCGCGCTGCGATTTATTTGCAAAGAATCCTGCAGCAAAGGGTTAATTGGAGCTAAAAAGAGAGAGGGGAGAGAGACAGAAAATACCTGCACTGAAAATATTTCAGTGATCCCTCAAGACTGCGGCGCTTCCGCCGCAATATGCATGTATATGCCGCGCTTCCGCGGCTTGATGATGGATTCACTGTACCAAACTTTTTCAGCTGCTTCCTGTTCCTATCTCCAGCTCTCTGGTATATCCCAAATAATTTTTCAACAGCACAAAATGCTCCAGATCACCTTGCAGTCAAATTACAACACACGTGTAAGAGTTTGTACGAATTTTGATTTCAAGAAGTAAAACGTAATAATTCTTTCACTTCAAACTATAAATGCAAATGAATTAGCGCGATCCCCGGCAACGGCGCCATTTTGATTGAAATGTTTTCTGATGTGTAAAATAAACTTGTAAAGATATCACAATCAAAAAATTATATTGACCGCAATCAAACCACGGTGTCGGATGTAGTTAATGAATGAGTGCGGATCGTCCACAGGGATTGTGCAATTCAATTGTATTATGATACGTTTGAAATGAAATGTTAGGCAACAATAAACGAAAACATGATTCAAGATGTGATTTGTATTCGAGTGTCACTAATCTTTACTCAAGAATCAAGAAACTATAAACACTCAAGAATCGGTTGTTTTGATAATATTTCCAATCAACAATCAAGAATATAAGAAAGGCTCGTAGGAATCGATCGGATCTTTAGACGTGATGCAATCTAAAGGGTTTCGTGTTCTTGTCTTTCGAAGAATTGATACTAGATCAATGGTGATCGACGAGAGTTAGGGTTTTCTTGATGAAATTAGGGTTTCATCTCTTATCCCTTGTTCTTTCGAGGATACCATTTATATTCTAGCCTCTAGCAATTTCAAGAAACGATCGGAACTCCCCAATCTCGAGCGATGTCGATCAAGAAAGCATCGCAACGAATTGGGTCGTCGATTCTTGAACTTGCTAGGGTTTACAAACTCGTGGGATTCAAGAATCGATTACAAATTTGTTACATCATCATACTAAAGATCGTTTCGACTCCCCGACGAGCGGAGTTTTATTCACACATCACCACAAAGACAATATTCAAGAATAGTAATGATAACATGATGCGGAATTTAAAGAAAACAAGATAAAAGAATATCACCTTTTATTTAATCAACAATTTCAATACATTCTTTCAAGAATCTACAAGAAGAAGAAATCGATCGTTGACTCGGCTTCGCTCGTCTCCGTGGATCGTGGATCTACTTTGATCTCTTGCCCGATTGAAGATCGGCTCGGCTCATAAAAGGGTTGAAGGCATCTTGCTTGGCTTGCACTCAAGATCTTGAATTGTTGTTGGATTTAGGGTTAGGGTTTCCTACAAGCTCTCTCACTAAACTTGAGGAAGAGGGGATGAAGAAAGAGATTGATTTTCTAAACTTCACTCAAGGTTGAATAATATGGTTCAATTTCTCTCAAATGATGAGCCTAGGGTCATATTTATAGACTCCCAAACCCTAGGTTAGATTTGAATTAGAACTTTCCCTCCCAAAGTTTGTTGAAGGGTTTCTAGAAGGAGTTTGTTAGGAGTTAGCTTAGGGTTTAAGCTAGGGTTTAGGGAAAGTTCTAGAAAGATTAGGCTAGTTTGGGTGTTTGCTGATCTGGAGGAAGTATATGGAGTATTCTGGAAGTTTGTGTACATTTCTGGACTTTAGCCACTGAAACAGGAGTTGTGGTACAAAATTTGAGAGGTGATCGCCTGGGCCCACCGCGGAACCGCCGCAAAAGGCACCTTTAGGCCGCGCTTCCGCCGCGTATTGATGGGCTTGGGACTTGGGCTTTCTTCTGTTGCTTGGTACTGCTGTTTTTGGCTTATTCTGATATTTAGATTTGCAGTTCCCCTTCTGTGTTGATACCAGATTTGAGTTGAGTGAGTTTACGAGCAATTGTAATGGTCGAGCGAGCTTCTCTTTTCCTGCACATACTTCAAAACAGGGGTTGCAAGATATGGAAAATATGCTATGTAATGTAATGCAGTCAATTTCCCTAGAAATGCCGGTTTTAAGGTCGAATACATGTAATCTGATATTTTGCGACCGATTTGCTAATATGTGAATTATGAATACCGTACACTTCTATATGGATGCAAATGATAAGGAAATTGCCGGTTAAAATATGCAATATTTTCGACTGATCACCCACTCTGATTGAAACCCTCTGGCTGATCCATATAGACGCTCTCTTCTAAATTTCCATTCAGAAAAGCCGTCTTTACGTCCATCTGCCAGATTTCATAATCATGGAAGGCAGCAATAGCAAGAAGGACCCGAATGGATTTGAGCATAGCCACTGGAGAAAAAGTTTCGCCATAGTCCAAAACAGTTCTTTGACGAAAACCCTTTGCAACAGGTCTAGCCTTATAGGTTTCCACCTGTCCATCTACACCAATCTTTTTCTTGAAGATCCATTTGCATCCTATGGGTTTTACCCCATCTGGAGCAAAGTCCAAAGTCCATACTTTGTTGGTGTACATGGACTCCATTTCGGTCCGCATTGCATCTAGCCATCGTACCGAGTCGCCGCTCTGGATGGCCTGCTGGAAGTCAGTAGGTTCATCATCTATGATGCAATCCTCTCTATCCCCATCTATGAGAAAACCGTAGTATCTCTCAGGCGGATGAGACGGCCTACTACTCCTGCGGAGGGGTGCGGGAATGTCCTGTTCTTCTGGAACTCCTGGTTCTACCAAACTTTCAGTAGCAGTTTGTGGTTCTGGAATTTCTTCCAGTTCTATTTCGCTCCCACTTATTTCCTTTTCTAAAAACTGATTTTCTAAAAAATGGGCATTACGAGAAACAAAAACCTTTTGTTCCTCTGCGTAATAGAAATAATATCCCTTGGAGTTCTTTGGATATCCCACAAACATACATTTTACTGATCGTGCCTCGAGCTTGTCCACATGCTGCTTTTTAACAAAAGCTGGACATCCCCAAATCTTCATATGTTGAAGATGGGGTTTCTTCCCAGTCCATATCTGATATGGAGTGGTAGGCACAGTCTTGGTAGGAGCCCTGTTCAAAAGATATGCCGCTGATTCTAGCGCATAACCCCAGAAAGATCGCGGTAACTCAGCATTACTCATCATGGATCGTACCATATCTAATAGGGTTCGATTCCGTCTCTCCGATACACCGTTGTGCTGTGGAGTGTATGGAGGAGTAAGCTGAGAGAGAATTCCTTTCTCTTTTAGGTAACCTAGGAACTCGGCACTTAAGTATTCTCCACCTCGATCAGATCTTAGTGTCTTAATACTTTTGCCGGTTTGGTTTTCTACTTCATTCTTATACTCTTGGAATATCTCAAAAGCCTCGGATTTATGTTTCATCAGATAAATGAATCCGTATCTTGAGTAATCATCCGTGAAAGTAATGAAATAGGAAAAACCACCTCTTGCATGTGTAGACATCGGACCGCATACATCGCTGTGTATGAGTCCTAAGAGCTCGCTCGCTCTTACTCCTTGTCCAGTAAATGGAGTCTTTGTCATCTTTCCTTTGAGACAAGATTGACAAGTGTCATAAGTTTGATATTCGAACGAGTCCAAATATCCTTCTCTATGCAACTTAGTCAACCTTCTCTCATTGATGTGACCCAGTCTACAATGCCATAAGAAAGCTTTATTTAAATCTGGAGACTTTCTTTTTAGTGTGTTCTGGACATTGAAAATTTGGAGTTGGTTTAAAACATATATACCGTTATTTAGAGTACCGGACCCAATCAAACCATGATTAAGGTGGATGTTAACAACATCTCTTACAAACGTGAAATCATAACCTTTATTTGATAACAAGGAAACTGATATGATATTACACGTTAAGCTTGGTACAAAATAACAGTTATGTAAAACCAAAATGTGTCCACTCGTCAATCCTAGGTGATAATCCCCGACGGACGCAGCTCCCACGCTAGCTCCGTTAGCAACCTTTAGGGTCATATCACCTTCCTTCAGCACTCTACGGTTTCTCAGTGCCTGCAATGAATTGCAAATATGAGATCCTGATCCGGTATCCAATACCCAGGAAGTAGAGTTGATCGACAAACAATTCTCAATTACAAACACACCTGAAGTCGAAGCCACAGCTTGCTTCGGTTCCTGGTTCTTGGCGTTCCACGCCTTACAATCCTTCTTCCAGTGCCCTTTCCTGTGACAATGGAAGCACTCATCCTGGCCCAATACCGGTACCGCAAACTTTTTCTTTCCCTTCCCTCCCACCTTACTAACACCTCCTCTAGGTTTGGGTGCGGCCTTCTTCTTCCTTCCTTTGGCCCTAGCCATGGACCCGGAAGAAGATGCACCGCCAACAAACATAGCGGGTGTTTCCCTTGCTTTCTGCAAGGTGCCCTCTGCACTCCTTAACATGTTCAGGAGTTCCGCAAGTTCAACTTCTTTTCCTTGAAGATTGAAGTTTATGATAAACTAGGCGTAGGTGGGAGGAAGGGACTGGAGAATGAGGTCTGTATATAGCTCATTATCCAAAGTCGTCCCAAGGTCTGCGAGCTCTTCAATATAGCCGATCATCTTTAGGACATGTTCTCCTACTGATGACCCGACAGCCAACCTCGCTCGAAACAAGTTCTTAGAGGTCTCGTATCTTGCTATACGAGATTGCTCTCCATAAAGTTCCTTTGTATGGAGAAATATGCCATCTAGGGTCATATCCTCGTGCCTCCTCTGATGTTCATTGTTCATTGAGGCAAGCACGATGCACTTGGCTTTCGCGCAATCTAAATCCCAGGTTTTGTGGATTTCCTTATCCGCATTGCTGGATTTGGGACCAGGGACAGCAGGTGCCGTAGCGGTGAGGATGTACCCCAATTTGTCATAGGTCAAAGCCATTTTGACATTCCGCAGCCAATCTTTATAGTTTGGCCCTGTCAGTATATTTTTCTCTAAAAGTAACTTAAGTCCAGTCATTTTCAGGGTCGCTGCAATTAGGAGAGAGAGAAGAAAACTCTTTAGCATGATGCTCTTGCAAGTTTAGAGTGGTTTTTAGTTTATCTAAACTGGATGGCTCCCACTGTTTCTCGAATCCTTCCTCAAACCATAAAAGAAGAATTAGCCAGGACTATTCTCACCGTACAATACTTGCTTAACCGTTCAGCCAGGCCAGTGTCGATACTTCGAGGGAGGTTTTCCAACGCTTTCGCGAAGTTCCTTAATTAAATAACCTCTTTTCTCTGGGGGCGTAACCCCGCTGACACTTTTCTGGACACCTACTTGGTTTATAGCATTGATCGTTAAGTGACGAATATCCTGATAAGTAGCATATACTCACAGTAGGATCGGGATCCAAATATCATCGTATGATAATGTTGAAGGAATCCTACCAACATTCATCAAACTCCAAATGGTATGCAACTCTTTGCAAATTTCAGTTTCTTTAGAAATTCCCGATATATATTTTTGCCCCATGTTCTTATGACCTTGGCTTTGGTCAAAATGTCATAAGTCACATGTCAAGTTCTACCCGTCATTATCTTGTCAATTTGAACCCATCCGTATATACCCCTGACTTTGGTCAAATGATAATACGACTGTCCCAAACTAACTCATCTATCTTATGCAACAAATGAAAACCCAGCAGCTACCAAACACTATGCCTTGACTTTGGCCAAAATGCATAGCTTGAATACTACTGAATACCCAAATGAAATGACGGAGGGCTACGAATGGTTTTGGCGAAACCGTGAACGTAGTGAACTTGATATAACCGAAGGAACCTGATAGCTTTTAAAAGGAGTGGTTAAAGCTCCGCATTTAAAAATATCTGTTTTTAAAATTAACCGAGTGGTTTCTTTTAAATTGTTCCAACGATTTAAACTTTGGTTTGTTTTTCTTTGCATTATAGATAATGCGTCCCATCATTAACCTATCATTGCAGAAAACAACGAAAATACAACGTCCTCTTATGCCATCCGCATTCGCCACGGGGTCCCGTCATCACCCGTTAGGTTACTTAACTAACGACAGAGCGGGGACTGGGCTAGCGCGGGTGTAAAACATAAGTGACGTCTAAATAGCTATCATATATAGATATTTTACATTCGTCTGACGCAATGATATTCATTCCAGATCACAGATGAACTTAATTGGATTTGCAAGCAATCCGTGTTTGTTTTGAGCCTGCAACAAAATACGGATTACACAGTTGTGATGAATAGCCATTACCCCACCCACGACCCCTACGGGTGCGGCAAACTACCCACCCGGCAGTTTGCGCACCCCACCTTGGGTCTGTCCTAGGAGCAAAAACAGTAAAATGAAATAATACAACGGTGGCTACAACCGCAACCTGGAAGTGCCCCGCAAAATAATATTACAACAAATTACATTTACATCAAATGAATTAAATGATAACCCATCACATAACCCCGGCTATACATCACAACAGTCCAACACAGTTCATATGCACAAACAGATAAAATCCATTTCAGAAATGTGCAACCCCCTGCCAACTGACATACTAGCAATTAGGGGAGGTTTACGAACACATTATACAAACACAGATATAATCCATCAAGCAAATACTGTACAATTTCGATCGATTAAACATTTATAATCTTGCTCCAATACTGCTCTGTAAACTTGAAACCTGAGCAAAATTAAAAAATACCAGAAAATCCCAAATATCACAGAGAACCATCACAAGAAAAATGGGTCCCTGAATCGTCAAAACGACGGCGGATCCGCGGCGAGAACAGTGCTATGCGCCGCGGATCCGCGGCTCCGTAGGCGATTCAGGGCACCAAATTTTTTGTGTGTTCTACTACTATCATTTTAAGCTTTCTGAACATCCCTGAAAAATTTTTGGACTTCATTTATAAATCGACAGAAACATGATTTTTTAGGGTTTTCCGGTTTCGTTTTTTCCGTTCGAAATTCATACAAATTTGCAAAAAGGTTATTTATTGTTTAGCGAGGCTCTGATACCACTGTAAGTCGATGTACAACACCCCAATGCTAGGGGGGAGGCGGAATTTTCAAAAACGAACTTGTTTAGTGAACAAACATCGACTAACCGCTTGAATCGAAGCTAAACGATAACTAACCAAACACATAGTTGTTCTAAACTACTATGCTTAGGGATTATACCTATCGAACCAAGTCCTTCGGCTTTACGATCTCCTCGTCCTCCTCGGCCTTCTCGATGTAGTAGATGATCCACCCGAGAGCAAAACTCCAAGCTTAGCCTCTAAACTTGAGGCAACTAACCTTCTTGAATTGCTAATCAAAGAAGATAGATGAGATAGAGTGAGGGTTATGGATTGTTTAGTCTAACTAATCCTTGTTCTCAACACATGAGAGGTGAGGATTAGGGTTTGAAGAGAGTGAGCTTGAGGAGAGAGAATGTGAATGATATTATGAAGTGAGAATAGTAAGTTATCATAATATATATAAAGCATTTACTTTTATCAAGAAAAGAAAATAAGTGATGAATAATCGTGCTTCACAAATATCAAGTGGTGATTCATTATCATGAGTCATTAAGCATTTATGATGCATTAATGACCATGATGAATCACTCTCATGACTCACTAATCTCATTCAATGTATATGCCACCTAAACCTCCTTAGTCACCATCTTTTAGAAGCTTCTCGCGTAATTACGAGAACGCCCCTCCGATCCGTAAAAATACGGAAAAACTTTAGACTGTATAAATCCAATAACCGGATACCAGTAACTGGCTTAAACCAAAGCCGACTGGTAAAAACTGTCCAAACGACGTAAGTGTGTAAACACACATACGCGTCCGAACCCTTTGTCGTAAAACCATACGACCTCTATATCGTTTCGCCTGGAGTAGGAAACTCTCTGTGTGGGACTCTAGAGACTCGACTACTACGCTGGCAGTGGGTTTAACCACAGACCGCAAGCGGCACTAGCTGTACGTAACGGTCCCCAGGTAGTTGTCGATAAGAAGGCCGATGAGGAAACCCATCCGAACTCCTACTGAGTCTGCTGTGACAATCTCCATACAGTCCGGTCCGTTCGTCTTAGACTATCGCATATCGGGCCTAGGGGGGCGGCAAGCGTCAGTCCCCTAATAGCGGTATAAGTCGTGTCGGAGCGAAGCCCATTACACCCTGAGAAACTACTGGAACCTACCAGTAAATCTCGCTTGCCCTGGCCAGGGACTTTGCGTAATGGCTCTCTGACACAGCGCGATATCATCCCCCAATACCGGGAGAGACGAATCCTGTCTAACCGCCACTACCTCCAAGTGCTCGGGACTGCACCCAACTGCTACCTGTTTGCACGACTCCTTTGAGCCGTGGTAGGGTAGCAATCTAAGAACAGTGGGACACACTCGAGGCGAAGTAGCAGTGTCAAGTCTGCGGACTATGCTGTACTCATGTCACCTGGGAACTGTTCACTGACGACTGGTATAAAACCAACCAACAGTTCCCTGTGAGTCCTGTCCGGTGTACCCGTAACCTAACGAGCCCCAGCATACTATCTCCAGTACGACGTACTGACGGCTGTGGGACAGACCATCTCCCCAACTGGGATGAGAAGCGTACACACCAGTCTACTCCGGAGTATCGATGCTCTGTATCGATAATCCAACGACCAAGGACCTGAATAAGGATGTGCTTGTAGACTACCCAGCCCCCACTAGTGTGACTGCCATCACAACGCTGGTAGACAAGCAAGATCCTAAGAGCTCTATCAATACGTACACTCACATATTAAGATAGAAAAACCAAGTAGCATACTACCATGTTTAGCAAGACTGTTATATACATGTGAATATCCCAAGCTTCCATTAAGTAATATACAAACTAGTATGATACAGTAATGGCCTTCTAGGGCATAAACACTAACATTATGGACTACCATGTCCCCACTAGTATGATCCGCATCATAGTCCAGGTAGTCAAGTACGCATCCTAAGGGCTTTACCAACATGTAACAGAGAGACAATCAATGTACACGTTAAGGTAAAGAGTAACCAGATAGCATACTATCATGTCGAGCAAGAAAGTCCTCCCTATATATGTCCCAGCATCCACTACAATATACATCCAATGTACAGTAATGGCCTCTAGAGCATACATATAACTAACAATCTCCCACTTGCACTAGGGCCATCTGATAGCAGTGGTTGTAGTATCTCATACTCAACCATCCCATAAAAGTCTCTCTCTGGGAAAGGGCCTTTGTGAGTGGATCCGCCGTGTTGTCCTCTGAGTCTACTCTCCTAACCTCGATCACCCTGGAGATCAACCATCTCCATGATCAGGTGATACTGCCTTAGAATATGTCTGGATCACTGATGGGACGGGTGTTCCTAGGCATAAGCCACAACTCTATTATCACACAATGGGAGGAACGAAGTTCATCTCATGAACTAATATACACCCAGACTGCCTCTTTGGTAGCATCTTAAGTAGCGATGTATCCAGTCTTTATCGTCTAGTATGCCACGGTATCTAGCTTGGAACTCTTCCAACATACAGTCCCTTTACTGAGGGTAAAGACAATGCCTGTGACTGACATTCAGTCGTCCTTATCGCTCTGGAACCTTTCCAGTGATTCTCCCCAGGATTGATTGATACCATCTCACTACAATAAGTGAGAATCCTAACATCCAATTAGATCTGTCTCATAGATCCAAAACCCAGGATTTAGGAGGTATCACTTTGATCCTATATGGAGAATCATTGTGATAAGCGGAGATTGACCGAGCGTAGCATAGGAAACTCCTTCCCTATCAAGAGTATGTCATCCACGTACTCTACGAGGATCGTCACCATACTCCCTACTACCCTTTTGTATATACAAGGTTCATCTACCATTTTGATGATGTCAAACTCTTTGACTAATCCATCAAAACAGATGTTCCAACTCCGCGATGCCTGCTTTATCACATAAAACATCTTGCACACGTTTCCGCTGCTCCCACTGTCTACGAAGCCCTATGGCTGTGTACTTATAGACGCACTCTTCTAAACCACCATCTAGAAAAGCAGTCATGGCACCCAACCGCCAGATATCGTAGTCATGGTATGTAGCCGTGGAAAGTAGGATCTGGATGGACTTAAGCATAGCCACTGGAAAAGGTTTCATCATTATCCACGCCTGGTTGATGACGAAAGCCTTTAACAAGTCTTGCTTTGAAAGTCTCAACTTTTCCACCTACACCAAGTAGTCTTCTCAAGATATACTTTCTCCTGATGGGGATTTAACCCTTCAAATATAGCAACCAAAGTCCATACTTTGTTGGTGTACATGGATTTCATCTCAGATCGCTAAGCATCCAGCCATTCTTACAGAGTCCCACTCCTGATGGCCAGCTCGAAACTAGTTGGGTCATCATCCCATGATGCGATCCTCGCTCCCACTGTCATAGAGAAACCGAAATATCTCTCAGGTGGGTGAGGAACCCTACTAGATCGGCGGAGAGGCTGAGATTCGTTGGAATCTACTGAATCCTTTGATTCTACCAAATCATCTGCTGTTGTTTGTATAGCTGGAACCTTTCCAGTTGTACATAACAGACCTTGCCTCAAGCTTGTCCGGATTATGCTTTTAGACATAGCCCGGACAACCCCAAATCTTAACCAACTTAAGATATGGGCTCTTCCCTTTCCATATCACATATGAAGTGGTAGACAACTGATTTGATCGGAACCCAATTCAATAGGTATGCAACTTCTCAAGTGCATAACTCCCAAAAGAAAATAGGAAACTCAGTAGTACTCATCATAGAGCACACCATATCGCATAGGGTGCAATTGCTCCGCCCCGTTATACCATCGTGCCATGGTGTATACGGAGGAGTAATGCTGAGAGAGAATCTCATTCTCCTTTAGAAAAGTCCAAGAATTCCGTGCTCAAGTATTCTCCTCCTTGATCACATCAAAGGACATAATACTTATACCCGTATTTTGGTTCTCTACTTCTAACTTATATTCTGTGAATATCTCAAAAGGTTCAGACTTGTGTTTCAACAGGAACATATGTCTGAATCTTGAGAGATTATCAGAGAACGTAATGAAGTATAAAGAACCAGTCCTGGCATGTGTAGACAGGAGACCTTACATGCATCATCATGTATCAGTCCCTAGAGTTTAATAACTCTTTCTCTGTTTCCATTAAACAGAGCTATGGTCATCTTATCTTTGTGACATGACTGGCAAGTTTCACAAGATGTAGATTCAAACTGATTTAAATATACATCTACATGTAACTTCAGCTAGTCGGGTCACATTGATATGACCTAGTCTACAATGCCTCAAGAAGGATTCGTTCATTTCTGAACTCTTCCTCTTGTGTGTGTTCCGTATACTAAAGAACTGTAGTTTGATTTAGAACATTAATGCTTTTAGATAACGTGCCTGAACCGATCAACTTTTGATATAGGAAATGTTCAAAACATTATCCAACAATACAAAATTATATCCTATCTTTACTAATAAAGAGATTGATATGATTTTGTATATCAGGTTCGGTATCTAATAACATTCGTTCAGAATCAATGTATTGGTAATACAGGGTGACAGTGACCAACAGACTTGGCTGCAACACTTGCCCCGTTTTCTACCTCATGAAACTTATCACCCGTTCTCAGTTCTTTACCTATCTGTAGCCCATGTAACAAATTACATATGCAGGATCCTGATCTGGTATCAGATACCCAGGACGTAAAGGACACTGAGAAACAGTTCTATATAATGAACACACCCGAAGGTGATGCATCAACATGCACTCTCTTCGTTTGGGCGGCACGGGAATTCTGGTAATCCCCAATTTCCTGCTCTGTCTTATAACAATTATAAGTTGGAGCGGGACCAACGTTCCCCAGCTCAGTATAACAAGTGGGTTCGGTCAATACTTCCGTATTATTATCTTGATTAAGGCGTGATATGGTCGCTACCTAGAGAGAGAGAGAAGAAAACACTCTGCGTGCGCTCTTGCAAGATCAGATTGGTTATATATTTTATCTAATCAGGATGGCTCCCACTGTTTTTATCAAATCTTCCTTCAAACCCTAAAAGGAAAGACTAGCCGGGATTAATTACACACTACAAGTTCGCCAATCTTTCAGCCAGGCCAGTGTCGGTACTTTGAGGGAGGTTCCCCGTGCTTTCGCACGGACCTAATTAATGTAAACCTCGTTTTCCCAGAGGCGTAACCCCGTTGACACCTTTCTAGACACCTACTTGATCGGCTAATTGTAATGTGTAAAACTCTCCCAGGAGTAACAATTACTCGCAGTGGGTATCGGGATCCAACTATCTCATAGAAGGTATGCAATCTCATTGCAAATTTCAACACTTGAAATTCCCGATGATATTTTGCCCCTAGCGTCCTATGACCTTGACGGAGGTCAACAAACCATAGGCTACTAGTCAAGTTCAACCCGTCATTTCTTGATCGAATTAAACCCACCTGCACGACCCTTGACGGAGGTCAACAAGGCCGCACGACTACCCTAATCCAATCTGCATCATATGCATAAGAAGATAAATACTAGTTAGCTACCGCACACTACGCCTTGACGGAGGTCAACAAACGTAGCACGAATACTAAGTAGGACTTATCTGAAATGACGGAGGGCTACGACAGGTTTTTCTGAAAACCTATTGCGTAATGAACTTGATATCGTTGTAGAATCAAATGATTTTGAAATGGAGTGTTTTTGATGCTTTTCTAGTTTTGCTAAAGGGGTCACTCCCGGTGAAGGGATCGTCGGCCCTTTCCTCGTCGAATGAGGTGCGGGATATATCATATATATCACTGTGCAAAGCAAAAACTCTTAAAAGCAATCAAAAGACAAACCGAGTGTGTAGCATCTGCCAGTTATTGCTAAAGGAGTCACTCCCGGTGAAGGGATCTCGGTCCTTTCCTTATCGAATAAGGTGCAGGATATATCATATATACCGCTGTGCAAAGCAAGAACTGTAGCTACCTGTTTTATTTTTGAAATTCGATTCTACAACATCTTTAGGTTTCTTTCACTTTCATTAATCACATTAATGAAGTCCCATCATTTAAGTACCTAAACATCACAGATAAATACGACGTACACTTATGCCATCCGCATTCGCCTCGATGTCCCCTCGTGCACCGTTAGGTTAGGTAACTAACGGCAGAGCGGGGCAGGGCTAGCGCGGGTGTAAAACATAAGTAACGTCTATATAATATATCATATATACTATATACAGTATCCATCACAGAACATCACATGATCACATCACAGATATCGCAGCAGAAGAAACATATGAAATATTGGATATACTAGGACGTCCGTGTTTTCAATACGAGCCAGTATAAAACACGGATTCCACGGTCGCGATGAATAGCCAAACCCATACCCCTAGACCCCTACGAGAGTGGCAAGCAACCCTACCAATTCTAGAGTTAGGAGACCCGGACTCGACTCCTCGAGTTGGTCTCCCACTGGACTCCAGAACCCGGTTACTTGTGCTCCCCTCCTTGGGTCTATCCTAGTGCGGAAAAGGTAAATAATATACAAAGGGTGACATTTTCCGCAACCTGGAAGTGCCCCAAAAAAAGAATATTACATACAAGTTTTTACATGAATGAAAATGAAAAACACTCATCTCACATAAAAACCCCCGGCTATTCGAACACGACGATCCAATATAACATATCCAGCAACACATAACATCACATGTCATCAACGTAAGTAAACATGCGTATCCCAATTGTCGTTGACATATAGCAACGAAACCGGCGATATCACATATTACACTTACGGTCACAGAAAAGAAAGTGTAAAACTACAACAGTTGGAATCCGCAATCTCTTTAGACATCGCATGCCTAATCAAATGAAATACTTAGACATCACATGCCTAACAATTATAAACCCCACATTTTAGTCTCATTATCGAAAACTCTTTTCAATATCAAGTCGGGCAATTCAACAAGATTCCCGACATCCTGATCGAATGCTCGTCGCAAACTTCAGTAGGCGGCCGCACCCCCGACGCCGTCGACAAAGTGCACCAAGGCGGAACACCGCTGCCGCGAGCACCCGAACGGATGCTTTCGGCGACGGGGTTCTCCTACGGTCACTTGGTCGGGGCAATGGAGTGAGGCTATCTATTAAGTTTACCTGGCGAGTATCCGCGTACGCTACGTGATTGCGACGGACTTTTGATCACATCAAAATTCCGTGGCAACCGATCAAGTGAGACTAAACTGCTATATTTATAACATTCATTCAGTTATCTCATAACAACTTGTGAATTCCAATTATTGTATCACATTCCGGATAAGATAGAAAATGTTAAACTTTCCGATCGAACAATCGAACACCCAAGTTTTCCCGAAACCGCTCAACACATGAAATAAGTTCAAAGACATTCACTTCATGCCTCAGTACCAACGGTCCAGCCGTAGAAGGGTCAAGCCAACGCCTCACATGTGGCACGCCGTACTGCCCCAAACCCTAAGGTTCAAAGGCCAGTTCAAGACGGTCACATAATCGAGTTAAGGTTTGTTGTCTTCTAGAGGGACCATCGCGTTACTTGCACTACTTAAAACGTCCTTAAACCACAGAAAAATCCAACACTTGGAAATTTTCCGACAGGGGAAAAAGTGGGTATTTATATCCGGTCGAACTTTTTAACATATTCTAAAATATCCGGAAAGCCACATAGACAAAGTCTGATAATCCGATCGAATCTGCAAACACCCAAAACACCCCAGAAAACTCAACTCTTGAGTGATATTTAAAAATTCCCAGAAAATCCAGCACCAGAAAAGAGGAATTACTGTGCAAAAACGGGAAGCTGACGTCACCAGAGAGCCGCGGAACTGCCGCAGAAGCTAGGCTTCTGCCGCGGTTCCGCCGCATGTTGGAGGTATCATTGGTCAAATTTTGCACCGTAATTCTTATAATTCCCTGCTGAATTTTTTAAGCATTTTTAATCTGGAAAAAACCCAGTTTTTGAAAAAAGTCCAGAGAGCATGAAATTTTGAGGGTTTCGGGTTCGTTCGGCTTTCAAACTTCGTCTATGCATCGCCTAAGGCTCTAGCTAGGCTCTGATACCACTATAGGGTTCCTAGGCACGCTAATGAGGTCTCACAAGGCATCAACCATGCCAATTTCAAATTTTACAAGTGCCGAGAAACCCTAATACGGATCGTTAACTAGATTTTTAGGCGAAACAAGCAACTAGTTAACAACTTAACTAAGTTTACGGAAATACAACCTTTGTAGATCCGGTACTCTACCTCCATAGCTCCGTGATGAAGTCCCTCCACTGTACAAATCGGATCTTGGACTCTAGTGTTGGCTTCTTCGGAGAAATAGGCGGGCTAGGTCATCGACTACGATGCCGAAGATGATCTACGTCGAGGCATCACATGATCAAGCTCCCACTACACCAAGTCATGAAACTTGTGAAGAAAACACCCTATACTACTTAGCAAGAGGTAGAGGATGAAGAAATAGGAAGTTGGTTCACTTTAGAATTGGATTTCTTACTCTTTTTCTTAAGATGCCATTGTTGGTAGCAAGCTTCTTCATCTTGAAGAAGAAGGAGAAGAAGAAGAAAAATCTTATGATAAGTTATTTTTCAAATAGAAAATAAATGAATACTTATCATAATCCAACCATGATCAAGTGTAGAGAATGAACTAGGGTTAAATGAATGGTTAGGGTTAAGCATGAAGACAAAAATGATGACTTAGTCAAAGCTTCATGAAGCTTCAATATCAAACAAAGAAAGCCACCATTTTCTCTTTATCTTTTCCATGATAAATAAATAAATAAATAGATATGAAAATCAAAACCCTAACCATTTAAATAACCATGGTTTAATCTTTACACAAACACAAGTAAGCATGTATCATCAAACATGATACAATCAAGTGCACACAAAAATATATCACATATACAATGTGCACAGCAAGTGAGAAAATCCTTTTAAAGTGAACCTATACTAGTTAATGCAAAGTAATATATCAAATATATTATTATGCATTAAATCATTAAATCAATACTTGATTTAACGATCCGGTCATATCGCATACAACCGACTAATATCTAATGTATCGGTTTATCGAATCATTCCTTGATTCGATAACTAGGTTATATCGCATACAACCAATCGATACATTCAACGCGAGAATAGAATACGGTATCACATACACGCATTATTCTCGGTCCCGCACATATCTCATATGCTCTCCTATTTCGTTTCGCTTGAGCCAGGAAACCTCTGTGTAGGACTCTAAAGACTCGTCAATACGCCGGCAGCAGGTGATGATCATATCAAACACCCACAAACCGCAAGCGGTCTGCTAAACGTAACGGACACCCGGGTATTGAGCGATCAGAAGATCGACGAGCAAGCCCGCTCATACTCCTGTGAATCCAACCAGTAACATTTACCGCACAGTCCGGTCTGTTCGTCTGATATGTCGCATATCTCGCCTAGGGGTGGTAAACGTCAGACCCCAATAGCTCGATAAGTCGTGTCGATATGAGGTCTATAACAATTCGAGAAACTACTGGTAACACTTACCAGTAAATCTCAGCAACCCTGGCCAGGGATTTCCGGTTATAGCCAATCGAACATAGCGCAACATCAACTCCCTATACCGGGAGAGACGAATCCCCTCCTATCGCTCATTGCCTCCATGTAATTCGGGACTGTACCTAAAAACCACCGTTTTGCACGCCCTCTTGGACGTGGTAAGGTGGAAATCAAAGCACATTGGGAACAACACAAGACTCTATGACGATCTCGGGTCAACAGACTACTCTGTACCAGTGTCACCAGAGAACTGCCATCTGACGTAAGGTATAATACTATCTGGGAGTTCTCGGCGAGTCCGTCCAGTGTACCCAGTCTCCACTGAGCACCCGTATATCATCTCTGATGTCAAACACCAATGGATATGGGATCATCCATCGCCCATCTGTATGGGTCGAGAAGGTATACGCTGGTCTACTCTGGTATATCGATGCCCCGTCTCGATACACCCACGACTAGGGACCTTGAAGGATGTACTTATGGACTACCATGTCCTCACTAGTATGATCCGCATCATAGTCCACGTAGTCAAGTACGCATCCTAAGGGCTTTACCAACATATAACAGAGAGACAATCAATGTACACGTTAAGGTAAAGAGTAACCAGATAGCATACTATCATGTCGAGCAAGAAAGTCCTCCCTATATATGTCCCAGCATCCACTACAATATACATCCAATGTACAGTAATGGCCTCTAGGACATACATATAACTAACAATTTAGACGGCGTTAAAAAGTTCGAACGGATATCATAACCCAATTTTTCCCTCGACGGAAAATTTTCCAAGAGTTGGATTTTTTCCAAGTTTGAAACATTCAAACATCATGCATGTGATTCGATGGTCCCTCTAGAAGAACGAAACCCTAACTCGATTCTATGACCGTAAGAACTGCCGCCAAACCCTAGGATTTGCGGTAGTTCCGCGGCGCCATAGGTGAGGCAAGGGTTGGCCTTTCTACGGCTGGTCCATAGGTACTGTGGCATGTGATGGGTACTTTTAAACTACGCTCAAGTGTTGAGCTCTTTGGGAAATTTTGGGTGTTTGTTGATTCGATCGGAATGTTTAACATTGTCTAGCTATTTGTGGAATGTGATACAATATTTGGAATTCATATTGTTATGCATGAAATCCGAAGTATGTGATATTTCGGGTTTATGATGTCTAAGGTGATTGTGGATTCCAAATGTTGTAGTTTGACTTTTTCTTTTCTGCGACCGTAAGTGTAATATGTGGTGTATCGCCGGTTTCGTTGCTATACGTCAATGAAAATTGAGATACGCATATTTAGTTAAGTTGATGACATATGATGTTATGTGTTGCTGTGATATGTTATATTGGATCGTCGTGTTTTGAATAGCCGGGGGTTTTATATGAGATGAGAGTTTTTATTTTCATTCATGTAATATTCTTTTATTGGGGCACTTCCGGGATGAGGATGATGTCACCATCGATGTATATTATTTACTTTTCCGCATTGGAATAGACCCAAGGTGGGGAGCACAAGTAACTGGGTTCTAGAGTCCAGTGGGAGACCATCTCGAGGAGTCGAGACCGGGTCTCCTAACTCTAGAATTGGTAGGGTTGCTTGCCGCTCTCGTAGGGGTCTAGGCATGTGGGTTTGGCTATTCATCGTGACCGTAGAATCCATGTTTTATACTGGCTTAGTTTAAAACACAGAATTTCTAGTATATCCAATATTTCATATGTTATCTTCTGCTGCTGATATTCTGTGATGTGATCACTTTATATGCGTGAGACAAATGCTTTATTATATATATATATGATATATAATAAACGTTGCTTATTTTTTGCACCCGCGCTAGTCCCGCCCCGCTATGCCGTTAGTTAAGTAACCTAACGGTGCATAACGGGACACTGTGGCTAATGCGGATGGCATAAGCGTACGTTGTATTTTCATTTCTTCTGTGATGCTTAGGAAGCATAAATGATGGGACTTCATTAATGAGATTAATGAATGAAAAGAAACATAAAAGATGTTGTAGAATCAAATTTTCAAAAAAGGTGGCTCTAGTTCTTGCTTTGCATAGCGGTATTCCATGTAGAATATCCAGCACCTTATTCGATACGGAAAGAGCCGAGATCCCTTCACTGGTAATGACCTCTTTAGCAAAACTAGCAGATGCTACAACCCACTCGGTTTTGTTTTTTTGATTACTTCTATAGTACTTGCTTTGCATAGTGGTATTTGTGAATATCCTGCACCTTATTCGATTAGGAAAGAGCCAAGATCCCTTCACCGGGAGTGACCTCTTTAGCAAAACTAATAAAAGCCTCAAAAACACTCCTTTTCAAAATCACTTGTTTCTACAACGATATCAAGTTCATTACGCAAAAGGTTTTCTTAAAAAAACTTGTCGTAGCCCTCCGTCATTTCAGATAAGGACTATTCAGTATTCGTACTACATTTGTTGACCTTGTCAAGGCGTAGTGTACGGTAGCTAATTAGTGCTTATCTGCTAAAGCATGAGATGCGATTGGATTAGGGTAGTCGTACAGCCTTGTTGACCTTGTCAAGGGTCGTGCGGGTGGGTTTAATTCAATCATGAAATGTACGGGTTAAACTTGACTTGCGATTTATAGTTTGTTGACCTTGTCAAGGTCATAGATCGCTTGGGGCAGATTATTGTCGGGAATTTCAAGTGTTGAAATCTGTAATGAGATTGCATCCCTTCTATGAGATAGTTGGATCCCGATACCCACTGTAAGTAAGAGTTACTCCTGGGAGAGTTTTACACATCACAATTAGTCGATCAGGTAGGTACCTAGAAAGGTGTTAACGGGATTATGCCTCTTGGAAAACGAGGTTTATTTTAATTAGGTCCGTGCGAAAGCACGGGGAACCTCCCTCAAAATACCAACACTGGCCTGGCTAAAAGATTGGCGAACTTGTAAGGTGTAATTAATCCCGGCTAGCCTTACCTTTTAGGGTTTGAAGGAAGATTTGATAAAAACAGTGGGAGCCATCCTGATTAGATAAGATAATAACCAATCTAATCTTGCAAGAGCATACGTTAAAGTGTTTTCTTCTCTCTCTCTCCAGGTAGCGACCATGACAGACCTTAATCAAGATAATAATATAGATGTATTGACCGAACCCGCTTGTTATACTGAGCAGGGAAACGTTGGTTCCTTTCTTTCTTATAATTGTTATAAGACTGAGCAAGGAATAGGGAAATATCCGGATTCCCATGCCACCCAAACGAAGAATAAGCATGTTGATGCATCTTCTTCGGGTGTGTTAGTTACCGAGAACTGTTTCTCAGTACACTCTACGTCCTAGGTATTAGATACCGAATCGGGATCCCACATATGTAATATGTTGCATGGGCTAAGGAAAGGTAGAGAACTGGGAATGGGTGATCATTCCGTAAGAGTACGGTATGGTGCAAATGTTGCAGCCAAAGCAGTTGGCGAATATCACCTTGTATTACCAAATGGTAATACATTGATTCTGAACGAATGCTATTACATACCGACCCTGATATGCAATCTTATATCAGTTTCTTTATTAAGTAAAGAAGGATATAATTTTGTAGGACAGAATAATGTTATGAACATCTTCCTGAATCAAAAGTTGATTGGATCAGGCTCGTTAAATAATGGCATATACGTTCTAAATCAAACCACAACTCTTAATGTACAAAACACACATAAGAGGAAGAGTTCAGAAATGAACGAATCCTTCTTGTGGCATTGTTGACTAGGTCATATCTAAGTTTCATAAGGATGGATATTTGGATCCGTTCGAATTATCATCTTATGAAACTTGTCAGTCATGCCTCAAAGGCAAAATGACCAAAACTCCGTTTAGTGGACACGGAGAAAGAGTTACGGAACTCTTGGGACTGATACATAATGATGTATGCGGTCCCATGTCTACACATGCTAGGAATGGTTCCTCGTACTTCATTACATTCACCGACAATCTCTCAAGATACGGACATGTGTTCCTGTTGAAACATAAGTCTGAAGCTTTTGAGAAATTCAAAGAATATAAACACGAAGTCGAGAACCAAACGGCTAAAAGTATTAAAATCCTTCGATCTGATCGGGGAGGAGAATACTTGAGCACGGAATTCCGTGACTATCTAAAAGAGAATGGGATTCTCTCTCAGCTTACTCCTCCGTATACACTACAGCACAACGGTGTATCGGAGCGGAGGAATCGCACCCTATTAGATATGGTGCGCTCTATGATGAGCACTACTGAGTTGCATATTTCCTTTTGGGGTTATGCGCTTGAGACAGCAGCATACCTATTGAATCAAGTACCATCTAAATATGTACCTACCACACCATATGAGATATGGAGTGGAAAGAGACCATATCTTAAACGAATTAAGATATGGGGTTGTCCGTCCTATGTCAAAAGGCAGAATCAGGACAAACTCGAGGTACGATCAGTTCTTTGCAAGTTTGTGGGATATCCAAAGAATTCATATGGATATTTTTTCTACCACAGTGAGGAACAGAAGGTGTTTATTTCTCAACATGCCACCTTTTTAGAAAAGGAATTTCTTGTAAAAGAAATCAGTGGCAAAGAGGTAGAGCTGGAAGAAGTTCCAGCTACACAGACTACAACTGAAGATTTAGTGGAACCAGAGGATTCGATAACTCCCAACGAACCTCAGCCTCTCCGCCGATCTAGTAGGGTTCCTCATCCACCTGAGAGATACTACGGTTTTCTCATTGATGGTGGGAGCGAGAATTGTAGATGATGACCCAACTAGTTTCGAGCAGGCCATCACGAGTGGGGACTCTGTGAAATGGCTGGATGCAATGTGATCCGAGATGGAATCCATGTACACCAACAAAGTATGGACTTTGGAAGTTGCTCCTGAAGGGTTAAAACTCATTGGGAGCAAATGGATCTTTAAGAAGAAACTTGGTGTATATGGAAAAGTTGAGACTTTCAAAGCTAGACTTGTTGCAAAAGGTTTTCGTCAACGACCAGGTGTGGATTATGATGAAACCTTTTCTCCAGTGGCTATGCTTAAGTCCATCCGGATCCTACTTTCCATCGCTGCATACCATGACTACGAAATCTGGCAAATGGATGTTAAGACCGCCTTTCTAAATGGTGATTTAAAAGAGAGCGTGTACATGACTCAGCCAGAGGGCTTCGTAGACAGTGGGAGCAGCGGAAAGGTGTGCAAGCTGCTTAAATCTATCTACAGGTTAAATCAGGTATCGACGAGTTGGAACATCTATTTTGATGTGGTAGTCAAATAGTTTGACTTCATAAAAAACGTAGATGAACCTTGTATATACAAGAAGGTGGCAGAGAGTTAGGTTGTCTTTCTCGTATTGTACGTGGATGACATACTCTTGATAGGAAATGATGTTCCTGTGCTGCACTCGGTCAAGCTCTTCTTATCACAAAGATTCTCAATGAAAGATCTAGGTGATGCCTCCTACATCATGGGGATTAACATCTATAAAGATAAATCTAAAAGGATACTGGGATTGTCCCAATCCAGGTACATAGACATCATACTAAAGAGATTTAGTATGGAAGATTCCAAGCGTGGGAATTTACCCACGATCACAGGACTCACTCTCTCCAAAGAGATGTCTCCCAAGACTAATTTGGAGAGAGCTCGCATGCAAGGGATACCCTATGGTTCGGCAGTAGGCTCTATCATGTACGTGATGTTATGTATTAGACCCGATGTAACATACTCACTAAGTGTACTGAGTAGGTATCAAGCAGATCCAGGAGAGAGTCACTGGACAGCTGTGAAGAACATTCTCAAGTACTTGAGAATGACTAAAGAAATGTTCTTGGTGTATGGTAACGGTGAACTCCAAGTGGAGTCTTTTATCGATTCGAGCTTCCAGAGTGATAAGGACGACTCTAAGTCGGTCTCGGGATTTGTCTTTACCCTAAATGGAGGGGCGGTTTGTTGGAAGGGTTCCAAACAGAAAACTGTGGCAGACTCGACGATGAAGGCTGAATACATCGCTGCCAACGATGCTGCCAAAGAGGATGTCTGGATGAAGAAGTTCATAAACGAATTTGGTGTGGTCCTTCCATTGAACATCCAATACCTTTGTATTATGATAACAATGGAGCAGTGGTTTTGGCCAAGGAACCCAGGTCCCATCAGCGATCCAGGCATATTTTGAGGCGGTATCACCTGATCTAGGAGATAGTTGATCATCGAGAGATCGAGGTCAGGAGAGTTGACACGAAGAACAACATGGCGGATCCACTCACGAAGGCCATACCCCATATACAATTTGAGAGACTCTTCGGAATGTTGGGTATGAGATACTACAACAACTGGCCTTAGTGCAAGTGGGAGATTTTTAGTTATGTGTATGCTCTAGAGGCCATTATTCTACATATGATGTATATTATAGTGGATGCTTGGACATATATAGAGAGGACTTTCTTGCTCGACATGATAGTATGCTATCTGGTTGCTCTTTGTCTTAACATGTAGACTTGTATTGTGATACTGTCTTGCTCTAACATGTTGATAAAGCCCTTAGGATGTGTACATGACTACCAGGACTATGATGGAGATCATACTAATGGGGCCAGGGTAGTCCACAAGTACATCCTTTAATTGTTCCTAGTCGAGGGTGTATTGAGATAGGGCATCGATATTCCAGAGTAAACTAGCGTATACGCTTTTTGACCCATATGATGGGCGATGGATGATCCCACATCCATTGGCGTTTGACATCAAAGATGGTATACGGGTGCTCAGTAGAGACTGGGTACACTGAACGGACTCGCCGAGAATTCCTAGTTGGTATTATACCTATCGTCAGATAGCAGTTCTCTGGTGACACTGGTACAGGTTAGTCTGTAGACCCGAGATCGTCATAGAGTCTTGTGTGATTCCCACTGTGCTTTGATTTCCACCTTACCACGTTCAAGAGAACGTGAAAAACGGTGGATTTTGGGTACAGTCCCGAATCACATGGAGGCAATGAGCGATAGGAGGGTATTCATCCCTCCCGGTATTGGGGGTTGATGTTGCGCTGTGCTCGATTGGCTATAATAGGAAGTCCCTGGCTAGGGTTGATACGGAGATCTACTGGTAAGTGTTATCAGTAGTTTCTCGACCCGTTATGAGCCTCATATTGGCACGACTTATCGGTTACTAGGGTCTGACGTTTACCACCCCTAAACTGGATATGCGACTATCAGACGAAGAGACCGGACTGTACGGTAGTGTTACTGACAGGCTTTGCAGGAGTATGAGCAGGCTTGCTTGTTGATCTTCCGATCACTCAATACCCGGGTAGCCGTTACATCCAGCTAATACCGCTGACGGCTTGTGGGTGCTTGATATGATCATCACCTACTGCCGGCGTATTGACGAGTCTTTAGAGTCCTACACAGAGGTTTACTGGCTCAGGCGAAACGAAGTAGGAGCACATATGTGATATGTGCGGGACCGAGAATAATACGAGTATGTTATACCGTATTCTATCCTCGCGATATGTGATATCGATTGGTTATATGTGATATAACCGGGTTATCGAATCAAGTGTTGATTTGATAAGTTGATACATTTAATATTAGTCGGTTATATGTGATATAGCCGGATTATTAAATCAAGTGTTGATTTAATAATTTAATGTTTAATTGTATATTTGATATGCTAATTTACATTAACTAATAATTGCTCACTTAAGCATTTCTATTTCTCACTTTTGCACATTTAATATATATATGTGATATATATTTATTGTGTTTACTTTTTTGTGTCATGCTTGATGATACGAATTACATGGGTGTATGAGGCTCACACCATGCTCATGATAATATGAGTTTTATTTATTTAAAGTAAATCCAAATTAGTTGAAAATTGGTCACATGGCATGAAGCTTGTAGAAGCTTATAGATCCATTGACTTAGTCCACTAATTTTGTTTTACTTAAGATATTTATTAACCCAACCATTCTCATTATCCATGGTTATGTCTCTACAT
This sequence comes from Agapanthus africanus, assembly GCA_030015575.1. Taxonomy (NCBI): domain Eukaryota; kingdom Viridiplantae; phylum Streptophyta; class Magnoliopsida; order Asparagales; family Amaryllidaceae; genus Agapanthus; species Agapanthus africanus. Next base: position 384,479,892 of record CM057342.1, read on the forward strand.
GAGTTAGTATATGATATTTTCTCACCCATGGTTGCCATTCACTCTCTCATCCATTATCTCTTCATCTTCATCTTCAACAAGAGAAAGCTCTCTAGCTTTTGAGGAAATGAAGAAAATAGTGAGAAAAAGAATTCTAAAGTGAGCAACTAGATTAGTCATTTAGTTTAGGGTGTTAGCTTCACTAATCCCTAATTAGTGAAGAGGTAGCTTGGGTTGGTGTCTCCTCGACGTAGATCATCTTCGGCTTCGAAGACTTCGTGCATGCTTGTTCCTTTCATCTTGTGGAGCCATCCTAGAGTCCGGAAGATCACTACTTAGAGCGAAGGGACTACTACACGGAGCTATTGAAGTGAAGGACCGGTCTACAAAGGTTATATTCCTTGTTCACGTAGTTGTAAAGTTGTTTACACTTTGTATTGTCTAAATCTCTAGTTAAGATTCTAGGGTTAGGGTTATGTAGCATGGCGATTTTTTAAATTTGGTAAGGACGATGCCTCTCGAAACCTTGCTGTCGTGCTAGGTAACCCTACAAACTCCCTATACCGGGAGAGAAGAAACCCCTCCTATTGCTTACTTCCTCCATGTGACTCGGGACTGTACCCAAAATCCACCTGTTTGCACGACTCCTTTGAGCCGTGGTAGGTAGGAAATCAAAGCACAGTGGGAACCACACAAGACACTATGATGATCTCAGGTCTACATACTAACCTGTACAAATGTCACCAGAGAACTGCTATCTGACGATACGTATAGTACCATTTAGGTGTTCTCGGCGAGTCCTGTTCGATGTACCCATTCTCTAATGAGCGCCTGTGTACAATCTTCAATGTCAAACACGAATGGTTGTGGTATCAACCATCTCCCCATACAGGGTCAAGAAACATACATACTAGTCTACTGTGGAATATCGATGCCCTGTCTCGATACTCTCACGACTAGGAACGGTTAAAGGATGTGCTTGCGGACTACACAAGCTCCACTAGTATGATCTGCATCATAGTCCTGGTAGTCAAGTTAACATCCTAAGGGCTTTATCAACATGTATCAGAGAGACAGAATAATAATAATATGTACATGTTAAGATAAAGAGTAACCAGATAGCATATTATCATGTCGAGCAAGAAAGTCCTCTATATATATGTCCAAGCTTGCACTATATCATACAATAATGGCCTCTAGGGCATACATATTCCTAACACTTATCACGTGCAACAAGCCGAGTGTTGTCTCATGATAGTTTTCAGCGGATACTATCCACAAAATCCCAAAAAGGAAAAAAAATAAAAGAAGAATAAAATAAAAACTAAAAATAAAGAAAAATAAAAACTATAAACAATGGGAAGTGAAAATAAGAAATGGTAGAATTTCGCTAGTTTTCGGTTTTCAAGAACCATCATCCTAAAATATTGTTTCTATTCCGGAAATTCTATCCTACTTTAATAGAGCTTGATCCTATTTTTCGCGCCCCTCTTTACCTTAAATGTAAATCATATACCCTTATATGTATGTGTAATGCATCTTTTCCTCTTGATATTTCAATTCAAACTACCATATCAATGTCGCATATCTTCATGTGTGTGTGTACCGACAACACCTTTCAGTGCGACCATTAATGCTTCATGAGGCACCAACAAACCGATTACTCAGTGTGTGAGTTTTAAGATGTCCGGTCTTGCAACTACCTAGGACCTCCAGCAGTGACTCCCAAATTAGATGGTCTAAAGCACTAGGTGATGAAGCATCCCTAAAGACTGAAGATTTACTCACCCTAAGCAATCACAAAACTGAACTTATTATATTTATACTTTTTTTAAAAGACATTTCAACAAAGATACTTCTAGTTCTCCTTTATTATCTCAAGTTTCAAAACACGTGCTCGTGCGAGTAGTAGGGTGTATATTCACTATATTTAATTTCGAGATGGAGTTATTTTTCAGATTTCATTCTATCCTCAGATTCAATAGTTTTCCTTCATATCACTTAACTTTCGGATTTCAAAATTAAGTCAACCAATCAACTAGCTTGATTCAAAAACTTTTTTTTTAATTTTTGAAAATTCAAATTTTTTTTAGAAAACCTAAAAAGAAAGGAACATGAAGAATAAAAATGAAAACTTTGCAAACCACCCCCCACACTTATTTTTGACAATGTCCTCAATGTCATGTTGATAATTGAAAATTCCAATAGGCATGAGAGGAAAACAAAAAGGAAATAAATTTACAAATGTACACAAGGAAGGAAAGAAGTCATATTATAGAATGCTGTCAAGGGACACCAAGAGTTCCTTCTCATGATTATCATCCAATTCTAAAACTGTTTACTTAATATTTTAGAAAGTCCAAAAATTAGAATCAACCATTCAAATAATTTATCATTGTGCATATATGATCGGTAAACCACGACACAACAATGAGACTCAATAAATAAGACAGACTAAACGAGTTCTACAATAGTGCCATGTTAAGATTTGCGCGAACTAAATTGAGGTTTTATATTATATGTTAGAACTTTAATAGATCGAAATTTAATCCTAGCAACATTTGATTGTATTAGGGTGTCCATATGGCAACTAATAGCATCAAAATTCGAAGGATTTATTTGAGCGCAGTGAGGATGTTCCTTTTTAATGTGTAAGGCTTGATAATTTGGTGAGTCTAATTTTTTTTTAAACATGAGTTCATCCTCAAAATTTTTGTCACGACCCGAAATTTAGCTCGTGACCGACACTTAAATCACGCAACGTCTAAAGGCGTAACATAATTCAAGTAAGCCGAAACCCAGAAATCTAAACCTTTTTAAGAAAATAGAAGAGGTGAAGTTTTGAAAATAAAGGTATAATGAAATCAAATGTTTTCTTAAATGCATAGATAAAGGAACGTGAAAAATACAAGTGGATTTACTAGTTGAAAAATATGTTTCATCTTTTAAAAATTTGGGCAGCACATCCTTTGTATATTTTGATCCAAAAACCACATTTACATAATAATAATAAAGGCATCCCCAAGCGGGAGCTAGCTCTTCGCCAACCGGCGGATTCACAACTACGCAAGACAGTATATATGTATACGACGCCCAACGGCGAAGATCACCACAAAAGATAATGAATAAAGCAAGACATACACCCAAAGCGAACATAAAACACATCGCTCAAAGTCTCGCAACTACAATTCTTTCTAAGTCTTACTATTTATATAAATACTAGTTTTGATTGATGGAGTTGACTAGATCGCCAGGAATATAAGTACAAGAGGTGTACTATCAAACATGTATCACCTACCAAAGCAAATCATCCGAATGCAACTGTGTACCAGCGATGCCGCTACTGATCCATGCGGTCAACCTGCAAGAACTGTGGCACAACGGGGGTGAGTTGCCAACTCGTGAGTAGGTAGAAATCGAATAAACAACGACTTCCTAGGTCAACTGTATCATAAAGGTAATACTATGATATCTAGGGTGACCGTATCTGTATATGTGCCAACAATGTAATCAATGCTTATAAGCATATGGATAACATCCAGCAATATAATCAATGCATGTATACACGTGGATCTCGTCCACTCAAAACATCATAAAAGCATATGCATGCAAATATATGAGGATATAAATCAACGTGTGTCCATCAATGACACATCAAAACCATGGAACCTGAGTGTCCAACATCGACACTCGAAACATCATGAAACCCGTGTCCAGTATCGACACGAAAATCTTCATATCTCAGGTGCCGCATCCTCAGATCGGCCCTCAGGCGCCGCAAAATCTGGTCGGCCCTCATATCCATCTCATGACTCTGGTCGGTATCCTCCGGATAACCGCCAGGTCTAAATACTATCACCGGTAGGTAGTAGTCCCTCTCTGGGCTCACCGTCTATTTATACGAGTCTTCTTGCCCCGGGATACCATACCGGGTCCACCATGTACCCGCAGACGGTGCCTACCACTCCTCGAATCGGGTATACTCACACAAGCTCTCAGAACCGAGAAAACTCATGGTGGACGCACTGAAATATCATATCAAGAGAAACCGGGTTTTCAAAACAATGCATACTTTCTTGAAATAATACTACGTTTCTCAAATCCAGAAATCTCATGAAAACAGTATATCTCAATGCGTATAATCATAAAGCATGATGTATGCGACATATAACAGAATGTAAGCATATCCGTATATCATACAACATAGAACAGCGATGTGACAATATCAGTATATCATGCGACATATCGTAATGATGTGAACATAGCAAGTAAATCATATAAGGAGTCATATCATGATGCAGCAATTCAACTATGTAGTGACATAACAATTATCGATGATGAAGTGTGTGAGCCGGCCAATCTGTGTAAGTGTAACATGCGCATTATCGATAATGGTGTAGGTATACTAGCACAGGTATACATAATGTAATGAGAATAACATGAATGTAGCATAAGGTGCATCATAAACAAAATGCTATAAGCATACACATCTAATCTAACATCTACACCGGAACCATACGATCAGTTTTTAAAAGATGTAAATCGTAGTTTTGAAAGTAGGGGCTACGGTGTTTTTAAGGAAAAGACATCATTTGAAAATCCGTAACGTCCCTCAAGGTATTTATTTAAGAGATGCATACGATTCTTCAGTTTGGAAAATATGTATGGTTCGGATGACATATTTACGTCGGCTATCCAGTCTCACAACATCACGTACGGTATGATACATCGTACGGCATCCTCTAGTCAAGGGTATGGATCAATCATCAAGTCTCACTCATCACGTACGGTAATCTATCGTACGACGGCATTAAACAATTAGGGATTCTATCAACCTATATGACAATGAGGGTACGGACCTATGTCTTGTACGGCATATCACTCATGATTCAGAACATTATATATATATATATATATATACCTATGTTCCAGGTCGCATCCATAACAATCCTATATCAGGGGACCGGCAAAGGTATCAATTCTCTCATATCGACTCGAATCCATATACCGATATATCAATCAAGTCATCATATCACATCGTACATTCTTTTCATCACATTAAGTCATCTTATATCAAGTCATCTTATATATATTTATCTTATTTGACCGATCTCATAACACATCCATCTCAATCTCGTCATATTCATCGATCTCATGTCACATCCTTATACATCTCGTTTCATATCCTATATCAATCATATCCGCTCGTATTATCTTATTTCACTACATGCCACTAAAATCTTATACTTAATCTAGTGCAACTACACATCTATAAGTCATGATTCACATTCACTTTCCATATCCTTATATATCAATTCGAGATATTATTCTTTCATATCATGTCAAAGAGTCATGTCTCTATAGCTTTCATCTCCTATCTCGATATATATGTTCAATCATTCATATCATCTATAACTATCTTTATAACCCTATCCATAGTTTTCTAATCTAGGTTTCTACGACTGTATCCTATCGATCGGTTTCCATTTATAATTTGCGGGGGTGCTATACGCCATCCACCCGACTTCCCCCGTAGATATAGATCTACTCACCTTGATCCTTGCTTGCCGAAGTCGATGACGCCATGCCCCGTCGTCTCGGAATCCACGTGAAGGTACCTACAATATCAATACACAATCACAAATGCTATTAAAATCGAGTTCAGAAAACCAATACGGCACATGGTGCGCTCATAGGTTAGAACCTATAACCTACGCATGCAAAACAATCAAACAACCCTTGTTGTTGACGTACAAACGCCCAACAACTAAATATAATACCAAATGCTAAAACCAAGAATTCAAAATACGTAAAACATAACCCCGAACCAAAGCAGCAACTCAAGAAATCACTCCCAGATTTTCAGTCAGGTGAAAAGAGCCTAAACAAACAATGCAGTGGGTTTGTATATGAGATAAGTGAGCTACTGGACCAACCTAGACCCAATCCCCCTCAAAGTGGCCGGCCACTTGCCTCTAAAATCTGGCCATCTCGGCCTAATAGGCTCAGTTTAGGTTCGTGCTTGCAGTGTGGTTTCCTATTGGTCTAACTAGGTCCCTGGTATTGTTTTTTTTTCTCATAATCTCCCCGGGTTGCTCCAGATTCCCTGTAGGAACTAAATGTCATAAAATCGACATTGGCAATATCCTAAGTCCGTATTCTTTATTCTAGGCTAGTAAAAACACCACTCAAGTCTTGTAACAGCCCTTAAACATCACCAAATCCACACCATCACCCAACCCTTTCTCTTGTAATTTCTAACCTCACAAACCCTAACCAATTCACATTCTAAACTAAACTAGAATACAAGAAAACTCAAACTAAACTAAATGGAAGAAGATATACCTCATTTGCAACCAAGCAAAAACCCCAGCTCCCTAAAGTCTTCAAAATCTAACTTTTTTGGTCCAAAGTGTTGAGGATGATAAGAGGATCAACTTTAATGAAAGGGGTTTAAGGTTTTGATGAAGATTTTGAGATGATTTCATGGGGTAGAGGTGGAGGGAGATGAGGAGGGAGAAGGAGATAAGGAAACAAATGAAGGAGGAAAATGAATGAGGCGGCCCCTCTCTCTCCTACTCTCACTCTCTCTTATTCTCACCCTCAAAATCATGATGTGGTCCCCTCTCTCTCTCTCTCCTCAATAAAACACTCTCATTTCTTTCTTTTCTCACCAAAAATATAATCAAAAGAAATGAATAAACACAAAGGAAACAATATGTAACAAAATGCAACATGTCATGGTGCATTAGCCATGGAAAACTGTAGAATACGGATTTGGCTTAATCGCGATTAGCAGTGCACTAATCAATTTTTATCCAAACTGCATATAATAAATTATAAAAATGTCAAATCCGATAAATATATTTTTAAATGAATAAATCATTTTAATTTTCAATTATTTCACAATTATTGGTGTATATTTATACCTTTTTACGAAAACCCCAATTTCGCAAATCGGAGAGTTTTCGTGAAATATATTATTTTAATATTAAATTCCAAAAATAATATTTTATATTTTCTGAAATGTTGCAATTTTCCTCTAAACTTTGCTCTAAAACAATCGTCGACGTCAACTGTTTTTTCATACTCTCCCAAGATCATGAGTTCCTCTTAAAAAATTTCCTCAAAAAAACCCTTTTCAAAATAGCCTTCTTCGTAATCAAATGCCTCCTCCTTAGATTTTCTCATGAACATGAGCTCCTCCTTAAAAATTCCCTCCAAACTACCGTCTTCAAAGTCAAATTTCACTTCCTCAGAAACGTCATGAATTGCATTGACTTCAAGAGGTTGATCATACAGATCACTTGGTTGGCTTCCTGGATTAAAGATGTTGAGATCAAGTGCCATATTCCCAAAAGGTAGTTTCATTGAACCATTTTGACAATTGATTAAAGCATTTGAGATTTCTAGGAATGGTTATCCTAAAAGAACCGGAATCTGACCTTTAGGATTGGAGACGGGTTGTGTTTCTAAAATAATGAAATCAACGGGAAATATGAATTCTCCTATTTTAATTAACACATCCTCAATATACCCTTTTGGTTTTTAATAGAACGATCGGCCAACTGTAAAGTGATTTTAGTAGGTTTAAACTCACATAACCCTAATTGTTCATAAACTGAATAAGCAAGCAAGTTAACACTTGCACCTAAGTCTAGTAAAGCTCGATTAATAACCTTGTCTCCTATTTTACACGAAATTATAGGACAACCTGATTCTTTATATTTTACTGGAAAGTTGTTGGACAAGGGTTTACAAGTGTTAACAGCCAAAAAAACTTTCTTAGGCATATGTGTTTTTCTCTTCTCGGTGCACATATCTGCTAAAAATTTAGCATGATTGGATACTCGTTGGATTGCATCAAGAAGTGAGATGTTGACTTTGGCTTGTTTGAAATCTTCTATAATCTTCTTTATTTTTAGCAGCTCGTTTCTTCGCCTTTAACCGTTTTTGAAAAGGAGATTTAGGCTCAGTAGATTGTTCAAATTGAGATGATGGAGAGTTGGGTTTAGAAAATTCATTAGGCTTATCAATTTCATTTGATAACAACAAAAGGTTAGGATTGAAAGAATTTACATTTGATTGCGTCTCAAGTACATCGTTAGGCATGACAGTAATAGCGTTCACTTGGTGAACTTGGTTAGCTCTTGTGTCCCTAAGATTTATAACAGGTTGACTAGGGAAGGTTCCTCTCTCTCTCTCTCCCCTATTGCCGCTGCTATCTGGTCAATCTGCATTTCAAGTCTCGCAATTGCTTGTTGGTTAGCAGTTACGGCTTGACCGGATGCATAAAAGCAGCCAACTGCTTTTCTATGTTAGTAGAAGCTTGAGCATTAGCAGAAATAGTTTGACCGGTGGCCTTCATAAAGGCGTCTAGTCCTTTCTCTAGGTTGACAACTGTCCCACTCTCATTCCCAAGCCCTTGAGATGTGTATTGTATGTTGGGTTGGGAAGGGTTCGTTATGGCCCTAAAATGGAATTATTATTTGTGCCTTGATTCCAAAAAAGGCTAGGATGGTTCCTCCAACCCTAATTGTATATTTAAGAGTAAGGGTATTATTAGGCCTTTGGAATGCAGCATTAACGGATTCTTGACCATGAGGACCAAAAAGTAAAGGACGGTCTTTAGAAATATTTTTGGAGCTTTGGTAATTTAGACAAGAGGCTTGACTGGTTTGATTGACAGGAGAGGTTGTAGTCACTTCCATCGTTTCAAGTTTGCGCGTAATTACAGCTTACTGTGCTTCCAAACCGATGAAAGTATCTACTATGTGGATTCTTCCTTTGGAAGTAGTGGTCTCCCTCTTATTAGCACTCTCCTATTGCATGGTTTTATCAGATAGATCTTCAAAAAAACTCCATGCAGCATTTTTGCCTTTCTGCATAAAATCTCCTTAATACATGGATTCTAACATGGTCTTGGAGTTATAATACAACCCTTCGTACACAATTTGGCATAGCTCCCATTTTGCCGACCCATTGACGATGACATTTAATTAATAGGTCTTAAAACCTTTCAAAATGTGAGCGGGGATGTAGTAAACATCGAACGAATCCAAAAAGATTCCTCCATATTTTGACAAAACAATCTAATTTCGTTCCTAAATTTGGCAGTTTTAAAGTGGGGGTAAAATTTCATTTAAAAGGTTTTAATAAATTCCTCCCATGTGAATAGTGTTTGTGGGAATGCTATATAGCCAATGTTTGGCCTTATCAGAAAAAGCAAACGATATTAACTTAAGTTTTACCGCATCCGCATTTAATTGCTTCAACTTTAGCATTTGGCAAAGGTCATCAAATTCCCTAATAAAGATATAGGCATATTCAAATTCAAAGCCATGGAATTTGGTAAGATAATTTATGAATGTTGGTTTAATTTCGAAGTTGTCACCAGTTACTGTTGGTAACTGAATGCAGGATGGTAAATAGATACGAACAGGATAGCATCTATCCTGAAATGTAAGTTCAGCGGGAACAAGATCACCCATTTTATTTACTTTATTTAAACGAAATAAGTAGTTTTTATCGTCACTGTCCCAAAATTGCATGCACAAGAAAAATAAGAATATAATAAATTATAAATATATTTTTAAAAACTAAATATGCAGAAAAGGAAATACTAAAATTAAAACCAAGCCAATTTAGATTACTAAAAACAGAGAATTTCAAACTTGACACCAGCAAGAAGGCATGACTCCTGAGGCGATCAAATTCCCGTGATTCGCCGTGTGGGTCCGGATTTTTGCCGGCTTTTGGTGGCTGATGAGTCTGGGATTTTTCTCCAGGCTTTGTCTCGCTCCAAATCGTCCACTACAGCTCTAAATTTCCTGAAAAAAAACTTATAAAATAACAAAGTAAAATAGAACTAAAAATAAGAAAATTAAATAAGAAAAATTAATTCGAAAGTTTTAACTAAAATTGAAATCGTCCTCCCCGGCAACGGCGCCAAAAACTTGATGGGAAATTTCTTGTTCTTAAATTTATACCTCAAGTGCACGGTCAATCGATATAGCACTTGTGGGTCGATCCACAGAGAGGATGGTAATTTTAGTTGAATTAAAAGAAATCTTTAAGTTTTAGGAAATTATGCTAATTAAATAAATTGCAGACATTTAAAATAATCAAATACAAGGTTGATAAAGATTTGAATGAAGAAAAACATAGGGTTTCGAATCCACTAAATCTATTTATGGTGATTTAAATAAATTTGTTTTCTTTATCTTGATTTCCACCTTTAAAATAATTATCTATCAATTGTTAGAAGTATAAAGCATACGTTCATCGCAATAAATTATCAAATAATTTTAGAAAGCACAATCTATACGAATATCGCATACCCTATCAATTAACAATGAGGAAAATAATTACCTTATTAATTATGTTCTAATTAACTTGGAATTAAATTGATTTAACCTTCTACCAGACAAACCTAAAGGTTGTCAAGAAAAAATCCACCTAGCTTTATCGACTAGTTAATGTTAACCCTAATTAACTAGATTGAATATAAACAATAAAAATATGAAATTTGCTTTTCCTCGATAACTTTCATGGTTATCAATCGATCATCAAATTAACTAGTTATCAGCACTATGTATCATTTTGCTAAATAAACCTCATGGTCATCAATCACTCATCGATCTATCTAGTTTATCAGAATTGCAAACAAAGAACTTATTTTTATCATTAAGTATTTGTCATTAAGATCATGAAAGAAAAATAAGAACTTTTAAAAACGAACACCAATCATAGATCAAGTTTCATCTAAACCCGAAATAAAGAATTAGCAACTCATAGCATAAGAATAAAAGCATATAATTAAAAAGAAATTCATTTCATAAAATTAAGAAATTAACTGTAGCGTTTTGAAAATCGTTTCGGTGAAATTTCGGAAAATCGGTAAAATAAGGGGGTTTTCTGTAAAAAGTCAAAATGCAAATATCTTATTATAAAAATTAAATATACATATTCTAGCTATGTAATTTCTATTATTTGGTGTTTATTGAGCCACTGGTGAAATTTTAAATTTTCTGAAAATTTTTCCGAAATTAATTATTTTAATATTATTTTAAGCCGTCATTAATATATTTAATTAGGGAAAATTATAAATTGGAATGAGTTGAAACAAATTTTGTGCATCATAAAACTTTAAATAAAATTTTATCATGTGGTTTTTCAAATGAAATCGTTTGCCAAAACGGTTTAGAAAATATCGAAGAAAAAAGCTTTTTTCGGTGAAATTAGTGTTAATGGAAATTGGGGTATATCATTTATTATTTTTCCCTCACCCACACAAACCCAATTTCCCCTCCTTGGCTGAGCCCATGGCAGCCCATTACCCAAGTTCCCAAAAAAAAAAAATGAGAGAAGCAAAACAAATGAAAGAAAAGGGAAATGAAAAGAAATAGATAAATGAGTATGGACTTTTGACTTTTGTGTTGACTTGAACCTTCCCCACTTGACTTTTCCCCACCTCACATCCCCCCCTACACTTCCCCCCACCTGCACTTGACCGAGCCCCCCCTCTTCTTCAGCCCCACCTCATTTCTTCTTCTCTTTTCTCTTCAAAATTCCATCAAAAATCATCAAAAATACTTGGAAAATTCACAAAAAATCAAGTAAAAATCCAAATCAAAATCCACCTCCTACCCATTTTCCCTTTGCTACCATTGCATGGATCTAGGGATTTAGATTTCAATTTGGGAGGCTAAGTGTGCTTGTGGAATCTTCAAATTTATTTGGGTATAATTCTAACCTTTTTGTTAAATTGTTGTTAGTTGCTTTAAGTTAGCTTAATTTGATGTTTAATTGGGTTTTATTGCAACTTTAGGAAATTCAAGACTAGGGTTTGAATTTAGTTAGGGTTTTTATCATTAGTTTATGGTTGTAATGAGGAGATTAACATGTAATTGTATGCAAAATCTAAGTTGGTTGCTACTTGCTAATTTGTTAAATTAAAATGGTGATAACTTTGCTAAATTGCTAACTAGGTTTTAAAAAAAAATAGTTTAAATATTGGGTTTAAAAATGTAATTAGGTTTTTCATGACTTCATTAACATTATAAAATATAGTTTAATACTTTAGTTCATGAAAATCCAAGATAGATTGTAGTTTGTGCATTTTTGCTATAAAATTGTTAAAATTGGTTAATATTGCAAACTAGGTTTTTGAAATCGAATTAAATTGTGGGTTTAAAATTTACGTAATGGTTTCTATGGCATAATTAAGATATTAAGTTATCATCTTGGTCACTAAAATTGTTAAAACATCATGTTTTGTACAAAAACGGCGACTTGTGCTTGCTAGATTTTCGGAAAAATGACTTTTTAAGTGAAATTGGGGTTTTTGTGAGTTTTAACCTATTTTATATTAAAATTTGTGTTCGTGAATGTGCAAATGAGTGTATTTGGGTTTTTCTCGATGGTTTGGCGTTTGTACCCCGACGTCGAGGGTTTTTGGGTTGATTTGTGAAAGCAACCATAGGTTTTGATCGAGGTGGGATTCGTGTGTCGTTTTGGTCATGAGTTGGATTTTAATGCGATACGATGCGTTGTGATATGTAGGTACCCCCATGTGGACTTCGAGACGACAAGCAAGCGCGTGGCGACGTCGGCACCGGCGAGCGAGGACCAGGTGAGTAGATTTATATCTACGGGGAGAAGTCGGGTGGATGGCGTATAGCACCCCCGCAGTTCGTGGTGATGTATACGAATACGTATACACACATTATTGATTATATTTTGTTTGAGTTTATTGATGATAAATATGGATGGTTTAGTATCGCGAAACCCTAGAGTAGTGGTCGCACCATACATGCACACACACCCATACTTGCATACATTCTTCTTCCATTTGTGTTTACGGGAATATATATAGTTATGTGTTCACATGGGTATGGGACTATGTGTTTACATACGGATTTGAGGATGATACTTGGGATTGAGATGAGTCGATGAGATTGTGTTGAGGTTGTGATATCGGTGATATGGCAGGATTCGTACTTGAGGTACGTCCTGGTGTTATGGCGGATCTTTGGATGACAATGCCATATGAATAGTGATATTAGTAGTGTACTAGACGTAGGTCAGTACCCCAGATGATGATCTTGATAAAGAGGATACCAGATGAACAGTGTGATGAGTATGATATTGACCCGTACCCAGATTTGGGGATGCCGTACGACGGATTTACGTACGAGCTATATCTTGATGATTGATCCGCACTCTTGACTTGGGATGTCTGATTATAGATATGGTATCGGATATGATATTATTGAGGCGGGATCACCGACTAATATATATACAGGTATGTATATGGATCGACTTAGATGTTAGGCAGTTTCCTTACCTGTAGTCCAGCTTGTTAGCTTAGCCCTTTAGTTTAGTTTAGTTGTTGGATTAGATTTGATTCTTACCTATTTCAAAAACTAACGAATCGTGGGTATTTTAAAAGACAGCCCAAGGGATCCTACGGATATTTCAAAAGACGTATCTTTTCATAAAAACACCGTAGCCCCTATTTTCAAAACCCCATGATTCGTGTTATTTCAAAAGGCACCATTTGTAGGACTTATATTAGATTAATGCAGATTAGTTATAGTTGCGTCTAGTATTCAGCTCCCGCTCATTATTGTGGTTCGCTTCGCATCGCATGCTTATATTATGTTTCATACTCCATTATTGATATCATGCTGTTAGGACACCAGCACCATTACCGATGATGCGTATGTACCACGTACACTTACTTGCCGGCTCACACACATCTTCATCGGTAATTGCCATGCCACGTACACCTTAGAAAATATTATTGCTTGACATAGCCTGTTAGCTAGTAGTTTAGACATGATATTAGTGTACTTGCCTTATATGTTAGTCTAGACATTGTTGTTATTACCTACTACTTCATGCATACTGTTATTCATTATTATGCCGCATTCATGGATTCCCATGCATATATTCACTTTTTACGTGCTATTGAGGTTTTGGATTCGGATTTCCATGAGATTTTCTGGATTTTGGGAAAACCGCAAAACATATACAAATTTCTTCTTTTTCTTTTTAAATGAAAAGCGCGGTTTTCCCCATGATGTATGAGTCGTCCACCATGAGTTTGTGGATGGATTTCGAGACCCGATTCGAGGAGTTGGATGAACCGTTTCGGGTACATGGTGGACCCGGTAAGGTATCCCGGGGCAAGAAACTCGTGGTGATGACGATGAGCCTGGCAGGGGGAGACTACCTACCGGTGATTTTACCCGACGCGTCGGATATCCGGAGGATACCGTCGTGGTCTTGAGATGGATGGTAGGGGCCGGTCTGGACTGACAGCGCCCTAGATATTGAGATTGAGACATTGAGATTTCGAGATATTGAGGTACTGAGATTTGATGATACAGGCCAGTCCGGATAGCCGGAGCCTGAGGTTTTGAGACATCGAGATTTATGTTTTGTGTCGATGCTAGACACTGTTGATGCTGATTTCATTTATGATACCTCATTTTAAAAATACAAAGGAAATCTCACTAATTTATGAAAACAGTTTCTGCATTTACATGTATTCTGTTTTCATGCATTCATACCTCATTCATATGATATATTACTACCTGAGGCACTGACACGGGCACATGAGATCACACTCGGGTTAGATATTACCCTAGCCATTGTTATAGGCTGCATGTTATTCATATATTTGAGGATATATTATGATCATTGACCTAGGTTGCGTTATTTATGCGATTTCTGTGCGTAGATGTTTTTCTATTCACGAGTTGGCAACTCACCCCCGTTGTACCCCAGTTTCTTGCAGGTTTGCCGTACAGGTTTCTTTACGGCTTGCGGGCATAGTTTCCTTCGTGTGATTTGCTAGTAGGTGGGTTTACTTGTATCGTACCCCCATTATATATCTTGTATATTATTATTCTGTTGTATCTAGAAGTTCCATCGACCAAACATGTATTTATTTTGAGATAGAGACCAGTGATGTTATTCTTTCGACCTTAGAGTCGCGTGTTGTATTTCTGTGGATTTCTTGTTGTTTTGAGTTTCTTTTTGAGTTTTGATCCTCGCCCTTGGCGTTGTATATTATATTGCTTGTGTGGTTGTGACCGTCGATTGACGAAGAGCTAGCTCCCGCTTGGGGATGCCTTTTTATTGATTTCGTATACTATTCATGTTGTATTCCGTTTGGGGGCCAGTATTTATAAAGGAGACTCTGCCGAAATTTTCAGGAAATTTTTGATGTTTTTAAAAACCCGCATAATTCGGCTTATGCTATT
Organism: Agapanthus africanus; assembly: GCA_030015575.1. NCBI lineage: Eukaryota > Viridiplantae > Streptophyta > Magnoliopsida > Asparagales > Amaryllidaceae > Agapanthus > Agapanthus africanus. Next base: position 384,495,146 of record CM057342.1, read on the forward strand.
GAAACTACTTGTTTTAAATTGGTATTCCTTCACTCTACTACATCTTTTGTATCATCTTTTGTCTTTTTCACTGTTTTCGCTCCAAGAACCTGTAACCTGTAACATGTAGCAGACATGCGTCAAAAGCACCTATTTATTTATAAAACGAATAAGAATGGGGAATATAAAATGCAATATTATGATATGAACAAATACCCCCAAACTTATCTTTTGCTCGTCCTCGAGCAAACTTATTATTTTATTCTCGATAAAACCTAACCGCACTTTCGCAGGGAAACACGATTGCACTGAGCACGTGCAACAAGCCGTTAAACCTCTAGGTGTCCCTAATAGGAGGAGTGTTGTCTCCTGAGGGTTTTCAGCGGATACTACCCACAAAATCCTATCAATTTGGCTCATTAACTTTAATTCTCAACTTAGGTTTTCTAACAAGGAATTCTATTATCGTTGACTCGTAACTATCCACCCATATTCTTCACACTTCCTCATTATTTAACTTAAGAATATATATTTCCTACAGACTTACTTAGCTTTCAGTATTTCCCAAGTTTTCCTTCTAAGGTTCCATCTCCACTTAGGAATTTTTCTATCAACTCTACTAAAGATACAAGTTCTATTCTTCATTCATTTCTCTTATCTCAACTCTAATCATATATCCCCACGTGTGTGTATAAATCACCCCTACACTTGGAAATTCAAATCAAGCAATCATACCCTTGTCCGTTGTCCAAAGCACTAATTAACTGGTGAATTCTTAATGTATTTTTGCTTACACATCCTTCATGCGACTGTTAATAATTCTTGAGGTACCAACAACCGATTACAAGATATGTTTGCACTTAAAGCGTAATTCCTAGTCTTGCAACACCCAAGGCTTTTAGCAGTGACTCCCAAACCAGTTGGTCTAAGGCACTAGGTGATGAAGCACCCTCGCTAATTATTTTTTCTATTTTTGCAGCCTTAAGTAATCACAAAGACTAGTGTTCATTTTTTTTTCTTTGTTCACATTTTTTTTATTTTCTTTGTACTAGGGACTTTAGACAAGAGCATTTCAAGGTCTCTTTTACAATTCCAAGTTTCAAGGTGCCTGATTGTGCAATTTGTAGGATATACATTTTCAGAATCTAGACTTAAGCTAGGAATTATTTTTCAAACTTATACTCTAATAAGAATATCAATATTTTTCCTTTATTTCAACTTAACCCAAAAAGTGAACTTAAAATTTGCCTAGTTCTAAATAAACTACAAAGACATATACTTTCTACCGTTAATCTTTAAAGAAGGTTATTTTTAGGGTTTTCAATTTACTCAGTCTAAGATCTAGTTGTTCGTAGCCAGTTAACCTATTTGTCAAACTCAAGTCAAATATGGTCAAAATTGAATACAATACTTTTTATAATTTTAGAAGTTTTTCAATTTTTATGGGTTTTCAACTAAATATGCAAATGCAAAAATATACATATGAATGTGAAGGAAGAAGACGTACCGAGCATACCCCCAAATTTAAACTTAACAGTGTCCTCACTGCCATGCTACACCAAGAGGGTTGAGAATGTCGGCACTCCCCTGTTATTTATTTAAAAATTGTTTTTATAATTATTTTTTGTTAATTTACAGAAAAACAAAAATATATATACAGAAAGCCCCCCCCCCCAAACTTCATTGAAACAATGTTAAACGTCATTGCCAAACTTTGCAAAGACCAAATGTCAACACCAACCATTCGAAAAAATTATCTGTAAAGAGTATCGGTTGGTGGAAGAACATGTTGTACCGATCCAAAAAGAATTGGAGGAGATAGAAGTGGTGGTATGGAAAGTGTGGAAGTGAATAGATAGGAGGTGGTGATGAATCAAAACAAGAAAGGGAATGATCAGCAATCAGTGAAATATTGGCATTCTCGTAGCTTATTAAAAGAAATGGGGGTTGTTCAACTTCTAAAGAAGGAGGTTGACTGACCACACTATCCCCAAGATATTTCTGTGGATCCTTTATCGACTTGGCATCATCCATCATATGCATATGATATTCAATTATGAGGAAACTAATCTCCTCGATGTCCGCTATAGTCCAGCCGAAAACTTGCCGCCTATCTTGTAAGACCATTAAAAGAGCGTTCTCTTGCTCGAAGGATAGAGAGGCCGATATGATAATGGGAAAGGTCTTATTCTCACCTATGTAAGCATATTTAAGGTGAGACGGCAAGGGCATGAGTTCGAGTTTCGAAGGCGAAAGAATCATTGGGGAATCTACCTCGAACTCAAAGGACTCCAACACAGGTTCGAAATCACTGCAAACAACCGATTCGGATGGTTCAACTAACTCATCCAAAAATTCAAAAGACTCATATTCGGGTTGTGAGTCGTCATCATCCGAAAAAGTGAAACATTCATAATCACTATCGGTTGTGTCAACTGTGGTAGGCTCAAGGAGGGACGCACTAGAGGCGTCAAAACTGTTTTCATCAAACAAAAATCTTTCAAGCTCCCAGTCCTCCTGCGTGATTTCTTGAATACAGCAAACTTCTCGTGTACTAGTTTTAGGCACGGGGGGCAGACCTCCTAACTTGTAAATATTGAACTCACTAGACGTCTTCCCGAAGGATAGAGTCATGGAGCCATTGCGACAGTTTATTACGGCATTGGAAGTGGCCAAAAATGGTCGACCGAGGATCACCGGAATTTGGTTCCGCGGGTTAGCAACAGGTTGTGTGTCCATAACAATAAAATCAACGGGGAATATGAAATCCCCAAGCTTGATCAACACATCCTCTAGCTCATCCCTAGGATGGGTGATTGATCGATCAGTCATTTGGAGTGTACAGTGAGTGGGCTTAAGCTCTCCAATGCCTAATTGCTTGTACACAGAATAAGGTAGCAAATTGACACTAGCACCAAGATCTAGTAGTGTTTTATTGATGTTCTTGTCCCCAATTGTTATCGAAATAGTAGGACAACCGGGGTCCTTATGCTTTTGGGGTAAAGATTGGACAAGAGCATCGCTAACAGCACTAGCCACGAAAACTTTCTTTGGTACTTGTGACTTTCTCTTTTTGGTGCATAAGTCCTTTAAGATTTTTGCATATGAAAGAACTTGTTGGATTGCATCCAAAAGAGAGATATTTATGATCACCTGTTTGAACAACTCGACAATCATCTCCATTTGTGGAGTTGGTTTATTGGATCTCAACCGGTTTGGAAAAGGAGCATTTTGAAATGTTGTTGAGTCCAATTTTTGCGGATCAGATTGTTGAGTTGGAACGGAACCCTGTGTAGATATGTTCGTGTTGTGAAAAGTGGGTCCGTTCGAGCTAGAAGGAGTAGAGCCTTGTGAATGATGGAGAACAGGCTCTAACGAAGAAGAAGAAGGTGAAGAAGAACCACCGGCAAGGGTGTCATTGTGAATACCCACATTGTTTTGCAACATTTTTCCCGATCTCAACGTGGTCACAGCATTTACGTTATGATTTTGCTGTTGATATGCAGCATGTGCGTGACCGGGATTTGGCAGTGGTTGAGATGGGAGCTTTCCTTTTTCTAGCTCGCTCAATGCTGCATTGAGTTGTGCAATTTGTGCCTCAATAGATTTGATGCTTTGATCGTGTGAGGCACTATTTTGCACCAAAGATTGAATAGAAGTCTCTAATCTTGCTGTAGATTGTGTAGATTTCTTTAGGAACGCATCTAGACTTCTTTCGAGTGAGCTAACCTTGTCATTATTAGGTTGAACAAAATTGTTTGGCGGGTAAGAATTGTTAGGCACAAAATTGTTCACTTGATTAGGATAAGGTTGTTGTTGAAAAGGTTGCTGTTGAAATTGAGTTTGTGGAGGTGCTTGTTGTTGTGGAGGAGGAGGCCTTTGAAAATTGTTATTTCCTTGGAATTGTTGATTTTGGTTCCAAGCGAAATTTGGGTGACTCCTCCAACCCGGATTGTATGTCGAAGAGTATGGATCGTTTCTCTGTCGTTGCTGGTAGGCAGCATTGACTTGATCATGTCCTTGAGTAGATGCATTGTAAGGACACTCTTCGGTGAGATGTGATGGATCCGAACAACAAGCATAAACAGTTCGTGGAGGCACAACAGGGGCAGGAGAAGACGATGAGATTTTGGTCTCAATCGCTTCTAGCTTTTTCGTAAGAGCGTCCATCTCGGCCTTCATAGCAATAGACATATTTAATTGATGTATGCCTGCCCCAGATTGACCACTAGAAGAAGATAATGTGGTCTTGGTGCTCTCCCACTGAATTGTTTGTTCATTAAGGTCCTCAAGAAACTGCCACGCTTCCTCATTAGATTTGGTTAGAAAGTGACCTTGATAGATGGTTTCTAGCAACTGCTTCGTTGGCGGGTTCAATCCCTCGTATAATGTTTGGCAGAGTTGCCAACTTTCGATCCCATGATGAGGGCATTGAACGAGTAGGTCTTTAAATCTTTCAAAACACTTCCAAAATGGTTTGTGAGGAAGCTGTGAAAATTGTATAACCTCATTACGGATTCTAGCAGTTTTGTGATGAGGATAGGATTTTTTAAGAAAAGCTTTCACAAACTCATCCCAATTTCTAATTGAATGTGATGTGGTGCTGTATAGCCACTTCTCGGCTAGGTCACATAAGGTGAAAGGAATGACCCTTAGCCTTATAGCGTCATCACTTAATTGGGTCGTTTTCATCATAGCGCAAACGTTTTGGAATTTATTGATAAAGATATAAGCATCTTCAGATTCCAAACCATGAAATTTTGGCAGCATATTGATGAAGTGTGGTTTTATTTCAAAATTGTCCCCATTTGCCGGTGAGGGTGAAAGACAGGTAGGTAAAGAAGTGCGGACAGGGTAGAAAAGATCCTGGAGCGCAACTCGTGTGGGCGCTTCAACAGGCGGTTGATTCGGGTTATTCGCACCTAACGGAGGTGGAATCATTCCCGTCGGTAAGGTATCATTAGGATTGTATCCCGACATGCCTTCGGAAGAAGAATTTGAAGGTGGAGGTAAGAAAGTGGACGAAGTTTCGACTTCGGTGTCGAAAGGTTCGTCGGTCGGTACCAACGAAACACGGACTAATCGGGCATTAGTGTCCTTAGTCCAAAGTGACATACACTAAAGGGGTAGTGTAGTCAGAAAAGTGAAAGACAGAATGTGGAGGTAAGATAACGTCAATGAGAGGAAGTGGTGTAAGTGAGTTGCAAGATTTCTTTAGCGACAAGTTGCAAGTTTTGAAAAGTTTATTTTTTTCTTTTTTATGTGAAATTTTTGCAAAAGATTTTTGAAAAGAGACTTGTGACACAAATGCGATCAACCACACATACACAATCAGGCCTAGATCTAGGATCACCTAGATCAGCTAGACAGCTCCTAACTAGGGTTAGAAATAGGACCTCAAACCGCCTCTTCACCGCCAATTGCGGCCAGGTAAGTGCCAGGTAAGTGGGAGGCTTCCCGCTGTGAGTGCACGGCGGCGCCCCGGCCGTCAATCCGACGGCCAAACGCGGAAACGGTGATAAACATAAATTTTTGCGGACTTTGCAAACCGGCACCACCGCGCACTAAAACCGGATCGTGCCATTAAACTAGTCTAAGCTATCTAGAGAGGGGGTAGAGAAGTATACCATCGATCCGAGTCCTCCGGTCTTCATCTCCACTCCGATCTCCTCGCGGGATCTCCGTCCATCTCCTCCTCGTCGGAAAGGGCACCACGAAGCCGGGTACTTTTACGGGCTCCCACCTCAATGCCGAGGCAACTCGCGCATGAAGCCGGCAACTCGACATGCTCAAGATATGCTGTAGAAAGTGTAGTGTAGAATCATTGTCTCTTTTGGGGTTTGTTGCCATTTGAAGATGGAGGAATGGTGTATAGAAAATTGGTGCTTTCAATTTTCTAGCAATGGAATGAGATGAAGAAAAATACACTCTCTCAAAGATCAAGATGAAGTTCTCTACTTCTTCTCTCTTTTTCTTCTCACTTTTCTTCTCTTTCCTTTTTTTTTTTTTTCAACCATGAACAAAAACCTCTCATCAAGTGAGTATCAAAATGGTGGAGCAAAAAACAATATGATAGCAAGAGGGAGGTGAGTGTAGGAAGCAAAAGTGGTGACCACATCATAAAACATAATCATCACAAAACTAACATCAAACCTCACTTCATTTCTAATCTCATCTAATCTCATAAATGCATGAAAAGCAAAGATGCTTATCATATCACGCCTTATGCAAAGAAGTCCTCCTCAAAGTGTTATTTGCAAAACTGCAAATAACCCCCTCCATCAGAAAAGTCCGGCCGGGAAAGAACAAAGGAAAACCGGCCGGAACGGAATGCAAACTGGCAACTCCAGAAAACTGGTCCCATAATAAATTACAGGAAAACCCCCAAACTGTGCATACACACCCGCATCTGTATTCCGTCCGGATACAAATGCAATGAGACAAAATCTACACTGTACTAAACTAGGACCGGCTTAAGCCAAAGCCGGCTAGTTATATCCGTTCGATCCTGATCCGTGCAATACCGCACGTATCTGATCGAACCCTGCCATATCACCATACGGCCACTAGTACAAACTGTCCGATCCTGATCCGTGCAATACCGCACGTATCTGATCGGACCTTGCCATATCTCCATACGGCCTCTACAGCGTTTCGCCCGAAAGCTTGAGTAACTTGAAGTGTGGTGGACTCTAAAGACTCGTCAATACTATGGCTATGGATTTAACCACTAGCACGTCAGAGGTATAAGCCAATACGTGACGGGCCACCAGCTATTGACCAAAAGGGACGTCGATGAGTAAACTCATCCTGACACCCTACTGAGCCTGTCAGTGACAATATCCGTGCAGTCCGGTCCGTTCGTCTATGAGTATCGCATGGCGGGCCTAGGGGGTTGGTAAAAGTCAGACCCCCAAAAGCGGTACAAGTCGTGTCGGAGTGTAGCCCAGAACACCCTGAGATACTACTGGAATACCTACCAGTAAATCTCCTTGCCTTGGCCAAGGACTTTGTGTAATGGCTCTCCTAGACACAGCACGACCTCACCCCCAATACCGGGAGAGACGAACCCCTGAAGATACGCTCACTGCCTCCATGTGGCTCGGGACTGTACCCAACTAAAACCTGTTTGCACGACTCCTTTGAGCCGTGGTAGGGTAGTAATCAAAGTACAGTGGGAACTCACACGAGACAAATGACGATCCCCAGGTCGATGAACTAACCTGCACACATGTCACCAGGGAACTGCCATCTGACGTCTGGTATATGACCAACTAGCATGTTCCCGGCGAGTCCTGTCCGGTGTACTCATAACCCAATGAGCACCTGTATACATCTTAGGTGATCCTACTGACACCAGTGGCTTGTGAGACCGGCCACCGCCCCTCGTCGGGGTCTCGACTGTATACACTAGTCTACTAATGGAGTATCGATGCCCGGTCTCGAAACTCCCACGACTAGGGACCTTTTAAGGATATGCTTGTAGACCCCCAGCTCCCACTTATATGATCGCCCTCATACTGCTGGTGGTCAAGCAAGAATCCTAGGGGCTCTATCAACGTGTAATAACGACGTGTCAGGTCACCTAAAACAGTACACGATGATAAAGGTAAACCAGATAGCATACTATCATCTCGAGTAAGACTGTCCTACCGGGATAGGTCCTCCCTCAATCATTACAATCACGTACCTGTGACCTAATAATTGACTCTGAGGGCACTATCTCCAACAATCTCCCACTTGCACTCAAGGCTAATTATTGCGATGTCGCATACTCACAGCCCGTGTGATACCGAACACCCAACTCCTCTACTAGTCAGTCTCACAAAGCCTGTTTGCGAAACTCTTGCGTTCGAGGAATAGCCTCAGTGAGTGGATCCGCCTAGAAGTTTCTTTCTATGTCTCTCTATATCTCATGTTCGCGGAGAAAACCATCTCCCGAAATGAGCAATACCTGTCTTAGAATGTCTGGATGTCTGATGGGACCTAGCTCATAAATGAACTCCAAATCCAAACTTCTTAGACTGTATCGTCAACTGAACTTAATCAGTATCCTGCGCCATGCCACCCTCAGTATTGCCTTGGACCACCTGTCCAAAATACTGCCCCTCGTCAGAAGGAAAAATATAACTCTGACAACCTCCTTGTCGTCTATGTCACCTTGGAAGCCTGGAATGATAACTGTCTCCCACATGAGGCTGTCGTTATCATATCCCTAGAACATCTACTTATGTTCTAAAACTGCTTCCGACCGTTTCTCCAGGATTGGATTAATGTCAACTTATTGCATCTAGTGCAAGAACAACATCTGGTGTGGTACTTGACATCTCATGATTGACTCAATTGCCTAAGCAAGTGATCTGCCAATCATGCACGTCCCTCTCCCCTTTAGTCTGTAAGACACCTTTGGAGAGGGTGACTCCATTACCTGCAGGTACACTACCATGCCAGGAGTCGTCCATCCTAAATACTCTTAGAATGCTGTCAAGTACCCTGATTGGGAAACCACCCAAATCATGATCTAAAACCATAGATCCAGTAACCAGTATGTCAGATATAAAATCCATTTCCTTTGTGGAGAAACCACTGTGTGACGACCAAAGTATAACCGATCGTAGTGTAGGAGTTTCCTTTCCTACTCTGTGTATGTCATCCAAATACCAGGATATCACACCCTACTACCTTCTCAACAGATCCATCCCCTATTCTGATGAAGTCAAACCCTTGACTGTCACGTCAGAAATAGATGATCTATCTCCGCTACATCTGCTTTAGTCTATAAATAGACATAAGCTACCTGTCCACCAATGCTTCCGCTGCTCCCACTGACTACGACAACCCTCTGGCAGAGTCATATACACGTGCACTTCTAAAACTAGTTTAGAACGACGCTATACTCATCCTCCCGCCGGGTCTCGCAGCCTGGAACAACAGCAATGGCAATTGTGGGTAAACAAGAACTTCCCTGTCACCGTCCTTGAGGCTACCGGAGTACCTCTCAGGTGCCTGAAGTTACCCACCTTATCTGCGGAGTGGCCAATGGAATGTCAATCCAGATTGAATCTTTAGGTTCCTTATCAAATCTTCAGTAATCGTTTGTGGTTCTGGAATCACTTCCAGTTCTACCATACTCCCACTACTGTTTTCTGAAAAATCCATTTTTAATAAAACTGTGGCGAGTCTAGAACAATATTGCTATTGTTCATCCAGATGGTAGAAAATCAACCCGCGTCATAGCCTGGGTCAACCCACAAACAGCCATTACAGAAACGTGCCTTGAGTTGTCCAGTGTCTGGTTTTAAGCATAAGCCAGACAACTCCCCGTACCTTAACAATGTTAAGATATGAACTGTACTATATCCAATATAGAAACAGAGGCACTGATTTAATTTAACCAGATTCAAATCATGCAGCTATCCCCAGTGCATGTCAACTAAATGGAAGGAGGCCGATCAGCGTTACTCAACTTAGGAATACTTCCAATTATGAGTAACCTGAAAGAGAAGCAAGATCTCTTAATCATTACTATCAACTGAATACCATACACAAGTATCTACATCTTCGATCTCTTTGAAGAATCCCGATACTTGCTATACCTGGTTCTCTACTCTATTCAAATACCAATAACTTCTCCAAATTCGGACCCTGTGTTTCCACGAAACACCTGTCTAAAAACTAGAGAAGTCATAAGTAAACCGAATATAGTACGAGGACCAACCCCTCTGTCCTGATGGACCCTGGACAACATACAATACTCTGTATAAGTCCCTTGAGTCTAATAACTCATTCATTGTGTGTCGTAGGTTGAAAACTGTACTTACGGTTAAGAAGAATTACACCGCTGTTTAATGCTCCTTACCTAACCATCCACTGATATAGGTAAATGTCGTAGACATAATTTCAGAAAGGTATATCTCACTCTATGAAAATAGACGTACAGATATATCAATTTGAAATTGGTGCATAACAGCGGATATTCAAAACCAAATATTTGCCGACCGGCAAACAGCCCAGGTGATCTCCTCAAATATCACCGATTACAACGAATCCCGATATAATGAGGATGATCACCCAATTCCCAATAACCTACTCCCACTCATCATCTGTAAAACCATACAGATGTGAGAATCAAACCTGGTAAATACATACCCTGGAGCAAGTATCTAATCGGGAAATCAGTTTTCCATTAACAGTACACAGTTGAACTGAAACATTGAAATGTTTCGATGGGGTATCCTGGTATTCCTAGTAATGCCTCTTCCATCATCCAGATTCACAACTATAACCGTATAATTCTTTGCCACCTCTCCATATCCCTTCATATGTCTTTAGTCTTTACCTTCTGCACACCCCTTTAGGCCAATTGGTTTTCTTCCTTCCCTACCGTTCGGCACCAGCCTATGGTTTGGAAGAAGACTATCCAAAAAGCATAAAGGGTGTACTGTCCTAATCCTAGGAGCACTCGCAACGCGAGAGAAGGTGAAGATAAAAGACATCTGAATGTACTTTATTCCTATTTCTCCTGAACCAGGATCCATCCCCGAACTGGAACAAGTTCCTTTCGAGTTCGTATATAACCATACGATGGATTATCCAATAAAATGGGATCTTCGTAGTGATACGGAGTGTCCTGGAGAAATACAAAGGTGATTTAGGATTGGCGAAGAAATACTTGGTTCGGTCGTGAATAGCAGTCGCAATTTACTTTGCCCTCTTACTAATCCCTTGCTTTGTCTGAACTTAATACCTTCTGTACACCGTTTAGGCTAATTGGCTTTCTTCATTCCCTACCGGTCGGCACCAGCCTATGGTTTGGAAGAAGACTATCCAATTTGCGCAATAGGTGTACTACTCCTAAACCAAGGAGTACTCGCAACCTGAGAGAGGGTGAAAAGAAAAGACAACTGAATAATCCTATCCGTTTTCTCCAGAACCAGAAACCATCCTCGAATTCCTTCGAGTTCGTATCTAACCATACGATGGTTTTGTCCAATGGAAGTGGACGTTCGTAGTAATACGGGGTGTCCTGGAGAAAAGGGTAAAAGTAGGAGTGGCAATGAGGTTCGCAACTCAGACAATCCAAAAGCCAGTGTTAAGTAGGTTCGGTCAACTTGGTCACTGAGTCATAGTCTAGGGTCGGGTCAATGGTCGCTGCCAAAGAGAGAGAGAGAAAAGAAACACTCAGCGTGCACTCTAACCTAGATCAGAATGGTTACCAATTTATCTAATCTGGAAACCTCCCACTGTACCTCAAATTCTCCTCCAAACCTGAAAGAAGAATTAGTCGGGGTCACCCGAGGAGTAAACCAACTCATCAGTGGGAATCGGGATCCAACTCTCATCGCATGACAACGTGACGGAATCCACTCACGGTATCACACTCCAGAAGGTATGCGCATATCTGGCAAGTTTCAGTACTTTTGAAACTCCCGATGTGATTTCTGCCCCATGCTCTTATGACCTTGATGAAGGTCAACAAATCATAAGTCACATGTCAAGTTCTACCCGTCATTATCCAGGGTTAATCTGAATCCACCCGTACAAGCCCTTGACGAAGGTCAACAAGGCTATACGACTGTCCCAAACCAACGCATCTATCTATGCAGCAGAAAGGTAACAAGCAGCTACCATACACTATGCCTTGACGAAGGTCAACAAACATAGCATGAATACTACGTGCTACCCGTCTGAAACGACGGAGGGCTACGAATGGTTTCTGGCGAAAACCTTTAACGTAATGAACTTGATATCGTTGAAGGAACGGATAGCTTTTTGAAAATATAGTGACGAAAACCGTTGCTAAAGAGGTCACTCCCGGTGAAGGGATCTCGGCTCTTTCCCCGTAGAATGGGGTGCAGGATATTCCAAATGAATACCACGGTGCAAAGCAAAAGTAATCGGCTATAGTGAAGTCATTGCCCTGACGCAAACTTTTTGTCCAAGGGGTCACTCCCGGTGAAGGGATCTCGGCCCTTGCCTCGTCGACTGAGGAGCAGGATATTCCAATGAATACCACGATGCAAAACCAAAGTAAACGTCCTTGCAATAACAGCTTTTTGAAAAAGTGTTCCAACAACATCAGATTAGGTTTGTTTTTAACTTGCATTGATCCGAATCAATGCAGTCCCATCAATTAATCACACCACAAAGAACGAAAATATACTGACGTACGTATATGCCATCCGCATTCGCCACTGGGTCCCGTCATCACTCGTTAGGTTAGCTTACTAACGACAGAGCGGGGACTGGACTAGCGCGGATGAAAAACATATACAACATCTACTAATATATATACCAATATATTATATTTCGCTCAAGGCGTGAAAGAAATGCAACATCACAGAAATGTACAGCATCACAGAAACAATACAGATATCTGGGATCCCCGGGTTTCACAGAGCCACTACTGAAACCCGACGTTCCCCTGGTCGTGTGGATAGCCTGCGCAATGAAATCCTAGACCCCTACGGGCGCGGCAAGTCACCCGCCAAAACCTGAAGCGAGGCAGCCCCCTTCAGCTCCGTGAATGGACCACCCAGCACTCCACGGAATCCGGCAACTTGGGCACCCCTCCTGGGTCAGCCTGTACCCCCTACGAGTGCGGCGAATAGCCCGCCAATCCCAGAGTGAAGCCCCTTCCGTCCCAATGCCATGAGATGTGGGCTTGTTGCCCTCCAGAACCCGGCTATCCGTGCACCCCACCGCGGGGTAATCCTAGTACAGAAAGTAAAATATACATACAACGGGTACATCGACCGCAACCAGGTCGTGCCCCAAAATAATAATACACACAGGCAGTGACGGCAGTCCACATGTCGGACGCTCGCCCCGCAACAACAAATGTATATAATACAACAGCACAGTACTAGTATTGCATCCAGGCTATCCCCCACGACCGATCCGCAACAACACAGCATAAACATAGAACATCAACGTGAAAGTCACGTTCGCAAATCCGTCTAACCGGGCTATAGCAGTTAGACCGGATTTACCAATCGAGTGACATTCACGGTCGCAGATATAATGTAAATACTGTGAAAAAATGTGTTTGAAATATCCGATCGATCAAAAATTAACAAGTGGGCCCCCAATCAAAACTGTAGCACTAACAGAAATCCTGGGCCCAATTTTAATATTCCAAAACCCATATTATAAGCCCATAAGGCTTCTGAAAAAATTTGGTGATGTGATGTGAATAGTGCGCGGCGGAAGGGCCGCACAAATGGGGTTTTCGCGGCGCTTCCGCGCTCCCACTGTGGAGTTACATCGTCAAATTTTTACAGAACTCTTAGATTTTCCTGTACATCAATATTTTACAACCTGAAAAAATTTTCGAGACCAAAAATTTTCAACAGAAACTGATGCGAACTAAAATGCAGTTTTGGAACATTCGATCGATCGAAACAGAAAAACACATTACACCAAGCTAGACTATGTTAATGGCGAGGCTCTGATACCACTGTGAGTGCACGGCGGCGCCCCGGCCGTCAATCCGACGGCCAAACGCGGAAACGGTGATAAACATAAATTTTTGCGGACTTTGCAAACCGGCACCACCGCGCACTAAAACCGGATCGTGCCATTAAACTAGTCTAAGCTATCTAGAGAGGGGGTAGAGAAGTATACCATCGATCCGAGTCCTCCGGTCTTCATCTCCACTCCGATCTCCTCGCGGGATCTCCGTCCATCTCCTCCTCGTCGGAAAGGGCACCACGAAGCCGGGTACTTTTACGGGCTCCCACCTCAATGCCGAGGCAACTCGCGCATGAAGCCGGCAACTCGACATGCTCAAGATATGCTGTAGAAAGTGTAGTGTAGAATCATTGTCTCTTTTGGGGTTTGTTGCCATTTGAAGATGGAGGAATGGTGTATAGAAAATTGGTGCTTTCAATTTTCTAGCAATGGAATGAGATGAAGAAAAATATACTCTCTCAAAGATCAAGATGAAGTTCTCTACTTCTTCTCTCTTTTTCTTCTCACTTTTCTTCTCTTTCCTTTTTTTTTTTCAACCATGAACAAAAACCTCTCATCAAGTGAGTATCAAAATGGTGGAGCAAAAAACAATATGATAGCAAGAGGGAGGTGAGTGTAGGAAGCAAAAGTGGTGACCACATCATAAAACATAATCATCACAAAACTAACATCAAACCTCACTTCATTTCTAATCTCATCTAATCTCATAAATGCATGAAAAGCAAAGATGCTTATCATATCACGCCTTATGCAAAGAAGTCCTCCTCAAAGTGTTATTTGCAAAACTGCAAATAACCCCCTCCATCAGAAAAGTCCGGCCGGGAAAGAACAAAGGAAAACCGGCCGGAACGGAATGCAAACTGGCAACTCCAGAAAACTGGTCCCATAATAAATTACAGGAAAACCCCCAAACTGTGCATACACACCCGCATCTGTATTCCGTCCGGATACAAATGCAATGAGACAAAATCTACACTGTACTAAACTAGGACCGGCTTAAGCCAAAGCCGGCTAGTTATATCCGTTCGATCCTGATCCGTGCAATACCGCACGTATCTGATCGAACCCTGCCATATCACCATACGGCCACTAGTACAAACTGTCCGATCCTGATCCGTGCAATACCGCACGTATCTGATCGGACCTTGCCATATCTCCATACGGCCTCTACAGCGTTTCGCCCGAAAGCTTGAGTAACTTGAAGTGTGGTGGACTCTAAAGACTCGTCAATACTATGGCTGTGGATTTAACCACTAGCACGTCAGAGGTATAAGCCAATACGTGACGGGCCACCAGCTATTGACCAAAAGGGACGTCGATGAGTAAACTCATCCTGACACCCTACTGAGCCTGTCAGTGACAATATCCGTGCAGTCCGGTCCGTTCGTCTATGAGTATCGCATGGCGGGCCTAGGGGGTTGGTAAAAGTCAGACCCCCAAAAGCGGTACAAGTCGTGTCGGAGTGTAGCCCAGAACACCCTGAGATACTACTGGAATACCTACCAGTAAATCTCCTTGCCTTGGCCAAGGACTTTGTGTAATGGCTCTCCTAGACACAGCACGACCTCACCCCCAATACCGGGAGAGACGAACCCCTGAAGATACGCTCACTGCCTCCATGTGGCTCGGGACTGTACCCAACTAAAACCTGTTTGCACGACTCCTTTGAGCCGTGGTAGGGTAGTAATCAAAGTACAGTGGGAACTCACACGAGACAAATGACGATCCCCAGGTCGATGAACTAACCTGCACACATGTCACCAGGGAACTGCCATCTGACGTCTGGTATATGACCAACTAGCATGTTCCCGGCGAGTCCTGTCCGGTGTACTCATAACCCAATGAGCACCTGTATACATCTTAGGTGATCCTACTGACACCAGTGGCTTGTGAGACCGGCCACCGCCCCTCGTCGGGGTCTCGACTGTAAACACTAGTCTACTAATGGAGTATCGATGCCCGGTCTCGAAACTCCCACGACTAGGGACCTTTTAAGGATATGCTTGTAGACCCCCAGCTCCCACTTATATGATCGCCCTCATACTGCTGGTGGTCAAGCAAGAATCCTAGGGGCTCTATCAACGTGTAATAGCGACGTGTCAGGTCACCTAAAACAGTACACGATGATAAAGGTAAACCAGATAGCATACTATCATCTCGAGTAAGACTGTCCTACCGGGATAGGTCCTCCCTCAATCATTACAATCACGTACCTGTGACCTAATAATTGACTCTGAGGGCACTATCTCCAACACCCGCTACAAGTAGCGGTCCTAATTAAGTAACCACTTGCCTTGACACACTTGCTTAGACACCGCAAAGTCAGGTTAGGATAAACGGTCGATGCCTATAACTAGTCCTTTGTCCTATTGAGCTCGAAGTCCTTAGGGCTGAGTCTAGTATTTTTTAATTAAAAGTGGTCAATGCAAATACTTTTAAGCGATTTCTAGGGTCCTGGGTAGGGTGATGAAATCCCCACCCAATCTGAGTTTGGTCAATAGCCCCTTAAAGTCCGATTAAATTATGCAAAACAGTAAATTCACTTGCAATTAATTATTTTTAAGTGCGGCGCAAAGAAACCTGCAGAAAATCTGTTATTTAGAAGGGGGAAGAAGTTTTTTTTTTAAGCACAAAGAAATCCTGCAGAAAATTTCGCAAAAGGATATATGGAGGTTGGCAGAAGGGCGGGAAAAAACAAACCGACAAAATTTGAGGAGCTGACGTGGCAGGAGTGCGGTGGAACCGCGGTTTCAGGCGCAGAATTGCCGCGGAAGCGCGGTCTGGAGGATGGATCGAAGCTCCAAAAAATTTCAGCACCTCTTTTGTGGAATTTCCCCTCTGTTCTGATGTGACTTTTTCTGTTTCTCACTCTGTAAATTTCCATATCCGAGATTCTTCGCTATTCCTGCAAGATTCAAACGATAACCCTTCAAACAATAAAAAAATGACAAAAATTTTTGTACTTTTTATATTTTCAGATTTTTATGATTTTTATAATTTATATCAACCCGAAATTACAAATAGGAAATTTTTACGCCATCCCCGGCAACGGCGCCATTTGATTAATGTAGGTTTTTACGATCAAAAATAATTTACCGCAATCAAGAACGGCATCGCTTTGCAGCTAGCCGGTGAGTACGGGTCGGTCCACAGGGATGTGTAATTTTCCTAAGTGTTCTTACGAGCTAATTCCAATGGTTGTTTGGTCCTTTAATTGAATCTAAAAACTAAGTTGTACGATAATTAAGAAACTTGCTAGGATTAGGTCTAAGGTGGAGTTTGATAAGATTAAATTTCACACCTCTTTCAATGTCCTAAGTTAAGTTTTTTTTAGGAGTTATAACAATTATTAGTAAAAGGGATTAGGATGATTGGGAAGGAACGAAGTTTCTTCCTCTAGAACCTTGTCCGTCCTTTCCTAATAATTGCTCTAACCTTCATGGAAGACATGCATGTCCGGTCCTTTATACTATGGTTTCACCGTTACCTCGTGGGTAGTTTTCCGTAGGGAGCGGATCATGCATGCATGCATGAAGTTCTAGTTATTAAAAATGATTGGGCATGAAAGAGATGAGAGATATTCATCTCTCAATCCCTCCCTATTCCTAACCCTAACAAGCGAGGAAATTACTCGCTCATTAGGGGATCTATTAAAAACATCATTTTAAGATTACTGTGTATTTTTAGATCTAACAGTTTAGTTACCTACTGCAGGTTAAGAGATACTACACTAGATTAAACTAGGGCAAAAGGAACGATTTATCTAAGGTAAGAATTAAATTAGAAAACTACGGCAGAAAATAAAAGATAACTTACAAGAATGATGCTCTTAAATCTTCCAAAGAATCTGAATTTTTATTTATTGAAAAGAGGCATCCCTAATACAATCTTTAGAATACATTTTTATAGGGAATGGGAAAATTAGGGTTACAATTGCTCGCACATGTGCTATTACAGATATACCGCCTAAAAATCCCAAAAAAATCACCGACGCACCGCCAGGAGAAATCTGCACCGACACGTGCATCAGATGGCCGCGGAACCGCGGCATGGGTGGGGGTGGGGCCGCGGTTCCGCGGCCCTTTGGTGAGGTCGTCTGCTCAATTTTTCTGGGTTCTTTTTTACTGCTTTGGGCTTTTTATTTCTTCAGTTCTTTTCTCCATTTGGCTTCTGGATCTTCTCCAGATCTTTCAGTGAAAACTTGTAGTGCTCTTTTAACTGTTTCCTTTGACATTTTGGACCATGCGTTGCCTTGTACAATTGTGAATTGTTCTTCGTCTAGGCTTGACTAGAATCCTTCTTCTTATTGGTCAAAAGTCCATCTTTTGTATCATCTTTTGTCTTTTTCACTGTTTTCGCTCCAAGAACCTGTAATCTGTAACATGTAGCAGACATGCATCAAAAGCACCTGTTTATTTATAAAACGAATAAGAATGGGGAATATAAAATGCAATATTATGATATGAACATGGAGTTGGAAGAAGTAAAGAAGCAGGTTACCGAATTGCAATAGAAGGGTTGAATTCACAGCAGCAATTCACCTTGGGGATCTCCAGTTCTTCTAGTAAAGAAGAAATATGGCACAAGGAGGATGTGCATCGATTATCGAGAATTAAACCGGGTGACTATTAAGAACAAGTACCCAATCCCTCGCATTGGCGAATTGTTCGAGCAGCTTAGTGGCGCGATGGTATTCTCGAAACTGGATTTGCGGTCCGGATATCATCAGGTCCGAGTTAAATCAGAAGATATTTGCAAGACTGCATTCCGAACTCGGTATGGACATTACAAGTATTATTGATGCCATTCGGAGTCACAAATGCACCGGTGATATTTATGGACTTGATGAACCGAATCTTTTCACCGTTCTTGGACCAGTTTATAGTGGTGTTCATCGATGATATTCTGGTCTACTTGATGAGCATTGAAGAGCATGCGGAACACTTGAAGATCGCACTGTAGACATTTAGGCAAGAAAGATTATATGCAAAGATGAGCAAGTGCAAGTTTTGGTTTGAAGAAGTGAAGTTTTTGGGGCACGTCGTATCCGGAGATGGAATCGCCGTTAATCCCGAGAAGATTGCAGCAGTTCAAAATTGACTGATTCCGAAGAACGTAGCAGAGATCAGAAGTTTTCTTGGACTTGCTGGCTATTACAGAAGGTTCGTGGAGAATTTTGCTCGTTTGGCTGAGCCTTTGACCAAGCTTACGCGCAAGGAAGTACCATTTGTGTGGACGGATAAGTGTGCGTCGGCTTTTGAGGTGTTGAAGCAGAGATTGATAACCGCTCCTATTTTGACCGTACCAGACAGTTCCGGAGGATTGGTGATTCACGGCGACGCATCTGGGAAAAGATTGGGATGTGTTTTGATGCAGCATGGAAAGGTTATAGCCTACGCATCGAGACAGTTGAAGACCCATGAGAAGAATTACCCAACTCATGATTTAGAACTTGCAGCAGTGATTTTTGCTTTGAAGATTTGGGACACTACTTACTGGGCGAAAGGGTCGAAGTATTCACCGATCACAAAATCCTAAAGTATGTGTTCATACAGAAAGAGCTTAACATGAGGCAGCGTAGATTGTTGGAGATGATGACTGATTACGATCTTGATCTCAAGTACCATCCGAGGAAAGTTAATGTAGTGCCGGATGCGCTTAGTCAGTTGCCAGCAATTCGGATGTTGACTGCACAGATGGAGCTTATGGAAGACTTTCGGAGATTCGAGTTGGAGATCGTGGTACCATATTCTTCAGGACAGTTGATGCAGCTGCAAGTACAGTCATTATTGATCGAGAGTATTAAAGCAGCGCAGTCGAAGGACCCAAGATTACAAAGGTTTCGAGAATAGGTTGAAGCTGGACTTCGAACGGACTTGTTAATTCATGAAGATGGTCCGTTGCGATATGGTAGCCGTTTGTGTGTGCCAAAAGGAGATATTCACGAAGAAGTTATGAAGGAGGCACACAGTTCCGCGTATTTCGTACATCTAGGAGGCACGAAAATGTACCGTGATCTACGACAGCATTTCTAGTAGGAAGGCATGAAAAGGGAGATTGCTCGCTTTGTAGCAAAGTGCTTGGTGTGTCATCAAGTTAAGGATGAATATCAAAGGGTTGCTGGTTTATTGCAACCACTTCCTCAATAGAAGTGGGAACATATAACCATGGATTTCGTGACAGCTTTACCGTGGAGTCCAAAAGGCAACAATGCAGTTTGGGTGATTGTTGATCGATTGACCAAGGCAGCTCACTTCATACCGTTTTGAGTTGGTCAGTCAACGGAAGCGTTAGCAGAACGGTATATGCAGGAGATTGTGAGATTGCATGGAGTACCTGTGAGCATCGTGCCCGACCGTGACACCCGATTCTTATCGCACTTCTGGAGGAGTTTACAGGAAAGTTTGGGGACGCGATTGAAGTTTAGCACAGCTTATCATCCTCAGACAGATGGCCAGTCAGAGAGAACGATCCAAACTCTTGAAGATATGTTGAGAGCTTGCATGTTAGACTTCAAGGGTTCATGGGAGGATCATCTACACTTGGTGGAGTTTTCGTACAACAACAGTTTTCCGGCGACTATTCAGATGGCTCCATTCGAAATACCGTATGGTCGCAAGTGTCGCACACATGTTTGTTGGGACGATGTTGGAGAACGAAGATTGTTGGGACTGGATTTGATCGTGCAAACCGTGGAGAAAGTTAATATTATCCGGAATTATATGAAGGCAGCACAAGATCAGTAGAAGAGTTGGGCCGACACATCGAGAAGACATCTAGAGTTCGTTGTTGGTGATCTGGTATTCTTGAAGATATCACCGACTAGGGGAGTGATTCGTTTTGGGAGTCGAGGCAAGCTTAGTCATCGATTCGTAGGGCCTTTCGAGAGTTTGGAGCGTGATGGAGTAGTGGCTTATCGTTTGGCCTGACCACAATCTTTGGCGAATGTTCATGACGTGTTTCATGTATCTCAACTCCGTAAGTATATTCGAGATGAAACACACGTGTTGGATCATTCGGAGCTGACTGTAAGAGAGGATTTGACATTTGAGGAACGACCGATGTCGATTGTTGATCGAAGAGAAACGGTCCTTAAGAACAAGGTTATCCCTCTCGTACTTGTTTCATGGGGGAATCGCTCGCACGGAGAATCGACTTGGGAACGAAAAGACGAGATTCGACAGAAATTTCCAGATCTCTTCCTGTAGTTTCATGTTTGTTTATCTTTTCTTATTCCTAGAATTTCGAGGACGAAATTCTTTTTGTAGTTGGGTATAATGTAACACCCTAGTTAATTTATACCAGTTCTAATTCGAGTATTTCTTTATTTATGGTATTTTCCTGATTTATTGTGTTTTGGGTGCGAATAGTGTAATTGACATTTGTATTTGCATCCGACCCGACCTGCATGCTTGAAACCAGTCTTGATTCATGTTTATAATTTATCCTGACCTGTTACACGGACTCGTGCACTTTCATTTTAATTTATACATCTTGAATACTGGCATTTTATCTGGCATTTGCATTTTTATAATATAACATTTTAAGTCATATAAAATATTTTAAAAATACATTGCATGGCCTGCATGATACCGCTAGCCCCGTGGTAGCATCCGCGCATCTTGTTCTCGTCCCTTTCAGTGAAACAGACTTGTTTGAATGGCTACGCGCACGTGCGTGCATCCGTTCTTGGGGGTATGCATTTTTCGTTATCCGGACATTCATTTTTTTATTTTGGTCGACATGTATATTTTTTGTATTTTAAAACTGAATTTTAGACCCGACCCGGGCATGTTTTGGATTATATTTTTATTTACCAGAATATCAAATTTTATTTATATAATATTAATTTTATAAATTGATACAAATTAAAATTTAGTTAACTAATAAAAGATTTTTTAAATTTAAATCTAAACTAATTTTCTAACAAACTAACAACCCCTTTCTCTCTCTCTCTCCTCTGCATATATATATTTATATATTTTTTATTTATTTAATTTTTTCTTTCCTTATTTAATACACAGCCTCTTCTTCTTACTTCTTCTTCTTCTTTCTTTTTCTTGATCTTGTTTCTTGATTCCGGTGATCACCGCCGGAGCCGTGCTCGTCGCTGACGATTCGAGTGATCCAGTGAACGTACCTGACTTGCGTGATCACCATCATGCGTTGTTTGGAACCGTTCCATGTACCATGCGCGCGTCGCGACATTTCGCCGACGAAGGACGTTCCGTACATGTCCGTTCTTGTTCCGTCTAGGCAAGTTAATCTTGCTACATGCTATATAACTCATTATATACCTATTAAAATAAATATCACACCTGTATTTTAAATCAAGCATCCCATGTTTCATATTACAGCCTTTCGACATTCCGTTTACATTTGTATAGTGCATTTCAGATTTAGGGCATGCAAACCAATCTTAATTACATGCTACATTACTTTAGACGCATCTATTTTAACAAATGGAATACTTGTATTTAAAATCATGCACCCCATGTTTAATTTTATAACTTTTCGATGTTCCGTTTGCATCCATTCATATCATTTCAGATCTAGGTCATGAAAACTTATCTTGTTACATACTATACTATCATATACTGCATCAAATTGAATAGTTACATTTCATATTGCTTAGTTATATGTTCCGCACTTGTTAGTTTATCATTTTACGATTATGTGATACCCGTTTGTATCCATATCATTTAAAATATATATCGTCGTAATATTTCTTATTATTATCTTTAATTAGTTTATAATCTGCATTTTATAATATTATACATTTGAAAATATTATAGTTTACACATGAAACGTCGTTGAAAAGCGGATACGACAAATCTGAAATTTATTGTACACCTTACCTTATAAAATTCATTATAAATCATAGAAAAATAATTAGTATACGTTCTTTAGTTCGTTATGAAGCTAACTCAGAATACTATAACTCTATGAAATATTTACTTGCAAAATAAATTGTTTAAATAATGTAAAATGCAAATGAAAATATCTCTAAACTGTTGTCGAGGGAAATTCCAGCAGCAAACTTTCAATTTCGAATGTTCATAACTTTTTGTAGGGACAAACTGAGATCCTTATACTTATAAAAATAAAAACCTTATTGAATTATCTTTGTTTTGGTATAAGACACGTCCCTTTTGAAGAACGTTTGTTATTTTTAAGCTATTTTACAAATCAGGGTGGCGCTGAATTTCTGAACGGAACTTTCTTGTGCATGGTTAATCAATACCATTTTTATAGTTATTAATCGGTTTGAATATGTTATCCATATTAATATTATTATATCAATATCTATTTAATAAATAATATGCTTGTGTTTTAATATTCAGCAAATTTTACCGATTTACAGCTTTATAGTATCCGTCTGTATCTGTACGGTTTATTACATATCTAGTTGCATACCGAGACCATATTATTTCATGCTACTGTTGTATTAGTGCACCATGCTTGATAATTGTGCATCCTACATAGTCATGATGTAACCCCTGACAAAATATTTGTGCATCTATGCTTTACCGTGCATCCGTACTTGCTACAGTTTTTGTATGAGCATCCGCTTGACACATGTGCACTACTTGTCATGACCTGATATACCTCTACTTGACTTGATACCTGATACACCACTACTTGACATAACTTGATTCATGTACACTACCTGACATGACATGATGTACCACAGCTTGACATGTTACCTGATCTTGTTACTATTGCCGATAATCTTGACCTGTTGTCCCTACGGACATTTCCTGTTATCTATTTAGACAAACCTGTACCTGCTTGATCCTGTGTTGGCATTAGCTCCAGATTTATCAATACCTGACTTACACACATAACCTTGGGGGTATGGGGAAATCAAGAATGTATCTGAACGTAACTCAAAGGGCTATTACATCATTTTTCCGTGGTCCCGTAGGGAATGAACGGGACATAGACTCACAGTCTATTACATCATTTTACCATGGTCTCGTGGGGAATGAACGGGGCATAGACCAATGGGTTACGATGAGGATTACATTAATTGATTTCGAATAAATTTAGAGTAGATAACCTTATAGCACAGTTTAGACTATTCACTGCACTTCACCTGTTTATATCCTATTCACTGATCTATATTCATGTTATGGTTTACTTGCTACTGATGACTTGTTACTGTTCATACTTCATGCCTGCATATTTCATCACATCCTGCTTGCTTAGAATTATTGATATTTTGACGCACTGACGTCTGGGTTTTGCATGGCCCAGATCCCTTATCTTTATCGCAGGCTGTCCAGGAGTGTTTTGATCAACATGCCGAGAAGTGAGGACCTGTTATTAGTTTAGTATAGTTTCCTTTCAGTATTTTCATTCCTGATGTGATCCCGCATTATGGGACGTACATTCCAGTTTATTATTGTATTGGATCTTTTTGCTTCCGCATTATTTTTATTCTTGACTCGTTATTCTGGCTCATGGACATGTATTAGATAGTTGTTTATTATTTTACTGTTCTTGATATCTCTACAGCCGTAATGTGACTGTGGAGGGATATTTCCTATCCACAGGTAGCATGGTTGGCTCTGTCACGTGCCTATCTTAGCGCACTGTAGGAAGCGGGGCGTGACAGGGTTTGTTTGGTATCAAAGCCATAGGATTTAGGTTAATCGGGTTTGATTCTTTTGTAGTTGGGTATTGGACCCAATACACGAAACGGAAAATCCGTAATTAGGAACATGTCCTGCCACATTGTTATCGTGATTCTTGAATCATATCTTTCTCTTGATCCTTTTCCTTGACGATATGCAAACCACTTTGCATCTCGGCTTGAATCCTTTTGGTTCCTTTTTGTTTCTTCCGTCCTATTCTTTTGATTCAGATACTAGGATTTGGGCGACTTGAACGGAGTTATGTGATTATAACTATGAACTGCAGCATGTTTACAATGCGGTACTCTATTTAAGTAACTTGGAGTCCTAGTCTTGTTTCATTTCTTTATTTCATGGTCGTTCTATTACCTTGGTTCTCTCCGTTTCATTGCTTACCAGTTTATGTTGTGCAGATTTCTTGGTGACCGATACCGGCAGTTATGAAGTTGTCTTGGAAATTGATGGTCCCACTTTCCATGCTCGCATTGATTGTAGGGCAAAGAAAGTGATTTTCCCGATTCCCGGACATCCGGAGTTTGTTTTGCTGGACGTAGCAGTTCTGTCGGGCTAGTCGAGTTTAGGGCTAGGACGACAAGCAATGTTCTTTCGTCAATGGAAGTTGATAAGGAGGAAGCGCCAGCTGTAGTTTGAGAGTTCACGGACGTGTTCGAGGACATCTCGGGTTTATCCCCAAAACGAGATGTGGAGTTCGCGATCGATCTTGTTCCTGGTGCAGCGCCAATCGCAAAGGCGTACTATCCGATGACACCAGTGGAGTTGGAAGAAGTAAAGAAGCAGGTTACCGAATTGCTAGAGAAGGGTTGAATTCGCAGCAGCAATTCACCTTGGGGAGCTCCAGTTCTTCTAGTAAAGAAGAAAGATGGCACAAGGAGGATGTGCATCGATTATCGAGAATTAAACCGGGTGACTATTAAGAACAAGTACCCGATCCCTCGCATTGGCGAATTGTTCGAGCAGCTTAGTGGCACGAGGGTATTCTCGAAACTGGATTTGCGGTCCGGATATCATCAGGTCCGAGTTAAATCAGAAGATATTTGCAAGACTGCGTTCCGAACTCGGTATGGACATTACAAATATTATTGATGCCATTCGGAGTCATGAATGCATCGGCGATATTTATGGACTTGATGAACCGAATCTTTTCACCGTTCTTAGACCAGTTTATAGTGGTGTTCATCGATGATATTCTGGTCTACTCGAGGAGCATTGAAGAGCATGCGGAACACTTGAAGATCGCACTGGAGACATTGAGGCAAGAAAGATTATATGCAAAGATAAGCAAGTGCAAGTTTTGGTTTGAAGAAGTGAAGTTTTTAGGGCACGTCGTATCCGGAGAGGAAATCGCCGTTGATCCCGAGAAGAATGCAGCAGTTCAAAATTGGCTGATTCCGAAGAACGTAGCAGAGATCAGAAGTTTTCTTGGACTTGCCGGCTATTACAGAAGGTTCGTGGAGAATTTTGCTCGTTTAGCTGAGCCTTTGACCAAGCTTACGTGCAAGGAAGTACCATTTCTGTTGACGGATAAGTGTGCTTTTGAGGTGTTGAAGCAGAGATTGATAACCGCTCCTATTTTGATCGTACCAGACAGTTCCGGAGGATTGGTGATTCACAGCGACGCGTCTGGGAAAGGATTGGGATGTGTTTTGATGCAGCATGGGAAGGTTATAGCCTACGCATCGAGACAGTTGAAGACCCATGAGAAAAATTACCCAACTCATGATTTGGAACTTGCAGCAGTGATTTTTGCTTTGAAGATTTGGAGACACTACTTACTGGGCGAAAGGGTCGAAGTATTCACCGATCATAAAAGCCTAAAGTATGTGTTCACACAGAAAGAGCTTAACATGAGGCAGCGTAGATGGTTGGAGCTGATGGCTGATTACGATCTTGATCTCAAGTACCATCCGAGGAAAGTTAATGTAGTGCCGGATGCGCTTAGTCGGTTGCCAGCAATTCGGATGTTGACTGCACAGAAGGAGCTTATGGAAGACTTTCGGAGATTCGAGTTGGAGATCGTGCTACCGCATTCTTCAGGACAGTTGATGCAGCTGCAAGTACAGTCGTCATTGATCGAGAGTATTAAAGCAGTGCAGTCGAAAGACCTGATTGATGGTTTTTGTTTTGTTTATCAAATGATCCCCGGCAACGGCGCCATTTGATTGTTTATTTTTGTTGTGTGGTATTTGAAAATTGTAAAGAAATCACAACCAAAAATATTTTGACCGCAATCAATAACGGTGTCGAATGTAGCGCGTTAGTAAGTGCGGATCGTCCACAGGGAAAGTGTAATCGTTCGTCTTTTGAATTAGGTGAGTCGAAATTTTAATGGAAAGAAAACAAACAACAATTCATGATTTAAAGATTTGAAGTTCAAGAATTAGAAAAATCTAGATCTAATAACAAGAAAAGATAGAATCAAGAATTGAGAGTTTGTTGATTTTTCCAACCAAATATCAAGAATCGAAATGAGACTCGTAGGAATCGATTGGAACTATAGATGTGATGTAATCTTACAATTACGTATTCTTATCCTTCGATGAATTGATACTAGATCGATGATGATCGATCGAGAATTAGGGATTTCTTATAAAACTAGGGTTTCATCTTATCCCTTGTTCTTTCGTCGATATCATTCACATTCTAGCCTCTAGTAAATTCAAGAAACGATCGTAGATCCCTAATTTCGAGCGATCACATTCAAGAAAGCATCGCAACGAAACTAGGTCATTGATTCTTGAACTTGCTAAGGTTTACAAAGCTCGTAGGACTCAAGAATCATATTAAGATTTGTTACATCATCATTCTATTGATCGTCTCGACTCCTTTACGAGCGGAGTTTTACTCAAACATCATCACAAGAACTACAATCATAAATTGAGATCGAATCATGATGCAAGAATTTAAAGAAAGCAAGATTAAAGAAATTCACCTTTTATTTATATCAACAATTTTATTACATTCGCTCAAGAACTACAAGAGGAAGAACTCGATCGTCGATTTGGCTTCGCTCGTCTCCGTGAGTCGCGGATCGGTTTGGATCACTTGCCCGATTGAAGATCGGCTCGGCTCATAAAAGGTTGAAGGCTTCTCACTTGATTTGGTACTCGGGATCTTGACTTTTGATTGGAATTAGGGTTAGGGTTTCGCACAAGTCTTGTCACTAGACTTGTGGAAGAAAATGGTATAAGAATGAACAACCTCAACCCTTAGATCTAGGTTCCTATTTATAGACATCAAAACCCTAGATCTAGGATTTGAATATTAAGTTTCCCTCCAAAAGTTTGTTGAGGAGATTTTGAATTTCCCTCCAAAAGTTAGTTAAAGGAGAAGCTTCTAGATGTGATTAGTTAGGAGGGAGCTTCTAGAAGAGGTTAGTTAGGAGCTTAATTAGGATTAGCTTTGCTTAATGATCTTTGCTGATCTGGCAGAAGACTCTGGAGAATTCTGGAATTTGAAGCATGTGAAATGAATGTAGGCCTTGAGATCAGAATTGTGCACTGAAAATGGAAGCTTGATCTGACCAAACCGCCGCAGAACCGCGGCGCAAGCAGGCTCCCGCCGCGGTTCCGCGGTGCTTTGGAGGCTTCAGGGCTTGGGCTCTCTTCTGTTTCTTTGGGCTGATGTATGGGGCTTTTATTGATATGTTGAATTTTATATTGCCTTTTGAATTGCTACCAGATCTGAAAACATGGAGTTGGTGTATTTTTGATCAGCTTCTTTTGACTTTGCTCCTGCAATTTCCTGCACAAATCTCGACACAAGTGTTGCGCAAATACAGAGATGATGCGATGCCATAAAAATGCAGTCAATTTCCCTTAAAGTGCCGGTTTAAAAGTTTAACACATGCAATCTGATATTTTACGACTGATTTGCTAATATGTGAAATATGAATGCCAAACACTTCTAAAAGAGTGCAAATGATAGGGAAATTGCCGTGTTAAGAATGCAATATTTTCGACTGATCAAATTCCCCCAAACTTATTTTCGATCGTCTCGAGCGAACTTTTTATTAAAGAGAGAAGGAGAAAATAAAGAAAGAGAAAAACTAACTAGCACATTTTCATAGGCAACACGATTGCACTGAGCATGTGCAACAAGCCTTTAAACCTCTAGGTGTCCCTAGTAGGAGGAGTGTTGTCTCCTGAGGGTTTTCAGCGGATTGCACCCACAAAATCCAATAATAAAAGAAAGATCATGAATATTACATTTAAAGACAAGAATTGTAAAAGAAAAGCCTTGAAAATTAGGGTTTTCAACTAAGCTAGCTTTTCGGTTGTCATGAGCCCTATCTTAATGGTCATGAAAAGATGTCAGAAATCACGTCCTCCCTCAATAAAACATCGTCTTATTCTTCATTCCTATCTTTCTTCCAAACACCGATCATATCACCCTGCGTGTGTGTAAAGGACATCCCTACACCCGGAGAATTCAATTCAAGCTATCATACTCTTGCCCATCAGCCTCAGTACTTTTTAATTAATGGATATTTAGATGAGATTGCTCACACACTTTCATGTGACCGTTAATACTTCTTGAGGTACTAACCGACCGATTACTCATGTGCTTGCTTATTTGGTGTATTTTCCTCGTCTTGCACCACCTCAGGCATAGCAGTGACTCCCAGACCAGTTGGCCTTAGGGCACTAGGTGAAGAGGCACCATCGCTATATATTTTTTATTGCCCTCGGTGATAACAAAACCAGTGTCCATTTTTCTCACCACTTTATATATATATATATATATATATATATATATATATATTTTTATTCACTTTTTCTTTTATTTCCTTCATACATCGGCTTTAAGATAAGAGCATTTCAAGGTATCCTCTACTATCCCAGACTTCAAGACGTGTGTAAGTGCGAATAGCAGGGTATCAACGTTCAAAATGTTTGGCTTCCAGAATATGAACTATTTTTCAGACTTATTTTTATCCTCAGATTAGTGACTTCCTTTATCTTACTAACCCTTGGGACAACGGCTCATAACTACTTATTATTAGTTCGTATAAGAAAACTTCTAATTTTCTTGGTTTTCTTAAATTTTTCAAATCTCATGGATATAGTTTTTCATTATCTAAACTTTTATTATCTTATTTATGTACAAAAATATTTTTATATTTTTGAAATTTTTTAAATTTTTATAGGTTTTCAAAAATGTTTTGTGCTTATGCAAATGATATGCAAACGATGCAAAAATAAGCACAAACCTCCCCCAAACTTGTTTTCAACAGTGTCCTCATTGTTGCCTTCTACTAAATCTCGAAAAACCTGTAAGTTTGCGAGGAATTTATTAGTGGGGGCAAAATATTTAAGTGAAGAACCTCCCCCGAACTTATTCTTGGCTCAAAATTTTGTAAAAAATTTCTTTTCAAGAGCCCGATGAAATGCCCCCCCATCCAAACTTGAGTTATGCAATGTTAGGCTTTGAAAATCATATGAGGGGGTCAAAAATCAGTGGTCGATGCCAAGCTTTGCAAAGACCAAATATCAACACCAACCATTCGAAAATTTTATCAATGCAGTGCTCTGGTTGGTGGAAGAAGAAGTGTGGAAAGGGAAAGGGGTGGAAAAGAATGTGTGTGCGTCTCATTTTGGAGAGACGAAGCAGTGAAAGTGATGGATTACTCGTATTCTTTTTACAGTCCATATGAAGGGGTGGAGGTTCACTTTCATTGATTGGGACATGATTCATCTCAACACCGGTGTCATTCAAAAATGCGAGTTCATCAGCGAAGATCTCCTCAAAAGTTCCATCAATACCCCGATGAATAGTGTCATCACAAAGTGCGGGGTGATCTTCAGACTCTAAGAACAGTTCATAATCCGTGTTAATTGTTGACCCAGACATCTCGGTGGAAGAGTCCGTATGTGTAAGATACATAGTTGGGTCAAACAATAACGTATGAAAAGAGTCAAGATCGGTATCAGGAGGATCATCAAATTCGCTGCTGTCGACATCCATTAAGTCGACAGAACAGACCTGAGCAGTAGGTTCGGAGGGTACACTTCCCAACTTGTAAATGTTCAGCTCTATTGACCTATTCCCGAAAGATAGGGTCATAGAACCATTACGACAGTTGATTATTGCATTGGAAGTGACCAAAAAGGGACGACCTAAAATCACCGGAATTTGATTCCGTGGGTTCGCTACAGGCTGTGTATCAAGTACAATAAAATCCACAGGGAATACAAATTCCCCGATTTTTATTAACACATCCTCCAGTTCACCCCTAGGTTTGGTGATTGATCGGTCAGCCATCTGAAGAGTTATGTTCGAAGGCTTTAACACTCCGATACCTAGTTGCTCGTATACCGAGTAAGGAAGCAAGTTAACACTAGCTCCAAGGTCAAGTAAAGCACGGTTGATGTGTTTTTCCCCAATAGAAATGGAAATAGTAGGACAATCAGGGTCCTTACGTTTCCGTGGTAATTGTTGGGGAAAAGCCGTGTCTACAGTACTCGACATGAAGATTTTTTTAGGCACTTGAGTCTTCCTCTTCCTAGTGCACAAGTTCTTAAGAGTTTTTGCATAAGACGGAACTTGTTGAATAGCATCTAGGAGAGGGATGTTGATGTTAACTTCCTTAAACATGTCCACAATCTTCTCCATTTAGGCATCATGTTTCTTGGGCCTCAACCTATTTGGAAATGGAGCTCTATCAATAAGTGTTGGGTCCAACATTTGTGGAGAAGTTTGTAGGGGTGGAAAAGATGAGGTGGGTGGAGGGTTCGAGCCTTTGGGAACACGGAGAATAGGCTCGGAAGAAGAAAGTAAGTTAGACGAAATAGGGTAAGAAGTAGAAGTGGAAGTGGAAGTGGAAGTCGGGGTGTTAATGATCAATTCATCATTATCAAGTTGTTCACCCGAATGATTGTCTAGCACTCTTCCAGATCTCAACGTTGTAAAAGCGTCCACATTAGTGTAATATGAAGGTCCAGGATCAGGTACGGGTTGAGATGGAGAATTCCCTTCTTCTCTAGCACTTATTTCGGCTGTTATTCGTTCAATTTGTGCTTCCATTGATTTGATATTCTCATTTTGAGTGACAATGATCTTTATCATATTATCGATGGAAGATTGAAAACATGCCGACTCTTGGATGGATTGTTTCATGAAAGTAACCAAGGTTTGCACCAGTGCAGAGATATTATCAGTACCGGCCAATTGCAAAGAGTTTTCATGTAGTGCAAAAGTGTTGCCAGGATTTTGAAAATTTTGCGGTTGGAAGGGGTGCTGACTCAATTGAAGTGGTGGTTGCTGTTGTGGTGGAGGGACCCTTTGAAAATTGTTTAGGATTGGAATCGTGTTTTGAGATTATGATTGGTTCCAAGCAAAATTCGGGTGATTCCTCCAATCTTGATTATATGAGGAAGAAGAGGGATAGTTTCCAGGTCTTGGCTGAAGTGCAGCATTAGTGTGACCTTGAAACGGTATATTCAAAGGACATTCTTCCGTCAAATGTGAAGGGTTTGAACAGCAGCCACACACGGTTTTGGGAAGTGTGGATTGGTTTAGGGAGGCTGAAGAGATTTTGTTTTCTATAGCGTCGAGTTTCCTTTGTATTGCGGCCATTTCGGCTTTCATGGTGACGGAAACATCGAGCTGATTGACATCTTCCCTAGGTGGTGGTGGTCTAACACTTTCCCATTGTGATGTGTTTTGAGCTAAATCTTCTAGGTATTTCCAAGCTTCACCATCATCTTTAGATAGGAATTGGCAATGACACATGGTTTCAAGCATCTGTCTAGTAGTGAGATCAATACCCTCATAGATAATTCGACACAAATCTCATCTGGAGATTCCGTGATGAGGGCATTAGATAAGAAGATCCTTGAATCGTTCAAAGCATTTCCAAAATGGTTCATTGGGAAGTTGGGAAAATTTAGAGATTTCGCTCCGAACACGGGCGGTCTTGTGATTGGGATAAAATTTCTTAAGGAATGCTGCAACGAATTAGTCCCATGTTGAAATAGAGTGTGCGGGTGTGATGTAAAGCCACTTCTTGGCTAAATCGCACAAAGTGAATGGGAGAAGACGTAAACGCAGAGCATCCAAAGACAGTTGTGAATTTCCCATCAAAGCACATACGTTTTCAAATTTAGAAATAAACACGTATACGTTTTCAGAATCAAGACCATGAAATTTGGGTAACAGTTTGATGAATTGGGGGTTGATTTCAAAATTTTCCCCATTGGCAGGTGGTATAGAAAGACAGGTGGGAAGGGTAACACGTGTAGGATAGCATCTCTCTTGGAGAGAAATGCGTGGAAGATTCTGCGCACCTACGGGCGGTGGCAGAGTAGTGTTAAAGTTTGATGGATTTGGGTCCATCGCGGTTGTGGTAGGTGGTAGGGGAGAAGATGAAGAATTACCGACTCTGGGGTCGATAAAAGAAACGTGGACAAGACGGGAAATGGAATCCCGTGTCCAGCCTAACATTGTGCTAAACGGTTGTAGCACAAGTGGCAGCGTTGGTATAATTAGAGGAAATGATGAAGGCGGTGTTTGTTTTGAAAATATACGGATTTCTTTAAAAAAATGATGCGATCACAACAAATGCAACAGGAAAAACCCTAATTCTATTGGTAACCTAGGTCAGGCTCTAGACCGCTCCTAACTGCCAAAAGACAAGTCGCAGGATAAATCCTCCACTACCTCCTTGTCTCCCTGTGGCCAGGTAAGTGCCAGGTAAGTGGGAAGGTACTGCACTACGTAAGTAGTAGGCCTAATTAATAACCACTAGCCTTCGACGCACTTGCCTTAGACACCACAAGAAAACGCGGATAAGCAATGAATTACCCACGGCCTTCTCTTGTCCTAAGTGAGCGCGGCGGTCCTTAGAGTCATCTCTAGATATTTTTTAGTTAATGAGGGTAAATGCGGATGCAAGTTTGTGATTTTTGGGGCTTAGGAAGGGTAATGAACTCCCCACCTAATCTGGATTTGGTCTTTTCCCCTTAATATCCGTATTAATTATGCAAACAACCACAAAATCAAAACACGCACAATTTAATTTAGCTTTTGCGGCGCTGCGATTATTTGCAAAGAAACCTGCACAAAATGTTAGTTGGAGCTAAAAAGAGGAGAGAGAAGAAGGTAAGAAAGCACCTGAAAGAAAATTTTTACAGAGAACCCTCAACAAGGCCGCGGTTCCGCCGCGTATGGTAGGTGTTTGCCGCGGTATCGCCGCACTTTAGCAAGATCACTGCATCAAATTTTCACAGAGAGCTTATGTTGGCTCTCTTAGCTCTCTGGAATTTTCACAAAAATTTTATCCAAGCTCCAATGATTCCAGATTTCCTCGCAATCAAATCACAACACACGTATTAGGGTTTGTGCGAGTTTAAATCTAAAAATTATAATGGAATAAATTTTTCAACTCAAATTTCAAAATACGAACAATTAGCGCACTATTCCCGGCAACGGCGTCATTTGATTGATGATTTTTGTTGTGTTTATCAAATGATCCCCGGCAACGGCACCATTTGATTGTTTATTTTTGTTGTGTGGTATTTGAAAATTGTAAAGAAATCACAACCAAAAATATTTTGACCGCAATCAATAACGGTGTCGAATGTAGCGCGTTAGTAAGTGCGGATCGTCCACAGGGAAAGTGTAATCGTTCGTCTTTTGAATTAGGTGAGTCGAAATTTTAATGGAAAGAAAACAAACAACAATTCATGATTTAAAGATTTGAAGTTCAAGAATTAGAAAAATCTAGATCTAATAACAAGAAAAGATAGAATCAAGAATTGAGAGTTTGTTGATTTTTCCAACCAAATATCAAGAATCGAAATGAGGCTCATAGGAATCGATTGGATCTATAGATGTGATGTAATTTTACAATTACGTATTCGTATCCTTCGATGAATTGATACTAGATCGATGATGATCGATCGAGAATTAGGGATTTCTTATAAAACTAGGGTTTCATCTTATCCCTTGTTCTTTCGTCGATATCATTCACATTCTAGCCTCTAGTAAATTCAAGAAACGATCGTAGATCCCTAATTTCGAGCGATCACATTCAAGAAAGCATCGCAACGAAACTAGGTCATCGATTCTTGAACTTGCTAGGGTTTACAAAGCTCGTAAGACTCAAGAATCGTATTAAGATTTGTTACATCATCATTCTATTGATCGTCTCGACTCCTTTACGAGCGGAATTTTACTCAAACATCATCATAAGAACTACAATCATAAATTGAGATCGAATCATGATGCAAAAATTTAAAGAAAGCAAGATTAAAGAAATTCACCTTTTATTTATATCAACAATTTCATTACATTCGCTCAAGAACTACAAGAGGAAGAACTCGATCGTCGATTTGGCTTCGCTCGTCTCCGTGAGTCGCGGATCGGCTTGGATCACTTGCCTGATTGAAGATCGGCTCGGCTCATAAAAGGTTGAAGGCTTCTCAATTGATTTGGTACTCGGGATCTTGACTTTTGATTGGAATTAGGCTTAGGGTTTCGCACAAGTCTTGTCACTAAACTTGTGGAAGAAAATGGTGTAAGAATGAACAACCTCAACCCTTAGATCTAGGTTCCTATTTATAGACATCAAAACCCTAGATCTAGGATTTGAATTTTAAGTTTCCCTCCAAAAGTTTGTTGAGGAGATTTTGAATTTCCTTCCAAAAGTTAGTTAAAGGAGAAGCTTCTAGATGTGATTAGTTAGGAGGGAGCTTCTAGAAGAGGTTAGTTAGGAGCTTAATTAGGATTAGCTTTGCTTAATGATCTTTGCTGATCTGGCAGAAGACTCTGGAGAATTCTGGAATTTGAAGCATGTGAAATGAATGTAGGCCTTGAGATCAGAATTTTGCACTGAAAATGGAAGCTTGATCTGACCAAACCGCCGCGGAACCGCGGCGCAAGCCGGCTCCCACCGCGGTTCCACGGCGCTTTGGAGGCTTCAGGGCTTGGGCTCTCTTCTGTTTCTTTGGGCTGATGTATGGGGCTTTTATTGATATGTTGAATTTTATATTGCCTTTTGAATTGCTACCAGATCTGAAAACATGGAGTTGGTGTATTTTTTATCAGCTTCTTTTGACTTTGCTCCTGCAATTTCCTGCACAAATCTCGACACAAGTGTTGCGCAAATACAGAGATGATGCGATGCCATAAAAATGCAGTCAATTTCCCTTAAAGTGCCGGTTTAAAAGTCTAACACATGCAATCTGATATTTTACGACTGATTTGCTAATATGTGAAATATGAATGCCGAACACTTCTAAATGAGTGCAAATGATAGGGAAATTGCCGTGTTAAGAATGCAATATTTTCGACTGATGAGGACCCAAGATTGCAAAGGTTTCGAGAATAGGTTGAAGCTGGACTTCGAACGGACTTGTTAATTCATGAAGATGGTTCGTTGCGATATGGTAGCCATTTGTGTGTGCCAAAAGGAGATATTCGCGAAGAAGTTATGAAGGAGGCACACAGTTCCGCGTATTCCGTACATCTAGGAGGCACGAAGATGTACCGTGATCTACGACAGCATTTCTGGTGGAAAGGCATGAAAAAGGGAGATTGCTTGCTTTGTAGCAAAGTGCTTGGTGTGTCATCAAGTTAAGGTTGAACATCAAAGGGTTGCTGGTTTATTGCAGCCACTTCCGATTCCTCAATGGAAGTGGGAACGTATAGCCATGGATTTCGTGACAGCTTTACTACGGAGTCCAAAGGGCAACAATGTAGTTTGGGTGATTGTTGATCGATTGACCAAGGCAGCTCACTTCATACCATTTTGAGTTGGTCAGTCAACGGAAGCGTTAGCAGAACGGTATATGCAGGAGATTGCGAGATTGCATGGAGTACCTGTGAGCATCGAGTCCGACCGTGACACTCGATTCTTATCGCACTTCTGGAAGAGTTTACAGGAAAGTTTGGGGACGCGATTGAAGTTTAGCTCAGCTTATCATCCTCAGCCAGATGGCCAGTCAGAGAGAACGATCCAAACTCTTAAAGATATGTTGAGAGCTTGCATGTTAGACTTCAAGGGTTCATGGGAGGATCATCTACACTTGGTGAAGTTTTCGTACAACAACAGTTTTCAGGCGACTATTCAGATGGCTCCATTCGAAATATTGTATGGTCGCATGTGTCGCACACATGTTTGTTGGGACAATGTTGGAGAACGTAGATTGTTGGGGTTGGATTTGATCGTGCAAACCGTGGAGAAAGTTAATACTATCCGGAATTATATGAAGGCAGCACAAGATCGGCAGAAGAGTTGGGCCGACACATCGAGAAGACCTCTAGAGTTCGCTGTTGGTGATCTGGTATTCTTGAAGATATCACCGACTAGGGGAGTGATTCGTTTTGGGAGTCGAGGCAAGCTTAGTCCTCAATTCACAGGGCCTTTCGAGAGTTTGGAGCGTGTTGGAGTAGTGGCTTATTGTTTGGCCTTACCACAATCTTTTGCGAATGTTCATGACGTGTTTCATCTATCTCAACTCCGTAAGTATGTTCGAGATGAAACACGTGTTGGATCATTCGGAGCTGACTGTAAGAGAGGATTTGACCTTTGAGGAACGACCGATGTCGATTGTTGATCGAAGAGAAAAGGTCCTTAAGAACAAGGTTATCCCTCTCGTACTTGTTTCATGGGGGAATCGCTCATACGGAGAATCGACTTGGGAACGAGAAGACGAGATTCGACAGAAGATTCCAGATCTCTTCCTGTAGTTTCATGTTTGTTTATCTTTTCTTGTTCCTGGAATTTCGAGGACGAAATTTTGTGGTTGGGTATAATGTAACACCCTAGTTCATTTATACCAGTTCTAATTCGAGTATTTCTTTATTTATGGTATTTTCCTGATTTATTGTGTTTTGGGTGTGAATTGTGTATTTAACATTTGTATTTGCATCCGACCCGACCCGCATGCTTGAAACCAGTCTTGATTCATGTTTATGATTTATCCTGACCTGTTTCATGGACTCATGCACTTTCATTTTAATTTATACATCTTGAATACTGGCATTTTATCTGGCATTTGCAGTTTTACAATATAACATTTTAAGTCACATAAAATATTTTAAAAATACATTGCATGGCCTGCTTGATACCCCTAGCCCCGTGGTAGCATCCGCGCATCTTTTTCTCGTCCCGTTCAGTGAAACGGACTTGTTTGGATGGCTACGCGCACGTGCGTGCATCCGTTCTTGGGGGTATGCATTTTTCGTTATCCGGACATTCATTTTTTTATTTTGGTCGACATGTATATTTTTCGTATTTCAAAACTGAATTTTAGATCCGACCCGAGCATGTTTTGTACTATGTTTGTATTTACCAGAATATCAAATTTTATTTATATAATATTAATTTTATAAATTGATACAAATTAAAATTTAATTAACTAATAAAAGATTTTTTAAATTTAAACCTAAACTAATTTCCTAACAAACTAACAACCCCTTTCTCTCTCTCTCTCCTCTACATATATATATTTATATATATTTTATTTATTTAATTTTTTCTTTCCTTATTTAATACACAGCCTCTTCTTCTTACTTCTTCTTCTTCTTTCTTCTTTCTTTTTCTTGATCTTGTTTCTTGATTCCGGTGATCACCGCCGGAGTCGTGCTCGTCGCTGACGATCCGAGTGATCCAGTGAACGTACCTGACTTGCGTGATCACCATCGTGCATTGCTTGGATCCGTTCCGTGTACTGTGCGTGCGTCGCGACATTTCGCTGACGAAGGACGTTCTGTACACATCCGTTCTTGTTCCGTCTAGGCAAGTTAATCTTGCTATATACTATATAACTCATTATATACCTATTTAAATAAATATCACACCTGTATTTTAAATCAAGCATCCCATGTTTCATATTACAGCCTTTTGACGTTCCGTTTACATTTGTATAGTGCATTTCAGATCTAGGGCATGCAAACCAATCTTAATTACATGCTACATTACTTTAGACGCATCTATTTTAACAAATGGAATACCTGTATTTAAAATCATGAACCCCATGTTTAATTTTATAACTTTTCGATGTTCCGTTTTCATCCATTCATATCATTTCAGATCTAGGTCATGAAAACTTATCTTGTTACATACTATACTATCATATACTGCATCAAATTGAATAGTTACATTTCATATTGCTTAGTTATATGTTCCGCACTTGTTAGTTTATCATTTTACGATTATGTGATACCCGTTTGCATCCATATCATTTAAAATATATATCGTCGTAATATTTCTTATTATTATCTTTAATTAGTTTATAATCTGCATTTTATAATGTTATACATTTGAAAATATTATAGTTTACACATGAAACGTAGTTGAAAAGCGGATACGACAAATCTGAAATTTACTGTACACCTTACCTTATAAAATTCATTATAAATCATAGAAAAATCATTAGTGTATGTTCTTTAGTTCGTTACGAAGCTAACTAAGAATAATATAACTCTATGAAATATTTACTTGCAAAATAAATTGTTTAAATAATGTAAAATGCAAAAGAAAATATCTCTAAACTGCTGTCGAGGGAAATTCCAGCAGCAAACTTTCAATTTCGAATGTTCATAGCTTT
Source organism: Agapanthus africanus (assembly GCA_030015575.1). Classification (NCBI taxonomy): domain Eukaryota; kingdom Viridiplantae; phylum Streptophyta; class Magnoliopsida; order Asparagales; family Amaryllidaceae; genus Agapanthus; species Agapanthus africanus. Next base: position 384,533,811 of record CM057342.1, read on the forward strand.
TGTAGGCACAACCTGAGATGCTTATACTTATAAAAATGAAAACCTTATTGAATTATCTTTGTTTTGGTATAATACACGTCCCTTTTGAAGAACGTTTATTATTTTTAAGCTATTTTATAAATCAGTGTGACGCTGAATTTTTGAACGGAACTTTCTTGTGCATGGTTAATCAATACCACTTTTATAGTTATTAATCGGTTTGAATATGTTATCCATGTTAATATTATTATATCAATATCTATTTAATAAATAATAGTGCTTGTGTTTTAATATTCAGCAAATTTTACCGATTTACAGTTTTATAGTATCCGTCTGTATCTGTACGGTTTATTACATATCTAGTTGCACGCCGAGATCATATTATTTCATGTTACTGTTGTATTAGTGCACCATGCTTGATAATTATGCATCCTACAAAGTCATGATGTAACCCCTGACAAAATATTTGTGCATCCATGCTTTATCATGCATCCGTACTTGCTACAGTTTTAGTATGAGCATCCGCTTGACACATGTGCACTACCTGTCATGACCTGATATACCACTGCTTGACTTGATACCTGATACACCACTACTTGACATGACTTGATACATGTGCACTACCTGACATGACCTGATGTACCACAGCTTGACATGTTACCTGATCTTGTTACTAATGCCGACAATCTTGACCTGTTGTCCCTACAGACATTTCCTGTTGTCTATTTAGACAAAAATGTACCTGCTTGATCCTGTGTTGGCATTAGCTCCAGATTTATCAATACCTGACTTACACACATAACCTTGGGGGTATGGGGAAATCAAGAATGTATCCGAACATAACTCAAAGGGCTATTACATCATTTTACCGTGGTCCCGTAGGGAATGAACGGGACATAAACTCACAGTCTATTACATCATTTTACCGTGGTCCCGTAGGGAATGAACGGGGCATAGACCGATGGGTTACAATGAGGATTACATTAATTGATTTCAAATAACTTTAGAGTAGATAACCCTATAGCACAGTTTAGACTACTCACTGCACTTCACCTGTTTATATCCTGTTCACTGATCTATATTCATGTTACGGTTTACTTGCTACTGATGACTTGTTACTGTTCATACTTCATGCCTGCATATTTCATCACATCCTGCTTGCTTAGAATTATTGATATTTTGACGCACTGACTTCTGGGTTTTGCATGGCCCAGATCCCTTATCTTTATCGCAGGCTGTCTAGGAGTATTTTGATCAACATGCCGAGCAGTGAGGACCTGTTATTAGTTTAGTTTAGTTTCCTTTCAGTATTTTCATTCCTGATGTGAGCCCGCATTATGGGACGTGCATTCCAGTTTATAATTGTATTGGATCTTTTTGCTTCCGCATTATTTTTATTCTTGACTCGTTATTCTGGCTCATGGACATGTATTAGATAGTTGTTTATTATTTTACTTTTCTTGATATCTCTACAGCCGTAATGTGACTGTGGAAGGATATTTCATATCCACAGGTAGCATGGTTGGCTCTGTCACGTGCCTATCTTAGCGCACTCTAGGAAGCGGGGTGTGACACTAGTATTATATTGTTTGATCAGATTCGTCTCTTTGTATTCGTGTTTCTCGGAACACGAATGTGGGTATGTATATACGGATCAGAGGAGCACAGAAGGAGACACCTCATTAGGGTTTTGACCATTTACTTGATTAAATCAATTATGAGGTGGAGGAAAATATTTGTTATTTTTGTAAATGATAATTGAGACATGGCTACTAGTTTTGACTACTTGACTTTGTTTGACCTTTTGACTTAGCTTGACCACTTGACTTGGGTTGACTATTTGACCTAGATATTTTTGTGAGATATTTTGATGCCATGATAGTGGTCATGTCAAGGTAGCCATCTCATTTTTCATTGATCATTATCATTTATCAAAATACTTTCTCTTTCCTCAAGTGAGCTCTCATGCTAGCTCTCTTCTTCTTCCTCACTACAAAACCCTTAAGGTCTCATGAGTTGAGTAAATTAGGGTTTCAAGAGACAAATAAATCCATCTTCATACTCTACATCATCTAGGCCATCAAGTTTAGCAAGCTTGTTGCTCTAGTTACCTCAGTTTTGAGGTGGAGCTCGGACTATAGATTCTCGGGTGGATCGTCTTTGACTCGAGGAGGCCGTCGAGGTTGCTACGATCAGGATCGATCCTTGGAGCCTACGATGATGAGGAGGACAGCAGAGAAGACCTGAAGGACTTGTATCATTAGGTATTACATTCTTTCCGAGTAGTTAAATCTCATGTTGTTTCTAGCTAGGGTTTATGGACTATCCTTAGTTCTAGTCGGTGTTGCGAAGCTCGTAAAAATCATTTTTTGCAAATTCCGCCTCCCCGTGAATACGTGGGGTGCGCGACATCGACTTACAGTGGTATCAGAGACTCTCATAAACCTTAGATAGCTTGTAGCGATGTTAGAATTCCACCGTTTTTGTCGCGCAAAAACTGTCAGCAAAAACAGATTTCAAAAGTGAGGTTTTGAGTTGTTTGCACACCCCGCGGGCTCACGGTTTGAACCGAGAAGCCGTGGGGTGAAGCATGCACACCTCGGGTACACCCCGAGGGGGACTAATGGCCAAGACCACCCCCCAAGACCACCACTTGGTGTCCTTGGGGGCTGGTGACCCGAGAGCACCAGAAACAGGTGCTCTCGGGTCTGCCCTCCTTTGGGGGCCACCTCATGGTGGCCCCCAGGGGTGGGTACTGTTCATACCATAATTTTGCATTGTTATATTCCTCATTCTTATTCATTTTACAAACAAACAGGTGCTTTTGATCCATGTCTGCTACATAGTTGCAGGTTACAGGTTCTCGGAACAAAAACAGTGAAATTGATGAAAAGACGATGCAAAAGTGAGACTACGACCAACAAATGGAAAGATCTTGATCATGTCTACAATTTGAAGACTAAACGAAGATCAATGGACAAGTTCACAAAGTACAAAGGCAGCGCAAGATTCAAGACTTCGACACGAAGAAAACGGTAAAGTCCACAACATCATTCACTGTGGAAATCTGGAAGAAAACTAGAAGACAAATAAAACTTGACCTTTAAATCCGTTTCGCTCGTAAAACTCGCTGCACTGGGGTCTCCGTTCCGCTCGGGTGCCTCGCTTCACTCCTTTATCGTTCACTTCGTTCACTTGCCTTCATTAATCGGTAGTTGGAATTCCCGTTATGGGAATTCTATCGTTCTACTCGGGTGCCTCGCTTCACTCTCTGAGAAACCAAGTAAAGAAACAAGAAGTAAAAAGCAACAGGAAGCAGCCCAGGAAAAACCAACAGAGAAGCCCACTAGATGGCCGCAGATCCGCGGCCAAACAGGGGTTTTGGCCGCCGTTCCGCGGCCATACAGAGCCCGTGTCGGTGGAAATTTTTGTCGGTGCGTCGCGCGTTGACTAGTCTTCTTAGGGGTATACTTGTAATTGCAGATATGACTCGATTGTAACCCTAGGGTTTCTATGATCTATAAATAGAAACCCTAAACCTCTTTTTGAGGTATGCCTCTTCTTGTGCCTCATTTCATTTTATCAAAATTCAGATCTGTAAATTTCTGTAAAGTATGAAGAGAGCATCAAATAAAAATTAGAGTAAGTTTCTTTTTATTGCCCTAGTTAAATTTTCTTTCCTGCCCTAGTATAGATCTTTATTATCTGCCCTAGTTAGATCTTTTATTCTCTGCCCTAGTTAGATAGTTTAGAAAATATTTTTCAATTCCCTAATGAGTGAGTAGTCTTCTCGCTTGTTAGGGTTAGATTTGGGGAAGGCTTGAGAGATGAAGATCTCTCACCCCTTTCTTGCCCATCACACGTTTTTATAGGACTCCATGCATACATGCACACACCGCTCCCTACGGCACCCTATCCCACGAGGTAGCGGTGATACCGTAGTATAAACGACCGGTTGAGCGTGTTTTCCATGGAGGTTAGGGTAAGAATTAAGAAAGGAAGGACAAGAACCTAGAGGAAGAAACATCGTTTCTTCACGATGGTACTAATCCACTTTATTAATTATTACCATAACACCTTATAGATCTTAAACAGGGCATTGAAAGCGGTGAGGAAATCTTCAATTTCCAAACTTAATGTAAACCTAACCCTAGAAAGATTCTAGTCTTAGTATAAATCAGTTTAGTTTTTAGAAATAATCCATTCACACCGTTTGGAATTAACTCGTTAGAACAAATTAGGAAATACACAACATCCATGTGGACCGACCCGTACTCACCGGCTAGCTACCAAGCGACGTCGTTCTTGATTGCGGTAAAATAATTCTTTGATCAATCAGGTACCCCCCTCCCCGAGGCCCCCCATTCGATGATTTATCATGTATCTCACCTCCGCGAAGATTCGGGCGGGTTTCGAGTTCGTTTCGACTCCCGGATTGGCTCAAAACTTTCAGTTTTGGAACTTTAGCTCACTGGATATTCATGTCTTGGAAAATTGGTTATGTGCTAATTGCATGCGGAATTCTAATGTCGTTGTTACTTTACAAGCTTTGTGTTGTATATATGTGTTTGGAAACGTCGACTAATTGCTATACGTCGATTAGTCGGGGTTGCACATATTTGTGATGTTGTTGTGATGGTTTGTGTATATGAACTTGTTGGATCATCGTATATGAATAGCTGGGAATGTGAGATGAGGGTTTTCATTCTTTCATTCAATGTAAAATTTGTAAAGTGATGTAATATTATTTTTGCGGGGCACATCCGGGTTGAGGTTGTAGACACCATTGTATTATTTCTTTTTCTGTTTTTGCTCCTAGGATAGACCCAAGGGGGAGTGCACAAACTACCGGGTACTTTGAAGTGCTGAGTGGCCTACTCACTTTGTTGAGGGAGGTTGCTTCACTTCGGGTATTTGTCGGGTAGTTTACCGCACCCGTAGGGGTCTAGGGTGGGGTTTAGCTATTCATCACAACCGTGGAATCCGTCTTTCGTTACAGGCTCAAACGAAACGCATAATTCCTAGTATATCCAATGTGTTCATCTGCGATATGGAATGCCTATCATTGCGTCTGACGAATGGATATTATTATTATTATATATATATATATATATTATATAATAGACGTTGCTTATGTTTTGCATCCGCGCTAGTCCAACCCCCGCTCTGTCGTTAGTTAAGTAACCTAACGGGTGATGACGGGGCCCCGTGGTGAATGTGGATGGCATAAGCATACGTTGTATTTTCGTTATTTTCTGCAATGGTAGGTTAATTGATGGAACTGCATTACATTAATGCAAAGCAAAAAAACCAAAGATGAATCGTTGGAACAAATTTTAAAAACCACTCGGTTATTTTGAAACATGAGACTTTTAAATGCGAGCTTAAACCACTCCTTTTAAAAGCTATCAGGTTCCTTCGATTATATCAAGTTCACTACGTTCACGGTTTTGCCAAAACCATTCATAGCCCTCGGTCATTTCATATGAATAGTCAGTAGTGTTCAAGCTATGTATGTTGGCCTTCGTCAAGGCATAGTGATTGGTAGCTGCTGGATATTCATTTGTAGCATAGATAGATGCATTGGTTTGGGACAGTCGTACTACTATTTTGGCCTTCGTCAATGGTATGTGCGGGTGAGTTTAAATTAATCTAGACAATGACGGGTAGAACTTGACATATGACTTATGATATGTTCGCTTTCGTCAAGGTCATAAGAGCATGGGGCAAAAATCCACATCGGGAGTTTCTAAAGAAACTGAAACTTACTAGTGTTGTATACCATTTGGAGTGTGATAATGTTGGTAAGATTCCTTCAGGATTATCACACAATGATATTTGGATCCCGATCCTACTGTGAGTATTCGCTACTCCTCGGGAGATTCTTCACTTAACGATCAATGCTATAAACCAAGTAGGTGTCTAGAACAGTGTTAGCAGGGTTACGCCTCCAGGGAAAAGAGGTTTTGTAATTAAGGAACTTTGCGAAAGCGTTGGAAAACCTCCCTCAAAGTACCGACACTAGCCTGACCGAACGGTTAAGCAAGTATTGTACGGTGAGATCAATCCTGACTAATTCTTCTTTTATGGTTTAAGGAAGGATTCGAGAAATGGTGGGAGCCATCCTGTTTAGATAAATTAAAAACCAATCTAAACTTGCAAGAGCATCATGCTGAGTGTATTCTTCTCTCTTTCCTAATTGCAGCGACCAGGTGACCAGATTAGGTTACAGATAGATAATAAAATGACTGAGTTATACTATATTGACTGGCAAAGGTTTGTCCAGATGTCCATTACCTATGACAAGCTGGACCACCTCATTACTACTCGATCCCCCGCCGTCCCAGGTCCAGTTTCCACCGTCACAGATGTTGATATCCGTAAGACAAGGGAAAAAGACTGTGCGAATGCCAAGTGCCTCGTGTTGGCCTCAGTTGATGGTATATACCAGAGGCAGCATGAGAAGATGGACCTAGTTTCTATCTTCATCCATAACAAAGTTTTATATGGAGAGCAATCTCATATCGCAAGATATGAGATCTCGAAGGAATTGCTTCAAGCGAGGTTGGCTGTCGGGTCATCTGTAGGGGACCACGTCCCTACAATGATTAGCTATATTAAAAAGCTCACGGACCTAGAGATCACGTTGGAGAACGAGTCATATGCTGACTTGATTCTAAAGTCCCTACCTCCTACTTACGCTCAGAGGAAGAAAGTTATACTTCCAGTTAAGGGCACCCTGAAGGAAACCAGGGAGACACCCGCTCTGCTTATTGGGGAATGTTCATAACATAATATTGCATTTTGTATGCCCCATTCTTATGCTTTTAAGAATAAAAACAGTGCTTTTGACCCATGTCTGCTACATGTTACAGGTTACAGGTTCTTGGCGCGAAAACAGTGAAAAAGACAAAAGACGACACAAAAAGAGACTTTTGACCAACAAATCGGAGGATCTTAGTCAAGCTTAAGTATGAAGAATAGTTCTCAATCAATAAGGCAACTCAAGGTCCAAATTGTCATGGCAAACGGTTAAAGGATCGGTACAAGTGTTCACTAAAGTTCTGGAATTAATACAGAAGCCCAACTGATAAAAAGAATAAAGAAACAAGAAGCCCAGAAGAACCAAACCAAGCCCAAGAAAAATCAAATGATGATCCCATCATTGGGCCGCGGATCCGCGGCCCAAGCGCGCCCATGCCGCGGATCCGCGGCCGTCCTGTGCCCGTGCGCAAATAAAATTTTACCAAATTTCTGTGGCGGCTCTGAAAAGATTTTCTACGGGTATATTTGTAACTTTAGACATGCGGTACAATTGTAAACCTAGGGTTTCTATGTCCTATAAATAGAACCCAAGACCTTGTATTTTCTTATGCCTCTTCTCATGAATAAAATTCTGTTTTCTTGAAGTTAGAGTGCATCAAAAGTAAGTAGGTAATTTTCCTTGCAGTAGTTCTAGTTTTTTTTATCTGCCCTAGGTAATTTACTTTCTCGCCTTAGTTTAAATTAGTTTAGTTTTTTTTAACTTGCAATGATGTTTTCTCTCTTTAATAAAATCATGTCTTTCTTCATCCCCTCAATGAGCGAGTAGTTTCCTCGCTTGTTAGGGTTAGGAATAGGGAAGGATTTGAGAGATGAAGATCTCTCATCTCTTTTCGTTGCCAAACTTTTATGAACATTAGAACTCCATGCATACCTTCTTATTCCGCTCCCTACGGCACTTTTACCCTCGAGGTAACGGTGAATTCCGTAGTCTAAAGGCCCGGATTTTAAGGTTTTCCATGGAGGTTAGGGTAAAGATTAATAAAGGAAGGACAAGGATCTAGAGGAAGAATCAATCATCCCAATCATCCTAATCCCCTTTAGAAATATTTACCATAACACTAATATGATATCTTTAATAAATGGCAATGGAAAGAGATGTAGATCTTTGTTTACCAAATTTTCCCTAGACCTAATCCTAGCAAGTTTCTAATCCTAGTCTCATACAACTTCAATTTTTAGGTTTAATTATAAATCCAAACACCATTTGGAATTAACTCGTAAGAACTTAAAGGAGATTTACACATCCCTGTGGACCGACCCGTATTCACCGACTAGCTTCATGCGACGCCGTTCTTGATTGCGGTAAATATTTTTGATCGACAAAACATCTCTTAATCAGGGAATCTTCCTCTTCTGGATCTAAGGCGGATGCCAAGGGTGAGAAGAAGAAGACCTCCACAAAGCCGATAGGCAGTGTCAGTAAGGTAGAAGAAAAGGAAAGGGCAAAAGTTTCGGGGTTAACAGTAGGGAAGGGGGGATGTTCCTATTGTTACGGGAAAGGGCATTGGCAGAAGGAATGCAGGGCTTGGAAAGCCAGAATCCAGGATCCGAAGCATGTTGTGGCTTCGACTTCGGGTGTGTTTATGATTGAAAATGGTCTGTCAATTAACTTTACTTCCTGGGTACTAGATACCGGATCAGGATCTCATATCTGTAATTCATTACAGGCTTTGAGAAACCGTAGAGTTATCAGGGCAGGTGATATGACTCTCAGAATTGCTAACGGAATGAGCGTGGACGCTGTATCCGTAGGGTATATCACCTAGAATTGACAAGTGGGCAGATATTGATTCTACGTAACTGTTTGTGTGTACCAAGTCTAGTTTGTAAGCGATGTGGTTCACGTCCACCTAAATCAAAGTTTAATTGGGCCAGGTACACTAGAGGACAGTATATATTGAATCAAGCTCAGGTTTTCAAACGTCCAGAACACACTTAAAAGAAAGTCTCCAGAATTAAATAAAACTTTCTTATGGCATTGTAGACAGGGTCACATCAATGAAACACGGTTGACGAAGTTACATAGAGAGGGATATTTGGATCCGTTCGAATATCAATCTTATGCAACTTGTTAATCTTGTCTTATAGGAAAGATGACAAAGACTCCGTTCACTGGACACGGAGTAAGAGCAAGCGAGCTCTTGGCACTCATACACAGCGACATGTGTAGTCCAAGATCTACAGATGCACGAAGAGGTTATTCCTATTTCATTACTTTTACGGATAATTTCTCTAGGTTAGGACATGTCTTCTTGTGAAAGCATAAATCCGAACCCTTTGAAAAATTCCGGGAATATAAGGATGAAGTGGAAAAACAAACAGGCAAAAGTATCAAGACACTGAGATCTGATCGATGTGGCGAATACTTAAATTGCCGAGTTCCTGGATTACCTAAAAGAGAATGGAATTCTCTCTCAGCTTACTTCTCTGTACACATCACAACACAATGGTGTATAGGAAAGACGGAATAAAACCCTATTGGATATTGTTCATTCCATGATGAGTAACGCAGAGTTGCCGCGATCATTCTGAAGTTATGCACTAGAATAAGCTGCATATCTTTTGAAAAAGGTTCCTACCAAGACTGTGCCTACCACACCATATCAGATGTGGAGTGGGAAGAAACCCTATCTTCAGTAACTGAAGAAATAGGGATGTCCAGTTTTCGTCAAAAAGCAGTATGCGGACAAGCTCGAGGCACGTTTAGTACTGTGTAGGTTTGTGGGATACCCAAAGAACTCCAGGGGGTATCTTTCCTATTACGCAGAGGAACAAAAGGGTTTTTTTGTTCCTCGTCATGCCCACTTTTTGGAAAATCAATTTTTTGTAAAAGGAAATAATGGGAGCGCAATAGAACTGGAAGAAATTCCAGAACCACAAACTATTACTGAAAGTATGGTAGAACCAGAGGTTTCAAAAGAACCGGACATCCCTGTTAGTTATATGTATGCCCTAGAGGCCATTACTGTACATGCGGTGTATATTGTAGTGGATGCTTGGACATATATAGGGAGGACTTTCTTGCTCGACATGATAGCATGCTATCTGGTTGCTCTTTATATTAACATGTACACTTATTGTCTCTCTAATACATGCTGATAAAGCCCTTAGAATGAGTACTTGACTACCAGGATTATGATGCAGATTATACTAGTGGGGCAGAGGTAGTCGGTAAGTACATCCTTAGATTGTTCCTAGTCATGGGAGTATCAAGACAGGGCATCGATACTCCAGAGTAGACTAGCGTATACGCTTCTCGACCCATATGATGGGCGATGGATAATCCCATATCCATTGGTGTTTGATATCAGAGAAGGTATACGGGTGCTCAGTGGAGACTGGGTACACTGAACGGACTCGCTAAGAACTCCTAGATGGTATTATACCTATCGTCGGATAGCAGTTCTCTGGTGACACTGGTACGGTTAGTCTGTAGACCCGAGATCGTCATAGAGTCTTGTGTGATTCCTACTGTGCTTTGATTTCCACCATACCACGGTCAAGAGATCGTGCAAAAAGGTGGTTTTTAGGTATAGTCCCGAGTCACATGGAGGTAATGAGCGATAGGAGGGGTTTCGTCTCGCCCGGTATTGGGAGTTGATGTTGCGCTATGCTCGATTGGCCATGACAGGAAATCTCTGGTCAGGGTTGCTGAGATTTACTTGTAAGTGTTATCAGTAGTTTCTCGAACCGTTATGGACCTTGCATCGGCATGACTTATCAGGCTATTGGGGTCTGACGTTATACACCCCCAGGTTGTGATATGCGACATATCAGACGATGAGACCGGACTATACGGTAGTGTTACTGATTGGATTCGTAGGAGTACGTGCAGGCTTGCTTGTTGATCTTCTGATCGCTCAATACTCGGGTGGCCGTTACGTTTAGCAGACCGCTTGCGGCTTGTGGGTGTTTGATATGATCATCACCTACTGCCGGCGTATTGATGAGTCTTTAGAATTCTACACAAAGGTTTCCTGGTTCATGCGAAACGGAGTAGGAGCACATATATGATATGTGCAGGACCGAGATTAATGCGCGTATGAGATACCGCATTCTATTCTCGCGACTTGTGACATTGGTCGGTTATATGTGATATAGCCGGGTTATCGGATCAAGTGTTGATTCGATAAGCTGTTACATTTGATATTAGTAGGTTGTATGTGATATAGCCGGATTATTAAATCAAGTATTGATTTGATAATTTAATGTATAATTATATATTTGATATATTAATTTACATTAACTAATATTTGCTCACTAAGTATTTCTTTTCTCATAAATGCGCATATAGTATATATGTGATATATATTAATGTACATTTTATTGTGCCATGCTTGATGATACATGAAACATGGGTGTTTGAGACTTACACTATAGTTAGCATAATCCTAGAGTTTTTATTTATCAAGGTAATTCAAAAATGGTGAATATTTGGCATGGCTACAAGCTTGTAGAAACTTGTGGAAAACATTGACCAAGTCCACTCTTTTTGTTTCACTTGTAGATATTTATTAACCCAACCATTACACTAACTATAGTAAAGTCTCTACATGAGTTAGTGTATGACACTAACTCACCCATGGTTCACATTCTCACCTCATGAGTTCGTTCTCTCTTGATTTTTTCTTTATCTTCTTCTTCATTGAAAAAGCTTGCTAGCTTTTCTTCAAGTGAGAAAATAATGTGAGAAAAATAAAACTAAAGTGAGCTCACTTCCTACTTCATCATCCTCTACTACTTGCTATTTAGTTTAGGGTGTTTGCTTCACTAATCTACAATTAGTGAAGAGGAAGCATGAGCTTGAGTCTCCTCGACGTAGATCATCTTCGGCCTCGACGACATCAAGCAAGCTTGTTCCGTACATCTCGTGGAGCCTTTCTAGAGTCCGAGGCGTTAACTACTTGGAACGAAGGGACTACTACATGGAGCTATTCCCTCATAAAATACAAGGAAAAACCCTAATGGGGCATCACGTGCGCACACGTGATCGGGGGTCACGTGCCGATATGTGATGGCTTCCTGAAGGCTCTGAAATGATAAGAATTGAATCCTAATCAAATGGGGTCACGTGCCCGCACGTGATGGGCCTTGAAACCCACTGAAAAGAACTAAAAGTATAAGAAAACAACAGGGAAAAACCCCGATGGGGCATCACGTGTCCACACGTGACCATGGGTCACGTGCTGACACGTGATAATTCCTGAGTTCGTTAAAATAACAGAATTAAATTCTGGTTAAAAAACTTAATCCGTGGGTCAAGTGCCACCACGTGATAGGGTCTTAAAAACCCTCTGAGTTAAAGGAAAGAAAACCTTAAATGGGGCATCACGTGCCCACACGTGACAGGGGGTCACGTGCCGACACGTGATAAGTTCCTGAAGATCTCTGAACTAATAGAATTGAATTCTAATTAAATGGTCAATCAGTGGGGTCGCGTGGTAACACGTGATAGGCTCTTAAACCTTATGAACTAATAGAATTAAATTCTAATTAAGGGAAATCAAAAACCCTAGTTGGAAAAATATTTCCCTAGATCTTTCCAAACAAAAAGATTGCGCTCTGTAAAGCGGAGCACCGTTGGATTAAAAATCCAATGGTGATTAAAAATCACCAATTTATAGAAAGATTCTATACAAGGAAAGATTTTCCTAAAATTTGCCAGGAATAACAGATAAAATATCTTTTTGATTAAAAATCCAATGGTGAATAAAATTCACTGAGTGATCTAAAAGATCATGTTGGTTACAAAATCAAATTAAATCTTTCAATGAAAGATTGACTAAACAAACTGATTCTTTTCTTTCTCCTATAAATAGGAGCCAAGAAGAGAAGAGAAAAAGGAGAAAAGATACAACAACAGAGAGAGAAAAGAAGAGAATTTAATTCTCCAGAGAGAAAGAAGATTTCTTCAGAGAAAAGAAAGAATCCTAGGTGAGAGATCATCCTATAAGCTCCCACAAAAGAAAAAGAAAATTTAATTCTCAAATTAAGAGTTTAACTCTTCTGAATAAGAACTTAGTTCTTCCTTTTGGTTGAAGGTGTGCAGAAGCAGATCTTCCCATAAGTTGAGAATTTAATTCTCATCGGGGAGATTCTGCCATGCAGATCTAAAATCTAAGAGAAGACCTAAGTTCAGAGAATTATATTCTCCCACAAGGCACATAGGAATTTAATTCCTCTAACAAAATTAGGGTTTAACCCTATAAAAGAATTTAATTCTTCCAAATATATAAGAATTTAATTCCTTTAAATAAAACTAGGGTTTAACCCTAAAAAAGAATTTAATTCTTAAATAAGGGACTTAAAAACACTCCATGCACGTAAAAGCATCAAGTATCCAACCTGATCACGTATGTCCACGTGACTCCCATCCTCAGTGATCAAAAGAGAACGAATGAAGTTGGGTCACGTGCTCCCACGTGACCCCTGACAAACATCATTTTAAAGATGGGGTAAAACTGAAGGATTAAATATCCAACGCATGGGCGCCCTCACGTGTCCCCACGTGACCCCTAGCAAATCCTTTCAATATCCAGTGCATGGATACCCATCACGTGCCCACACGTGATGGCCGTGAAGACTAAAAGTGTTTAACACTTATTTAAATATTCTGAGAATAAGATAAGGGAAGTTTTAGGCCCAACACTCAAGCGTCTCACGTGACCCCACGTGAACGCTTCCTTTTTTAGTGTTCAACACTATTTTGGGCACTGTATCCCTAGTGTTTAACACTATTCTGAGCGCATCACGTGGGAACACATGATAGCTAAGTTTACTCTAGTGTTTAACACTATATCCAAGACAATCTTAGCTTGAACTAGCCAAGTCTTCCAGAGGCAAGATTCCCCTTTTGACTGAACCTCAAACACACTTTTGTCTTCCAGAATTGGTCATCTCATATGACATTCAAAATAATTCCCAGAGCCCTTTCAATTAACTTTGGTTCGAGGGTACATCTCTTCACACCTCTGATACATGTCGTTGTATTTCTTCAACGTCTTCAGAGAGGTGGTGGGTCCCGATGACCAATAACTATTTGGTGCATTTCCAAACCCATGCTTGCATCTGAACTTGGACCGCAATGTCCCTAAACTAAACAATAGAGCACAAATGCTCTTTTGTTGGATCTAAATGATCCTTTTAAGTAGATCTTAGTCTAAAATTAGACTAACGTATCCTTAACAAACATTTAAGTTGATCTTAATCTCAAACGAGATTAACGATCCTTAAATCAATCAAACTACAGATCTCCCAATCAACATTGGTTCAAGGGTACATCTCTTTACTCCTTTGATATTTGTCGTTGTAATCCTTCAACGTCTTCAGAGAGGTGACAGGTCCCGATAACCAATCATCCCATAGACTGTGGGGTCCTTAAACTCATGGACTATGATGTCCTTAAATTTTATAGACTATGACGTCTTTAAACTGTGGACTGTAGGGTCCATAAACCCATGGACTATGATGTCCTTAACCTTGGACTATGATGTCCTCAACCTCGGACTGTGGGGTCCTTAAACCTATGGACTATGATGTTCTTAACCTTGGACCACCATGTCCTTAAACTGGTAATTGACCGCAATGTCCCTAAACTAAACAATAGAGCTCGAATGCTCTGTTGTTAGATCTAATCGATCCCGTTAAGTTGATCTTAGTCTGAAATTAGACTAACGTATCCTTAACATACGTTTAAGTTGATCTTAGTCTCAAATGAGACTAACGTATCCTTAAACCCAACCCCAAACCTAAATCTAAGAAAATACGGATTTGGACTAATCCACGCCCTACGGGCGACAACATAAATTAGTCTCCGTATACAATCCACGGGCAACCAAAAACAAAACAAACACACACGACATGAAGTGGCCATCTGGAGAAGGAGAAAGTGATTACCGCGATGCGGTAGCGTAATTAACTGCAGGGGCTTGCGCCTGCAGGAAAGAGTGTCCCCACAATCAAAAACCCCTCAACGAGGGGGAATCTGACGAAGTCTGCTACATCGGCCGCATCCGTCTAAACCTTCGATACATGGTGTCATAAATCAACTTGGCATCTTTGGAGAGGTGGACGGATAGCACCAATTAGCATCTGCCCCCAAATTCAGGCAAGACGAACCTACGCGGTTCTGTCTCTGTATTTGGAGGAGAACAGGAGCATTTGAAGTGAAGGACCGGTCTACAAAGGTTGTATTCCTTCTTCTCTTTGGTTTGTAAAGAGTTTACAATCTAGAAAACCCTAAGTCACTAGTTCGATCCTCGTTCGGGTTCTTTATCTCTCTAGAAAATTTTGAAATGGCATGTTCGATGCCCTAGTAAACACCGTGAGGGTGCTAAGGAACCCTACAGTGGTATCAGAGCCTAACTAGGGCATTAGGCGTTGTGTAGGCGAAATTAAAAATCCGATCGAACTTCGAAAACCCTAATTTTCCCACTTTCTGGAAATTTTTCCAAAAGTTGGATTTTTCCATGTTAAAAATATTCAGAAAAACATGTAGGGAATTCTATGGACACACCTGAAGAACGAAATCCTAACTCGTCTAAGTGACCGCGGATCCGCGGCTAAAACATGGTTTTGGCTGCGGATCTGCGGCGCCACTTAAGAGGCTTGGGTCGGGCCTTCAGCTGTAGGTCTGTATGTACTATGGTATGTCTCTGGTTTACTTTAACTGTGCTTAAGTGTTGGGTTTTCTGGGAATTTTGGGAATTCGTTGATTCGATCGAAATATTTAACGTCGCCTAGCTTTCTGATGATTGTGATACAATATTTGGAATCCACTATAATTAAGTTATGAGATAACTAGTTTAAATTTTGTAAATTTAGCGGTTTAGTCTCATTTGATCGGTTGCCATAGAATTTTGATGTTGATCAAAAGTCCGTCGCAATTATGTAGCGTACGCGGATACTCGCCGGGTAACTTTACTAGATAGCCACGCCTCATAGCCCCGACCAAGTGACTATAGGAGAACCCCGTTGCCAAAAGCATCCGTTTGGGTGCTCGCGGCTGCGGTGTTCCGCCTTAGTGCACTTCGTCGACGGCATCGTGGGGTGCGGCCATTTGCTAAAGTTTCCGACGAACATTCGATCAGGTTAGCGGGAATCTTGTTGAATTACCCGACAGGTTATTGGAAAGTGTTTTCAATATCAAGACTAAAATGCGGGGTTTATAATTGTTTGGCATGTGATGTCTAAGGAATTCATTTGGTTAGGCATTGTTCATATAAGAAAACTGCATTCTAACACCGCCCATTCATTATCTATTTGTTGTATTTATCGGTACTATTAACCAGGGTCTGCTCAGTAATACAGATTACATATATCCGTGACAAAATACTGGAAATACATTAAAAGCACGGATATATCAATTGAGAGCCTACACTGCAACCAGAACCGCAATCCGACCGATACTTCAGGAGTCCCTTTTTGCAACAAATTTGTGTACACATTTTTTTTATCTAAATGGTCCAACACAACAAATGAGTACACAAGACTTTTAGGCACATGTGGATATGATATAATATGCATTCAAGGCAAAATATTATATGCATTCAAGGCTAAACATCATGTGTTGATTTTTTCCTTCCAAAACTGAAATCAAATCAAAGTCAATTGGACAAATCAACAAAACCATAATGGGGGCAGCCATGATTTAGGCACATGTGGGAATGAAGTTATGACCATTTAATGCTAAAAATTTGGTGTTGATTTAGAAATTCGAATTTCCCTCCAAGCATTGGGTGCAAATTAAGTCAGAACAGAGAAAACAAACTGGACCAAAGTGATGCGGGGGACCTAACAAGTCAACACACAAAGTACGAGACCGTTCCAACATGATGTGGCCGGCCACATTACCTCTTGGAACGGCCTGGCCGGCCCCACCTCCTCAAGTGGGCCCCAGCTCCTCACAGTGAATTCTTTGCTGCCACGTAGCCCTAATTTTATTGTTTATTTTCTTTTCTTTTCTGCCTATAAAAGCAGGCGGTGGGCAAAGGTTCAAGGGGTCATTCTTTAGTCTTGGATTGTCATTCTTTGTCCAAGTTTTCTATTCTCCTTTCTTGTAAATAGCTTAGTCCCCTTGAGTTCTTAACCTTCTCTTGATCCTTCAACCTCTTCATTGAACTTGAAAGTTTAAGGGTTGGTTATTGATCTCAAGGGATTGTATCATTGTTAAAGTTTAATAAAGTGTTCTTTTGTGCTTCCTTCACCATGAGTTCTTTGCCCTCTCTTGATCTTGCAATCTCTTTATTGAGCTTGCAAGTTTAATTTTGGGTTATTGAACCCATGTCTTGCAATATGTTCTTTAGTTCCTAATCTTTTACTTACTTGCATTTTATTCTTGCTCTTTTAATTCTCGCACTTAAATTCCATGCACTTTAATTACTTGCTTGTAATCTTTTCTTTTCTTTGTTCTTCTCTTTTGTTATCTCTTTGTGGTTTGTTTTGTGAATGCTGAGAAAGATATTGTAAGTTAACATTTCGTTTTTCATTTCCTTTTCCCGTCTTTTCCATTTGAAACTCCGCCCAAACCCTACACAAGCGCTCCGTTAGGTACCCTATCCTACCAAGGTAAAGGTGATTCCTAACCGTGACCGGTTGCATTCGGTTTGGCCGGAGGCGAAAGCAAGAGACAAGAACGAACGGACAAGGGTCAATAAGCCGGATTCCATGAATACCGTGCTTAAGTCCCCTAATCTACGTTGTTGCCGATTGTTTTAGCTTCATTGGTTAAGTTCGGCTCAAAGTACTTGAATACGGAATCTATTAACTTACACTATCCTATCATTTCCTAACAAGCCTTATACTTGAATATAACACATAGGTTAAATAATGAACAAATCCGCCACGCGCGTTTACTCGTAAGAACAAGAACATAAAACGCTCTGTCTCCCTGTGGATCGACCCGTGCTCATCGCGGCTAGCTGCAAAGCGACACCGTCCTGATCGCGGTTAAACTTTAGAACTTTTAAATATCCGACACGCTTTTGGCGTGCGATCAAATGGCGCCGTTGCCGGGGAGACGGTAACGTTTTTGTTTTTGTTATTTCGAGTTAATCTTGTGAATATCCATCTAACACTTTTTCAAAACAAAATAATAAAAAAACCAAAACTAACTTTCTTAACCATTTTGTTCTCTGGAAATTGGACCTGCTACCACTCTGGATCTAAAATAAAAAAATCAAACAAAATCAGTGTGACTCTAGTGGAACACAGTGAACACAGAAGAAGATTGGAGCACATCTTCCATAACTTGGCCGGCGACATCACCCCCAAATCTGGCGTCGCCGGCCCTACCACCTCCTTCTGCCTCCAATTTTTCCTCTGGGCTCAAGTGTTCTAGTTTTGTCCTATTTGTATTGTTTATTTTTTATAATTATTAGTGTGCAGGTATTTGGGCATTCGTATTGTTTTTCGGCACTAATATCCATTTTTCCGACATTTGTAGATTTTGCGGAATTGCGAACGGCGATTATGGGGAGCAAAGTGCACATTCAAAGTTAAGGTGGTTACGAGGTACAGTGCCAAAGATCCGGGTAGTTTGACCCGCGCAAGCGAACTTTTCAAGCAACTTGGATTCGATTCAACGGGGGGTTCTTAACCCACAACTTAACGGTACATACTTTACTAACACCTTCTTCTCAAATCCGACGCTTCCAATATAAAATCTTTGCAGGATTCTTTTCAAGTTCGCTAGCAAACGCCAAAAATTGACTAACCCGTATTTGTTGCAGTGCCGAGCTTAAACTAAAAAACGATTGTTTGGTTCTTTGAATAAATTTTTTCATTGAATTACGCATTGCATACATTAATACGGACTTAAGGGCAAGCGAACCCCACAACATACGGTAAAGGATTTCATCACATTTTCTGTGGCCCACAAATCACGAACTTGAACATAACGCTTACCCACACAAATTTTAAAAGAAACTAAACTTTAAGCCTTAAGGACTTCGCGCTCACTAGGAAAGATTAATTATGTTTAGAACACCGCTTAACGGTATATTGTTTACGGCGTGTCTAGGAAAGTGTTAACGGCGAAACCGCCAAAAGAGAAAGGGTTATTTAATTAAGGACCTTCACGAAAGCATCGGAAAACCTCCCCTTATCTCTGCACTTACCTGGCCTCGTGATTAGTATATTTTGAGCCTGTTTCTCGACACAGTTTTACCTCAACAACCAAGTTCTTGAGCAGGTCTAGTTGACCTAGGTGAACCCTAAAACGATTAGGTGTGTGGTATTTTTGTGTCGTGATTGTTTTTGGTCCAGATTCTTTTTGTGTGTATATTTCATTCTTTTGTTAATAACTAACTAAAAAATTAAAAAAATAAAAAAATCACATTCTTTTTTCCCTCCTTTTCTCTTCCTTTCTTTCTTTCTCTCTTCATATCATGGGTACCCCACCTTGAAAAACCCTTGCCGAACTTTGGTACCCACAACCAGACATAACTTCCTACGGTTCTTGCTTTGGACGAACGTCGAACGATCCATCCATGCTAAAAATTTCATTGAAAGATCGCATAGACGCGTCTAGGACAAACACTTGTACACCGCAATCCACTTTGTATCAACCGTTTCAACCTTCACCACCCTCTTATGTTGATACCCTTTTTGCAAGTCGTCCTTTGTCCATCGCTGAACATATTGAACAATCCCGTAGCCGATCTTTCAATCCTTTCACCACTATAAATTCTTTGGATCAACAATTCCATTCACCTTCTTATTCGTATGTTGATCCTACCCCTGCCCAACCATTCAATTCCTACCAGTCCTACCCAACTTTTTGCGCCTTCCCTAGACACTGCTTCTACACCGCCATTTGGGAATTTTCAGTATCCAAACAACTTTGAATTTTTTACTGAAACCCCTTCACAACCTATGTCTAGTCTAGAACAGTCATTGGAAGACTTTAGAGTAGCTTCATGCCAACAGATGATGGATTTGAATGCGTCCATAGCTGCCCTCATACAACCTAGTGACCCGGTAGCTAGTTTCCAACTAGCTCCAAATTTTCAAATGTATGAAGAGGCGGTTGGACATGTTGAGAATTTGAGTGGATAAAGTGAGTTGTATACCCTTCCAAATCGAACCTACCCATTTCAACTTGAATCACACGACTCCGGTTTTGAATGTCTATCTAATGTTCCAAACGATTCACCAATTGAAGATAGAAGGGTTAATGAGTTGTGCGACTTTGTAGTATTTGATTTACCCGATTGTGAAGGGTCCCTTCCAAGTGAAACCAGTCCTAAACCTTTTGACCTCTACACCTCCATCTTAGAACCAAAATCGATTGAAGTCCATGCTTTTGATGAGGTGTCTGAGAATATTGATTTTCACTTGATTGAGAATATTGACGCTGGGAATATTTTGGATGATGAACCTGTAGATTTGGATGAGTTTTT
The DNA here is from genome assembly GCA_030015575.1 of Agapanthus africanus. Classification (NCBI taxonomy): domain Eukaryota; kingdom Viridiplantae; phylum Streptophyta; class Magnoliopsida; order Asparagales; family Amaryllidaceae; genus Agapanthus; species Agapanthus africanus. The sequence goes on from CM057342.1 coordinate 384,554,015, forward strand.
CTCTCCAATTCATCATCCCGGGTCATTAACTGTTTTTCCCGAACTTCATATGCGTCTTGATTTTGATGAAATATGCATGGATAGGCTTAACTTTGAGGAGAATTTTGAGGATATTTTTGAGGATGAAACATGTTAGTTATATGTATGCCCTAGAGGCCATTACTGTACATTGGATGTATATTGTAGTGGATGCTGGGACATATATAGGGAGGACTTTCTTGCTCGACATGATAGTATGCTATCTGGTTGCTCTTTACATTAACGAGTACACTGTTTGTCTCTCTGTTACATGTTGGTAAAGCCCTTAGGATGTGTACTTGACTATCTGGACTATGATGCGGATCATACTAGTGGGGACATGGTAGTCCATAAGTACATCCTTCAAGGTCCCTAGTCGTGGGTATATCGAGACGGGGCATCGATATACCAGAGTAGACTAGCGTATACCTTCTCGACCTATACAGATGGGCGATGGATGATCCCATATCCATTGGTGTTTGACATCGGAGATGATATACGGGTGCTCAGTAGAGACTGGGTACACTGGACGGACTCACCGAGAACTCCCAGATGGTATTATACCTTACGTCAGATGGCAGTTCTCTGGTGACACTAGTACAGAGTAGTCTGTTGACCCGAGATCGTCATAGAGTCTTGTGTGGTTCCCAATGTGCTTTGATTTCCATCTTACCACGTCCAAGAGGGCATGCAAAATGGTGGTTTTTGGGTACAGTCCCGAGTCACATGGAGGCAATGAGCGATAGGAGGGGATTCGTCTCTCCCGGTATAGGGAGTTGATGTTGCGCTGTGTTCGATTGGCTATAATAGGAAATCCCTGGCCAGGGTTGCTGAGATTTACTGGTAAGTGTTACCAGTAGTTTCTCGAATTGTTATAGACCTCATATCGACACGACTTATCGAGCTATTGGGGTCTGACGTTTACCACCCCTAGGCAAGATATGCGACATATCAGACGAACAGACCGGACTGTACGGTAAGTGTTACTGGTTGGATTCACAGGAGTGTGAGCGGGCTTGCTCGTCGATCTTCTGATCGCTCAATACCAGGGTGGCCGTTACATTTAGCAGACCGCTTGCGGCTTGTGGGTGTTTGATATGATCATCACCTGCTGCCGGCGTATTGACGAGTCTTTAGAGTCCTACACAGAGGTTTCCTGGCTCAAGCGAAACGAAATAGGAGCGCATATGAGATATGTGCGGGACCGAGAATAATGCGTGTATGTGATATCGTATTCTATTCTCGCGATGAATGTATCGATTGGTTGTATGCGATATCACCTAGTTATCGAATCAAGGATTGATTCGATAAGCCGATACATTGTATACTAGTCGGTTGTGTGCGACATGACCGGATCATTGAATCAAGTGTTGATTTAATGATTTAATGCATAATTATATATTTGATATATTACTTTGCATTAACTAGTATTGGTTCACTTTAAATGGATTTTCTCGCTCGGATGTGCACATTGTATATGTGATATACTTTTTGTGCACTTGATTGTATCATGTTTGATGATACATGCTCACTAGGGTTTGTGTGAAGATTAAACCATGGTTGTATATTGGTTAGGGTTTTCATTTTATTATTCATTTATTTATTTATTTATTTATTTTGGAAATGAAAAAGGGAAAATGGTGGCTTTCTTTGTTTGTTATTGAAGCTTCATGAAGTTTTGACCTTGTGACCATTTTGTCTTGATGCTTAACCCTAACCCTTCATTCTAACCATGGTTTATTCTCTACACCAAACTATGGTTGCTAAATGATAAGTATTCATTTTATTTTCCTTTTTGGAAAATACTTATGATATTCTATCATCTTCTTCCTCTTCTTCTTCAAGTTGAAGAAAACCTTTCTTCATCAATGGTGATTGATGATAAAGAGTGAGAAATCCAATTCTAAAGTGAACCCACTTCCTATTTCTTCATCCTCTACCTCTTGCCAAGTAGTAGAGTGTGTTTCCTTCACAAGTTTTCTAGACTTGGTGAAGTTGGAGCTTGATCTAGCGATGCCTCGACGTAGATCATCTTCGGCACGAAACCGACGACCTTGCCCGCTCTTTCTCCGATGAAGCCGACGCTAGAGCCCGGGATTTGATTTGGACAGCGGAGAGGACTTCATCACGGAGCCGTGGAGGTGGAGAAACGGATCTACAATGGTTGTATTTCCGTACTCTTAGTTAAGATGTTAACTAGCTCGTTTTGTCGCCTAAAAATCTAGCCAACGATCTTGTTAGGGTTTCTCGGCACCGTTAAAATTTGAAATTGGCATGGTTGATGCCTTGTGAGACCTCTTGGGAGTGCCTAGGAACCCTACAGTGGTATCAGAGCCTAGCTAGAGCCTTAGGCGATGCGTAGACGAAGTTTAAAACCCGAACGAACCCGAAACCCTAAACCAAACATGCTCTCTGGACTTTTTCTAAAAACTGGGTTTTTTCCAGATTAAAAATGCTTAAAAAATTCAGCAGGGAAATCTAAGAATTACGGTGCAAATTTTTTTCCATGAACTGTTCATAGTGCGGCGGAACGGCGGCAGAAGCCTGGCTTCTCCGGCGGTTCCGCGGCTAAATGATGACCTCATCCTCCCCTGTTTGCACAGTAACTCCTATTTTATTATGCTGGATTTTCTGAGAATTTTTAATATTTATTCAAGAGTTGAATTTTCTGGGGTTGTTTTGGGGATTCGGTGTTTCGATCGGAGTATCAAATTTTGTCTGTGTGGCTTTCTGGATATTTTAGAGTATGTTAAAAAGTTCGACCGGATATAAATACCCAACTTTTCCCCTGTTGGGAAATTTCCAAGTGTTGGATCTTTCCGTAGTTTAACGACGTTCTAAGTAATGCAAGTAATGCAATGGACCCTCTAGAAGACAACAAACCTTAACTCGATTATGTGACCGTCTTGAACTGCCCTTTGAACCTTCGGGTTTGGGGCAGTACGGCGTGCCACATGTGAGGCGTTGGCTTGACCCTTCTACGGCTAGACCGTTGGTACTGAGGCACGAACTGAATGTTGTTAGACTTATTTCATGTGTTGATCTATATCGGGAAAACTTGGGTGTTCGATTGTTCGATCGAAAAGTTTAACATTTTCTATTTATCCGGAATGTGATACAATAATTGGAATTCACAACTAGTTATGAGATAACTGAATGAATATTATAAACATAGCAGTTTAGTCTCACTTGATCGGTTGCCACGGAATTTTGATGCGATCAAAAGTCCGTCGCAATCACGTAGCGTACGCGGATACTCGCCGGGTAAACTTAATAGACAACCTCACTCCACAGCCCCGACCAAGTGACTGTAGGAGAACCCCGTCGCCGAAAGCATCCGTCCGGGTGCTCGCGGTAGCGGTGTTCCGCCTTGGTGCACTTCGTCGACGGTATCGGGGGTGCGGCCGTCTACTGAAGTTTGCGACGAGCATTCGATCAGGATGTCGGGAATCTTGTTGAATTACCCGACTTAATATTGAAAAGTGTTTTCGATAATGAGACTAAAATGCGGGGTTTATAATTGTTAGGCATGCGATGTCTAAAGAATTCATTTGGTCAGGCATGCGATGTCTGAGGTGGTTGCGGATTCCAACTGTTGTAGTTTTACACTTTCTTTTTTGTGACCGTAAGTGTAATATGTGATATCGCCGGTTTCGTTGCTATATGTCAACGACAATTGGGATGCGCATATTTACTTACGTTGATGACATGTGATGTTATGTGTTGCTGGATATGTTATATTGGATCGTCGTGTTTGAATAGCCGGGGGTTTTTATGTGAGATGAGTGTTTTTCATTTTCATTCATGTAAAAACTTGTATGTAATATTCTTTTATTGGGGTACTTCCAGGTTGCGGAAGATGTCACCCTTTGTATATTATTTTCTTTTCCGCACTAGGATAGACTCAAGGAGGGGAGCACAAGTAACCGGGTTCTGGAGTCCAGTGGGAGACCAACTCGAAGAGTCGAGTCCGGGTCTCCTAACTCTAGAATTGGTAGGGTTGCTTGCCGCTCTCGTAGGGGTCTAGGGGTGTGGGTTTGGCTATTCATCGCGACCGTGGAATCCGTGTTTTATACTGGCTCATATTGAAAACACGGACGTCCTAGTATATCCAATATTTCATATGATTCTTCTGCTGCGATATCTGTGATGTGATCATGTGATATGTTCTGTGATGGATACTTTATATAGTATATATGATATATTATATAGACGTTACTTATGTTTTACACCCGCGCTAGCCCTGCCCCGCTCTGCCGTTAGTTACCTAACCTAACGGTGCATGAGGGGACATTGAGGCGAATGCGGATGGCATAAGTATACGTCGTATTTATCTGTGATGTTTAGGTACTTAAATGATGGGACTTCATTAATGTGATTAATGAAAGAAAAGAAACCTAAGATGTTGTAGAATCGAATTTCAAATTAAAACAGGTAGCTACAGTTCTTGCTTTGCACAGAGGTATATGTGATATATCCTGCACCTTATTCGATGAGGAAAGGACCGAGATCCCTTCACCGGGAGTGACTCCTTTAGCAATAACTGGCAGATGCTATACACTCGGTTTGTCTTTTGATTGCTTTTAAGAGTTTTTGCTTTGCACAGTGATATATATGATATATCCCGCACCTCATTCGACGAGGAAAGGACCGACGATCCCTTCACCGGGAGTGACTCCTTTAGCAAAACTAGAAAAGCCTCAAAAGCACTCCATTTTTAAAATCATTTGATTCTACAACGATATCAAGTTCATTACGCAATAGGTTTTCAGAAAAACCTGTCGTAGCCCTCCGTCATTTCAGATAAGTCCTGTTTAGTATTCGTGCTGCGTTTGTTGACCTTGTCAAGGCGCAGTGTGCGGTAGCTAACCAGTATTTATCTGCTTATGCATATGATGCAGATTGGGTTAGGGTAGTCGTGCGGCCTTGTTGACCTTGTCAAGGGTCGTGCGGGTGGGTTTGATTCAATCAAGAAATGACGGGTTGAACTTGACTTGCGGTCTATGGTTTGTTGACCTTGTCAAGGTCATAGATCGTTCGGGGTAAAATATTATCGGGAATTTCAAGTGTTGAAATTTGCAATGAGATTGCATACCTTCTATGAGATAGTTGGATCCCGATACCCGCTGCGAGTAATTGTTACTCCTGGGAGAGTTTTATACATTACAATTAGCCGATCAAGTAGGTGTCTAGAAAGGTGTTAACGGGGTTACGCCTCTGGGAAAACGAGGTTTACATTAATTAGGTTCGTGCGAAAGCACGGGGGACCTCCCTCAAAGTACCGACACTGGCCTGGCTGAAAGATTGGCGAACTTGTAGTGTGTAATTAATTCCGGCTAGTCTTTCCTTTTTGGGTTTGAAGGAAGATTTGATAAAAAGCAGTGGGAGCCATCCTGATTAGATAAAATAATAACCAATCTGATCTTGCAAGAGCATACGCTGAGTGTTTTCTTCTCTCTCTCTTCAGGTAGCGACCATATCACGCCTTAATCAAGATAATAATACGGATATTGACCAAACCCGCTTGTTATACTGAGCTGGGGAACGTTGGTCCCGCTCCAACTTATAATTGTTATAAGACAGAGCAGGAAATTGGGGATTACCAGAATTCCCATGCCGCCCAAACGAAGAAAGTGCATATGATGCATCATCTTCGGGTGTGTTCATTACAAAGAACTGCTTCTCAGTATCCTCTGCGTCCTGGGTATTTGATACCGGATTAAGATCCCAGATATGTAATCTGTTACATAGGGCTACAAAAAGATAGAAAACTGAGAACGGGTGATAAGTTTCATGAGGCAGAAAACGGGGCAAGTGTTGCAGCCAAGTCTGTTGGTTACTGTCACCCTGTATTACCAATACATTGATTCTGAACGAATGTTATTAGATACAGAACCTGATATACAAAATCATATCAATCTCTTTATTAGTAAAGAAATGATAAAATTTTGTATTGTTGGATAATGTTTTGAACATTTCCTATATCAAAAGTTGATCGGTTCAGGCACGTTATCTAAAAGCATTGATGTTCTAAATCAAACTACAGTTCTTAGTATACGGAACACACACAAGAGGAAGAGTTCAGAAATGAACGAATCCTTCTTGAGGTATTGTAGACTAGGTCATATCAATGCGACCCGACTAGCTAAAGTTACATTTAGATGCATATTTAAATCAGTTTGAATTTACATCTTGTGAAACTTGCCAGTCATGTCACAAAGATATAATGACACTAGCTCTGTTTATTGGAAACAGAGAAAGAGTTAGTAAACTCTTGGGATGATACATGATGATGTATAAAGGTCCCCTGTCTACACATGCCAAGACCGGTTCTTTGTACTTCATTACATTCTCTGATAATCTTTCGAGATTCAGACCTATGTTCCTGTTGAAACACAAGTCCGAACCTTTTGAGATATTCACAGAATATAAGTTAGAAGTAGAGAACCAATACGGGTATAAGTATTATGTCCTTTGATGAGATCAAGGAGGAGAATACTTGAGCACGGAAATCCTGGACTATTCTAAAGGAGAATGAGATTCTCTCTCAGCATTACTCCTCCGAATACACCAAAGCACGATGGTATATCGGGGCGGAGCTATCTCACCCTATATGATAAGGTGTGCTCTATGATGAGTACTACTGAGTTACCTATTTCCTTTTTGGGAGTTATGCACTTGAGAAGCTGCATACCTATTGAATAGAGTTCAAATCAAATCAGTTGCCTACCACTTCATATTTGATATGATAAGGGAAGAGCCCATCTCTCAAGTTAGTTGAGATTTGGGGTTGTCCAGCCTATGTCTGAAAAGCAAAATCCGGACAAGATCGAGGCAAGATCTGTTATGTAGAACTGGAAATGTTCCAGCTATACAAACTGCAGCTAATGATTTGAAAGAACCAAAGGATTCAATAGTTACCAACGAACCTCAGCCTCTCCGCCGATCTAGTAGGGTTCCTCACCTACCTGAGAGATACTTCTGTTTCTCTATGACAGTGGGAGCGAGGATTGCGTCATGAGATGATGACCCAACTAGCTTCGAGCTGGCCATCGAGAGTAAGACTCTGTAAGAATGGCTGGATGTTTATCGATCTGAGATGGAATCCTTATACACCAACAAAGTATGGACTTTGGTTGCTATATCTGAAGGGTTAAATCCCCATCAGGAGAAAGTATATCTTGAGAAGATTACTTGGTGTAGATGGAAAAGTTGAGACTTTCAAAGCTAGACTTGTTAAAGGTTTTCGTCATTGACCAGGCGTGGATAATGATGAAACCTTTTTCCAGTATCTATGCTTAAGTCCATCCAGATTCTACTTGCCACGGCTACATACCATGACTACGATATCTGGTGGTTGGGTGTCATGACTACTTTTCTAAATGATGTATTGGAAGAGAGCGTCTATAAGTACACAGCCAGAGGGCTTCGTAGACAGTGGGAGCAGCGGAAACGTGTGCAAGATGTTTTATGAGATAAAGCAGGCATCGCGGAGTTGGAACATCTGTTTTGATGAGTTAGTCAAATAGTTTGACACCATCAAAATGGTAGATGAACCTTGTATATACAAGAAGGTAGTAGGGAGTATGGTAGTGATCCTCATAGAGTACCTGGATGACATACTCTTGATAGGGAAGGAGTTTCCTATGCTACGCTCGGTCAATCTCCGCTTATCACAATGATTCTCCACATAGGATCAAAGTGATACCTCCTAAATCCTGGGTTTTTGGATCTATGAGATAGATCTAAATGGATGTTAGGATTCTCACTAGTTGTAGTGAGACGGTATCAACCGATCCTGGGGAGAATCACTGGAAGGGTTCCAGGGTGATAAAGACGACTGAAAGTCAGTCACAGGCATTGTCTTTACCCTCAGTAAAGGGACGGTATGTTGGAAGAGTTCCAAGCTAGATACCGTGACATACTAGACGATAAAGGCAGGATACATCGCTACTTAACATGCTACCAAAGAGGCTGTTTGGGTGTATATTGGTTCATGAGATGAACTACGTTCCTACCATTGTGAGACAATGGAGTTGTGGCTTATGCCGAGGAACGCCGGTCCCATCAGTGATCCAGACATATTCTAAGGCAGTGTCACCTGATCATGGAGATGGTTGATCTCCAGGGTGATCGAGGTTTGGAGAGTAAACTCAGAGGACAACACAGTGGATCCACTCACAAAGGCCTGTTCCCAGAGAGAGACTTTTATGGGATGGTTGAGTATGAGATACTACAACCACTGCTATCAGATGGCCCTAGTGCAAGTGGGAGATTGTTAGTTATATGTATGCCCTAGAGGCCATTACTGTACATTGGATGTATATTGTAGTGGATGCTGGGACATATATAGGGAGGACTTTCTTGCTCGACATGATAGTATGCTATCTGGTTGCTCTTTACCTTAACGTGTACATTGTTTGTCTCTCTGTTACATGTTGGTAAAGCCCTTAGGATGTGTACTTGACTATCTGGACTATGATGCGGATCATACTAGTGGGGACATGGTAGTCCATAAGTACATCCTTCAAGGTCCCTAGTCGTGGGTATATCGAGACGGGGCATCGATATACCAGAGTAGACTAGCGTATACCTTCTCGACCCATACAGATGGGCGATGGATGATCCCATATCCATTGGTGTTTGACATCGGGGATGATATACGGGTGCTCAGTAGAGACTGGGTACACTGGACGGACTCGCCGAGAACTCCCAGATGGTATTATACCTTACGTCAGATGGCAGTTCTCTGGTGACACTGGTACAGAGTAGTCTGTTGACCCGAGATCGTCATAGAGTCTTGTGTGGTTCCCACTGTGCTTTGATTTCCATCTTACCACGTCCAAGAGGGCATGCAAAACGGTGGTTTTTGGGTACAGTCCCGAGTCACATGGAGGCAATGAGCGATTGGAGGGGATTCGTCTCTCCCGGTATAGGGAGTTGATGTTGCGCTGTGTTCGATTAGCTATAACAGGAAATCCCTGGCAAGGGTTGCTGAGATTTACTGGTAAGTGTTACCAGTAGTTTCTCGAATTGTTATAGACCTCATATCGACACGACTTATCGAGCTATTGGGGTCTCCCCCTAGGCAAGATATGCGACATATCAGACGAACAGACCGGACTGTACGGTAAGTGTTACTGGTTGGATTCACAGGAGTGTGAGCGGGCTTGCTCGTCGATCTTCTGATCGCTCAATACCCGGGTGTCCGTTACGTTTAGCAGACCGCTTGCGGCTTGTGGGTGTTTGATATGATCATCACCTGCTGCCGGCGTATTGACGAGTCTTTAGAGTCCTACACAGAGGTTTCCTGGCTCAAGCGAAACGAAATAGGAGCGCATATGAGATATGTGCGGGACCGAGAATAATGCGTGTATGTGATACCGTATTCTATTCTCGCGATGAATGTATCGATTGGTTGTATGCGATATCACCTAGTTATCGAATCAAGGATTGATTCGATAAGCAGATACATTGTATACTAGTCGGTTGTGTGCGACATGACCGGATCATTGAATCAAGTGTTGATTTAATGATTTAATGCATAATTATATATTTGATATATTACTTTGCATTAACTAGTATTGGTTCACTTTAAATGGATTTTCTCGCTCGGATGTGCACATTGTATATGTGATATACTTTTTGTGCACTTGATTGTATCATGTTTGATGATACATGCTCACTAGGGTTTGTGTGAAGATTAAACCATGGTTGTATATTGGTTAGGGTTTTCATTTTCTTATTCATTTATTTATTTATTTATTTTATTTTGGAAATGAAAAAGGGAAAATGGTGGCTTTCTTTGTTTGTTATTGAAGCTTCATGAAGCTTTGACCTTGTGACCATTTTGTCTTGATGCTTAACCCTAACCCTTCATTCTAACCATGGTTTATTCTCTACACCAAACTATGGTTGCTAAATGATAAGTATTCGTTTTATTTTCCTTTTTGGAAAATACTTATGATATTCTATCATCTTCTTCCTCTTCTTCTTCAAGTTGAAGAAAACCTTTCTTCATCAATGGTGATTGATGAAAAAGAGTGAGAAATCCAATTCTAAAGTGAACCCACTTCCTATTTCTTCATCCTCTACCTCTTGCCAAGTAGTAGAGTGTGTTTCCTTCACAAGTTTTCTAGACTTGGTGAAGTTGGAGCTTGATCTAGCGATGCCTCGACGTAGATCATCTTCGGCACGAAACCGACGACCTTGCCCGCTCTTTCTTCGATGAAGCCGACGCTAGAGCCCGGGATTTGATTTGGACAGCGGAGAGGACTTCATCACGGAGCCGTGGAGGTGGAGGAACGGATCTACAAAGGTTGTATTTCCGTACTCTTAGTTAAGATGTTAACTAGCTCGTTTTGTCGCCTAAAAATCTAGCCAACGATCTTGTTAGGGTTTCTCGGCACCGTTAAAATTTGAAATTGGCATGGTTGATGCCTTGTGAGACCTCTTGGGAGTGCCTAGGAACCCTACAAAACAGTTCTAGATGATGAGTCAGATTTTCCAATTCATCCTATCCCTTTCATTTACTGTGTACAACCTCCTGAACCTGTAACCGATAACCTTCCTCAAGCACTCCCCTCCATCCTTTCCATCATTCCGACCGCGCAAGAAACCGTATCACTTTCATTTCTTGTGTCTGGTTTACAAAGTTCGGCGTACCCATTTATCACGAATCTTGAGGGATTTGACCCCATTTCTCGACGGGTTAATACATTAGCACAAACGCTTCTTACACATCGGTCATTACAAATTGTGCTAATTTATTCACTCCATTTTCACCCTCAAGTTCGTATTCCATTTCTTTCTTCCTTCCGCCATTCTTCTCCTCCACCGAGACCGTATACCACTTCTACCTCCATACGATCTCGCGTATTCTCCATTTCTTTCCTCACCGTATTCTTTCACCAACCTGCACATAATAGCGATAAGATTTTGAATGGTTGGTGCTCACTTTTGGCCTGTGTAAGGCCTTGTATAGATTGATACTGTTCTCTTTCCCCCATAATCCTGAACTTCAACGCTTAACAGTGGAAACACTGTTTTACTTAAATTTGGGGGGGAACATTTTGGTGTACATATTTTTCTGGTTTTTATTTTTGTATATAATTTGTTTTTGGGGAGGCACCGATAATTTTGACCCTTTTGGTGTAGCCTGACAGTGAGGGCACTGTCAAGTTTAAGTTTGGGGGTGTGCTCGGTAAGCTTTCTTCCTTCGCATTCATTTGTATATTTTGCATTTGCATACTTATTTTAAAACCCATAAAAATCAGAAAATTTTCTAAAAACATAAAAACTTTGTCGCCAAGTTAGCTGGTGGAGAACTTAGATTCAATATTTCGACTGTTTTGTTTAATAAGATAGGAACAACTAAATCCTGTTTTTAGATTTTGAAAACCTGAAAGATAACTCTCCTTTGAAGTTAACTATAGCTAATATACGTCTTTACATCACACTACACGTATCGTGAGTTTTGAAAATTAGATGACAAGTCTATTATGTCTGAAAACTTTTAAATTGATAAACTATTTTCTGAGGATCAAATAGGTTTGTTCTGAAATAAGTAATATCAAGACTAGTTATAAAAAGAGGTGAATATGAAGGGATATTATTAATGCCTTAATTGGAACTAATTCTGAAGAATAACCCATCTGGAACTTGATTGGAATGATTACACACCTAACCCACTAAAAATATCTTTTATCCAAAAAATAATTGAACTACCGGTTATATCTCCGTCTGCATTAAATCATCATGATTTTCACGCCAAAATTGGTCTTTTGTTTTAGGGCCTAGGTAACTTGAGTAATTAAGTCCGCTGGGGTGTCTCTACACCTAATGCCTTAAAGCCAACTGGTTTGGGAGCATTGACTCAAAGCTCGTTAAGAAGCCTAGAAAGTCCAGATTAAAACAAAGTCAAGCAAGTGTTCTCTCTGAGTTAAAATTCCTAACGGTTCTTTGTGTGAGAATAATCTTGGCAAAAAACAGGTTTTTATAAAAAAGTATTTCTAGCGGAGATATGAAGGTTTTATTCTATGATAAATACTATTGCACGTTCACAGAGGTGTGTATGAAATGAAAACAAGAAAAAGGTGGAGTGAAAAATAAGACCTAGTTTCCTGTCAAGGAAGATAGAAATTCTGAATTTGAAACCTTACTGGAAAATGAAACTTGAGAAATACTTAACTCTTTATAAAACTTATGTGATCCTTTTTAAATTTTTTGTCTGGGTTTTATTTTGTGACAAGACGACTTTAATCGATCCTTTTGAAACTTAACGACACTATTTGCACTGCACGTAAAGACATATAAAATCTTAAGTTAAATGAGAAGCGATGTGTGAAAAATAAAGGTTCGATAGTTCTAAATTTAGGATAATAGAATTGTTATCTTTAAAGCAAAACCATAGGGTTTGAATTATAGTTATTTCGCAAAACTAGCTTAACGGGATTTTGTGGGTGGAATCCGCTGAAAACCCTCAGGAGACAACACTCTTCCTACTAGGGACACCTAGAGGTTTAAAGGCTTGTTGCACACGCTCAGTGCAATCGCGTTCCCTGCGAAAGTGCGGTTAGGTTTTTTTTTTGTGAATAAATGGTTTTGCTCGGGACGACCAATAGATAAGTTTGGGGGTATTTGTTCATATCAGAAAACTGCATTCTAATACCGCCCATTCATTATCTATTTGTTGTATTTATCGGTACTATTAACTAGTGTCTGCTCAGTAATACAGATTACAGGTATCCGTGACAAAATACTGGAAATACATTTAAAAGCACGGATATATCAATTGAGAGCCGACACTGCAACCAGAACCGCCATCCGACCGATACTTCAGGAGTCCCTTTTTGCAACAAGTTTGTATACACATTTTTTTTATCTAAATGGTCCAACACAACAAATGAGTACACAAGAATTTTAGGCACATGTGGATATGATATAATATGCATTCAAGGCAAAATATTATATGCATTCAAGGCTAAACATCATGTGTTGATTTTTTCCTTCCAAAACTGAAATCAAATCAAAGTCAATTGGACAAATCAACAAAACCATAATGGGGGCAGCCATGATTTAGGCACATGTGGGAATGAAGTTATGAGCATTTAATGCTAAAAATTTGGTGTTGATTTAGAAATTCGAATTTCCCTCCAAGCATTGGGTGCAAATCAAGTCAGAACAGAGAAAACAAACTAGACCAAAGTGATGCGAGGGACCTAACAAGTCAACACACCAAGTACGAGACCGTTCCAACATGATGTGGCCGGCCACATTACCTCTTGGACCGGCCTGGCCGGCCCCACCTCCTCAAGTGGGCCCCAGCTCCTCACAGTGACTTCTTTGCTGCCACGTAGTCCTAATTTTATTGTTTATTTTCTTTTCTTTTCTGCCTATAAAAGCAGGCAGTGGGCAAAGGTTCAAGGGGTCATTCTTCAGTCTTGGATTATCATTCTTTGTCCAAGTTTTCTATTCTCCTTTCTTGTAAATAGCTTAGTCCCCTTGAGTTCTTAACCTTCTCTTGATCCTTCAACCTCTTCATTGAGCTTGAAAGTTTAAGGGTTGGTTATTGATCTCAAGTGGTTGTATCATTCTTGAAGTTTAATAAAGTGTTCTTTTGTGCTTCCTTCACCATGAGTTCTTTGCCCTCTCTTGATCTTGCAACTTTTTTATTGAGCTTGCAAGTTTAAGTTTGGGTTATTGAACCCATGTCTTGGAATATGTTCTTTGGTTCCTAATCTTTTACTTACTTGCATTTTATTCTTGCTCTTTTAATTCTCGCACTTAAATTCCATGCACTTTAATTACTTGCTTGTAATCTTTTCTTTTCTTTGTTCTTCTCTTTTGTTATCTCTTTGTAGTTTGTTTTGTGAATTGTGAGAAAGATATTGTAAGTTAACGTTTCGTTTTTCATTTCCTTTTCCCGTCTTTTCCATTTGAAACTCCGCCCAAACCCTACGCAAGCGCTCCGTTAGGCACCCTACCCTACCAAGGTAAAGGTGATTCCTAACCGTGACCGGTTGCATTCGGTTTGGCCGGAGGCGAAAGCAAAAGACAAGAACGGACGGACAAGGGTCAATAAGCCGGATTCCATGAATACCGTGCTTAAGTCCCCTAATCCACGTTGTTGCCGATTGTTCTAGCTTCATTGGTTAAGTTCGGCTCAAAGTACTTGAATACGGAATCATTAACTTACACTATCCTATCGTTTCCTAACAAGCCTTATACTTGAATATAATACATAGGTTAGATAACGAACAAATCCGCCACGCGCGTTAACTCGTAAGAACAAGAACATAAAACGCTCTGTCTCCCTGTGGATCGACCCGTGCTCATCGCGGCTAGCTGCAAGGCGACACCGTCCTGATCGCGGTTAAACTTTAGAACTTTTAAATATCCGACACGCTTTTGGCGTGCGATCAGGCATGAAATCCAAAGTATGTGATACATTGGGTTTATGATGTCTAAGGTGGTTGCGGATTCCATTTGTTGTAGTTTTTCACTTTCTTTTCTGCGACCGTAAGTGTAATATGTGGTGTATTGTCGGTTTCGGTGCTATATGTCAACGACAATTAGGATACGCATATTTACTTACGTTGATGACGTGTGATGTTATGTGTTGCTGTGATATGTCATATTGGATCGTCGTGTTTCGAATAGCCGGGGTTTTTATGTGAGATGAGGGTTTTTATTTTCATTCATGTAAAATTCATTGTATGTAATATTCTTTTATTGGGGCACTTCCGGGTTGAGGATGATGTCACCATTGATGTATATTTTTTACTTTTCCGCATTAGGATAGATCCAAGGCGGAGAGCACAAGTAACCGGGTTCTAGGGTCCAGTAGGAGACCATCTCGAGGAGTCGAGACCGGGTCTCCTAACTCTAGAATTGGTAGGGTTGCTTGATGCTCTCGTATGGGTCTAAGAATGTGGGTTTGGCTATTCATCACGACCGTGGAATCCGTGTTTTATACAGGCTTAATTTAAAACACGGAATTCCTAGTATATCCAATATTTCATATATGATTCTTCTGCTGCTGATATTCTGTGATGTGATCACTTGATATGTTCTGAGACGAATGCCTATATTATATATATGAGATATAATAAATATTGTTGCTTTCGTTTCTTATATGATGCTTAGGAAGCATAACAGATAGGACTTCATTAATGAGATTAATGAAATAAAAGAAACCTAAAAGATGTTGTAGAAACTTGTTTAAAAACTGGTAGCTCTAGTTCTTACTTTGGATAGCGGTATTCCATGAAGAATATCCAGCACCTTATTCGATAAAGAAAGAGCCGAGATCCCTTCACCGGGAGTGACCTCTTTAGAGAAACTAGCAGATGCTACAACCCACTCGGTTTGTTTTTTGATTGCTTCTATAGTTTTTTCTTTGCATAGTGGTATTTATGAAATATCCTGCACCTTATTCGATAAGGAAAGAGCTGAGATCCCTTCACCGGGAGTGACCTCTTTAGCGAAACTAGTAAAAGCCTAAAAAACATTCATTTTCAAAATCACTCGATTCTACGACGATATCAAGTTCATTACGCAAAAGGTTTTCTTAAAAACCTGTCATAGCCCTCCGTCATTTCAGATAAGTACTACTTAGTATTCGTGCTGCGGTAGTTTGGCCTCCGTCAAGGCGTAGGGTTCGGTAGCTAATTAGTGCTTGTCTGCAGCATGAGATGCGATTGGATTAGGGTATTCGTACGGCGTAGTTTAGCCTCCGTCAAGGGTCGTACGGGTGGGTCTAATTCAATCAAGAAATGAACGGGTTGAACTTGACTAGCGCTCTATGGGTAGTTTGGCCTCCGTAAAGGTCATAGGACGCTAGGGGTAAAAACCATTATCGGGAATTTCAAGTTTTAAAATTTACAATGAGATTGCATACCTTCTATGAGATAGTTGGATCCCGATACCCACTGTGAGTAAGAGTTACTGCTGGGAGAGTTTTACACATTACAATTAGCCGATCAAGTAGGTATCTAGAAAGGTGTTAACGGGGTTACACCCCTGGAAAAATGAGGTTTATTTTAATTAGGTCCGTGCGAAAGCACGTGGAACCTTCCTCAAAGTACCGACACTGACCTGGCCGAAAGATTGGCGAACTTGTAGGGTGTAATTAATCCCAGCTAGTCTTACCTTTTAGGGTTTGAAGGAAGATTTGACTAAAACAGTGGAAGCCATCCTGATTAGATAAAGTAATAACCAATCTAATCTTGCAAGAGCGCACGCAGAGTGTTTTCTTCTCTCTCTCTCTCTCTCCTGGTAGCGACCATATCACGCCTTAATAAAGATAATAAAATGGATGCATTGATCGAACCTGCTTATTATACTGAGCTAGGGAACGTTGGTTCCGCTCTATCTTATAACTGTTATAAGTCCGAGCAGGAAATAGGGGAATATCCGGATTCTCGTGCCACCCAATTGAAGAAAAAGCATGTTGATGCATTATCTTCGGGTGTGTTCGTTACCAAGAACTGTTTCTCAATATCCTCTACGTCCTAGGTATGAGATACCGGATCAGGATCCCGTATATGTAATATGTTACATGGGCTAAAGAAAGGTAGAGAACTGGGATTGGGTGATATGTCTCTAAGTGTTAGAGAACGGTGCAATTGTTGCAGCCAAGTCAGTTGCCAGATATCACCTTGTATTAATACATTGATTCCGAACAAATGTTATTAGATAACGAACCTGAAATACAACATTACATCAGATTCTTTATTGAGTTAAAGAAGGATATAATTCTGTATTAGAGGATAATGTTGTGAACATTTTCCTGAATCAAGAGTTGATTCGATCAGGCACGTTATATAATAGCATACACGTTCTAAATCAAACCACAGTTCAAAATATCTAGAACACACACAAGAGGAGTGGTTCAGAAATGAACGAGTCCTTCTTGTGGCATTGTAGACTAGGTCATATCAATGCGACACGACCAGCTAAGTTACATAAGGATGAATATGAGAATCTGTTCGAATTTTCATCTTATGCTACTTACCAGTCTTGTCTCAAAGATAAAATGACCAATACTTTGTTTACTGGAAACAGAGAAAGAGTTAGTGAACTCTTGGGACGCATACAAGATAATGTATACGGTCCTATGTCTAAAAATGCTAAGGTTGGTTCTTGGTACTGTAAGTCCACTTTGCCCACCCTGGTGCTTATAGGGAGGCGGAAACGGTAAAAAACGATTTTTATAAACTCAAGGCAACATGGACTGAAAGGAGGATCTTTGCTAAACTAAAACTAACAACCATGCTAAAAGATTTAGCTACTCGGTTAAAGGGTTATACCTAAGTCTTGAACTCCTTCTCTTCTTGCTCCTTGGAGTGGGTTGAACGGGTCCTCCTCGTCGCCTTCTCTTGCCGAAGAAAAATCCACCCGAGGGCCTCTACCTTTGGCTCCTACCTCAACCTAGAGGTAACTAAAGTGCTTGGCTTGCTAAACCTAGAACCCTAGAATGAGTAGAGAGTAGTTTTGGTGTTTTATCTTAAAAGAAAATGGTTTTCAACACATGAGAGGGGAGAGCTTTGAGAGAGAGGAAAAGGATAAGCTTTGGATGAGAGAGAATGAGCAAGAGAGAATGAGGATAATTATCAACCCTTCTCACATATATGTGAATTATGATAATTAAACAATTAATCAAAGATAATAGTGATGGTTAACTTGAAATGACCATTATCATTTCACATTAATGAATTTTGCAAGAATCAAAAAGCATCTTTCATGTGAAATGATGATGGTCAATATGTCAACATGGGTCAACAAGTCAACCAAAGTCAAATGGTCAACAACCCTAACCATAACACAATTATCTTTAATTAATATCAATAATCATATTTCACATATTCATTAGGGTTTGGAAAAAGATAACGGTCATCAACCCTAATGAGAATCCTCTGCCTCTGCCTCTGTCAACTGTGCATACACACCCGTATCCATGTTCCGAGGAACACGAATACAATGAGATAAAACCAATCCCAAAACATATACTAGGATCTGGCTAACCGTCACTGCCTCTAAGTGCTTCGGGACTGCACCCAACTACTACCTGTTTGCACGACTCCTTTTATCCGTGGTAGGGTAGTAATCTAAGTACAGTGGGAACACACTCGAGGCGAAGTGACAGTGTCAATTCAGCAGACTAAGCTGTACTCATGTCACCTGGGAACTGATAACTGACGATAGGTATAATACCAACCAACAGTTCCCGACGAGTCCTGTCCAGTGTACTCGTAACCTAACGAGCACCCGCATACTATCTCAAGTACGACGTACTAATGGCTGTGGGACAGACCATCTCCCCTGCTGGGATGAGAAGCGCATACGCTAGTCTACTCCGGAGTATCGATGCCCCGTCTCGATAATCCTACGACTAGGGACCTGTATAAGGATGTGCTTGTAGATTACCCAGCCCCTACTAGTGTGACTGCCATCACAACGCTGGTAATCAAGCAAAGATCCTAAGGGCTCCACTAATGTGTAAAGGCGATATGCTAAAAGAAACACATGCACACATTAAAATAGAAACAAACCAAGTAGCATACTACTATTTTGAGCAAGATTGTCTATACAACTGTGAATATCCCAAGCTTCCATTAAGTAATATACAAACTAATATGATACAGTAATGGCCTCTAGGGCATATACACTAACAATCTCCCACTTGCACTAAGGCCATGTACTGGCGTATCGAAGACCTATCATCTCGATCAGCCGCTCGAACTGAGTCTGGGGTAAGGCCTTCGTGAATGGATCTGCAGTGTTATCTTCTGAAGCGACCCTCCGAACCTCGATCTCCCGGCGATCCACGATCTCCCTGATCAGGTGATACCGCCTCAAGATGTGTCTGGACTTCTGATGGGACCTGGGTTCCTTCGCTAAAGCTATAGCCCCGTTGTTGTCACAATACAGAGGTATTGGATCAACAATGGATGGAACCACCTGAAGTTCTGTCAAGAACTTCCTCATCCAGACGGCTTCTTTTGCGGCATCAGATGCAGCGATATATTCCGCTTCCATCGTCGAGTCAGCAACGGTTTCCTGTTTGGAACTCTTCCAACACATCGCCCCTCCAATGAGATTAAAGACATAACCCGACATGGACTTAGAGTCATCCTTGTCACTCTGGAAGCTGGAGTCAGCAAAGGCCTCGATCTGGAGTTCTTTTCTGCCATACACCAAGAACATCTCCTTAGTCCTTCTTAGGTACTTGAGAATGTTCTTTACCGCTATTCAATGCTTCTCCCCAGGGTTTGACTGATACCGGCTTACCACACTCAGTGCATAAGCTACATCTGGTCTGGTACACAACATCGCATACATTATAGAGCCTACTGCAGAGGCGTAGGGTATAATAGACATGTGATCCCTTTCCAAATCAGTCTTGGGAGACATCTCTTTGGAGAAGGTGATCCCGTGACAAGCCGGTAAAGTACCGCGCTTGGAATCTTCCATACCGAATCTTTTCAGTATGGTGTCGATGCACCTGGACTGTGAAAGTCCTAATATCTTCTTGGACCTATCACGGTAGATCCGGATCCTCAGAATGTAAGAGGCATCACCCAGGTCTTTCATAGAGAACCTGTGTGACAAGAACCCTTTGACAGATTGTAGCATAGGAATGTCATTTCCTATCAAGAGAATGTCATCCACGTATAAAACGACGAATACGACAGTTCGTGCTACAATTTTACTATAAATGCATGGTTCATCTGGATTTTTGATAAAGCCAAATTCTTTGACCGTCTCATCAAAACAGATGTTCCAACTCCGCGATGCCTGCTTCAGTCCATAAATGGACTTAAGCAACTTTCACACCTTCCCGCTGCTCCCACTCTGAATGAAACCCTCTGGCTGGTCCATATAGACACACTCTTCTAAATTTCCATTTAGAAAAGCGGTCTTTACGTCCATCTGCCAAATCTCATAATCGTGGAAGGCAGCAATGGCAAGTGTTGCGCCACGGCAGCGCCCCGGCCGTGTATCCGAGGCCAAAATGCGGAATCAAAAATTTTCTTAACTTTAAACCGGCGCTACCGCGGACAATATACCCGGATCGTAACCATTAACCTAATCCTAGCAAACAAGAGAATGGGGTAGAGAAGTATACCAAGCGATCCGTGTCCTTCGGTCTTCGTCTCCACTCCGATCTCCCGCGGAATCTCCGTCCGTCACCTCCTCGTCGGAAAGGGCACCACGTAGCCGGATTCTTTTACGAGCTCCCACCTCTGGACCGAGGCAACTCGGGCGCGAAGTTGGCTAGCCGACGCATCCAAGATTTGCTGTAGGCAAGTGTAGAAAACCTTTGTCTCAAGGCGTTTATGTAGTTGCCATAAAGATGATGGAGGAGAGAAAGAACTTTGGAGAGGATGAAGGTGTATCATTTTGTAAGCAACAAGAATGAGATGAATAAATCCCACCACAAGAAAAAACAACTCTCTCATTCTACCTTCTCAAATGTGGCCGGCCACCTCTTTGGAATGAGGAGGAAAAATCAAAACAAAGGGGGGGTGAGTGTAGGAGATCAAAGGTGGTGACCACAACAATGAGAAATGATAACAAGGTCAAATCCAATTCAAATCAACTCTAATCTCAATCAAGTAAGCCATCATGAAAAAGCAAACATGCTTAACCTTTCATAATGCCACAAAAGCAAGAAACCCCCTCCACAAATGTTATTTGCAAACTTGCAAATAACCCCCTCCAACGAAAAGTCCGGCCGTGAAGGAACAAAGGAAAACCGGCCGGAACGGAATGCAAACTGGCAACTTCAGAAAACTGATCCCGTAATAAATTACAGGAAAACCCCGCGACTGCATATACATGCCCGCATTTGTATTCCCACTGAACACAAATGCAAAGAGACAAAATCTACACTGTCTAATACTAGGATCCGGCTTAAACCAAAGACGGCTAGTAAAATCCATCCGATCACGATCCGTGCAATACCGCATGTATCTGATCGAACCCTGCCATATCTCCATACGGCCTCTACAGCATTTCGCCCGAAACTTGAGTAACTGAGTGTGGTGGACTCTAAAGACTCGTCAATACTATTGCTGTGGATTTAACCACTAGCACGTCAGAGGTATTAGCCATACGTGACGGGCTACCAGCTATTGACCAAAAGGGACGTCCATGAGCGAACTCATCCTGACACCCTACTGAGCCTGTCAGTGAAAATATCCGTACAGTCCGGTCCGTTCGTCTATGAGTATCGCATGGCGGGCCTAGGGGGTTGGTAAAAGTCAGACCCCCAAAAGCGGTACAAGTCGTGTCGGAGCGAAGCCCAGAACACCCTGAGATACTACTGGAATACCTACCAGTAAATCTCCTGCCTCGACAGAGGGCTTTGTGTAATGGCTCTCCTAGACACAGCGTGACCTCACCCCCAATACCGGGAGAGACGAACCCCTGCAAATCCGCTCACTGCCTCCATGTGGCTCGGGACTGTACCCAACTAAAACCTGTTTGCACGACTCCTTTGAGCCGTGGTAGGGTAGTAATCAAAGCACAGTGGGAACTCACACGAGACAAATGACGATCTCAGGTCGATGAACTAACCTGTACACATGTCACCAGGGAACTGCTATCTGACGTCTGGTATAATCCCAACTAGCAGGTTCCCGGCGAGTCCTGTCCGGTGTACTCATAACCCAATGAGCACCTGTATACATCTTAGGTGAACCAACTGACACCAGTGGCTTGTGAGACCGGCCACCGCCCCTCGTCGGGGTCTCGACTGTATACACTAGTCTACTAATAGAGTATCGATGCCCAGTCTCGAAACTCCCACGACTAGGGACCTTTTAAGGATGTGCTTATAGACCCCAGCTCCCACGTATATGATCGCCATCATACTGCTGGCCGTCAAGCATGAATCCTAAGGGATCTATCAACGTGCAATAGTGATCAGTAATGTCACCTAAAGCAGTACACGATGATAAAGATAAACCAGATAGCATACTATCATCTTGAGTAAGACTGTCCTACCGGTATAAGTCCTCCCTCAATCATTGCAATCACGTGCCTGTGATCCAATAATTGACTCTGAAGGCACTATCTCCATCAATCTCCCACTTGCACTCAAGGCTAATTATTGCGATGTCGCATACTCACAGCCCGTGTGATACCGAACACCCAACTCCTCTACTAGTCAGTCTCACAAAGTTCATCTGCGAAACTATTGCGTTCGAGGAATAGCCTGAGTGAGTGGATCCGCTGTGATGTTTCTTTCTATTTCTTTCTCTATCTCAAGTTCGCGGAGAAAGCCATCTCCCGAAATGAGCAATACCTGTCTTAGAATGTGTCTGGATGTCTGATGGGACCTAGCTCATAAATGAACTCCAAATCCAAACTTCTTAGACTGTATCGTCAACTGAACTTAATCAGTATCCTGCGCCATGCCTTCCCTCAGTATCCACCTGGACCACTTGTCCAAAATACTGCCCCTCATCAGAGGGAAAACTATAACTCTGACAGCCACTCTGCCTTCCAGGTCACCTTGGAAGCCTGGAATGATAACTGTCTCCCGAAAGAGAATGCCGTTATCATTTCCCTAGAACATTCACTTATGTTCTAAAACTGCTTCCGATCGTTTCTCCAGAATTGGATTAATATCAACTTATTGCACCTACTGCAAAAACAACATCTGGTGTGGTACTTGACATCTCATGATTGACTCAATTGCCTAAGCAAGTGATCTGCCAATCATGCATATCCCTCTCCCCTTTAGTCTGGAAGACACCTTTAGAGAGGGTGACTCCATTACCTGCAGGTACACCACCATGCCAGGAGTCGTCCATTCTAAATACTCATAGAATGCTGTCTAAGTACCCAGATTGGAAAACCACCCAAATCTAGATCTAAAACCATAGATCTAGTGACCAGAATGTCTGATATAATGTCCAAGTCCTGTGTGGAGAAACTACTGTGTGACAACCAAAGTATAACCGACCGTAGTATAGGAATATCACTTCCTACTCTGTGCATGTCATCCAAATACCAGGACATCACACCTTACTACCTTCTTAACAGATCCATCCCATGTTCTGATGAAGTCAAACATATGACTGTCACATCAGAAATAGATGATCTATCTCCGCTATATTTGCTTAAGTCTATAAATAGACATAAGCCTCTTGCCCACTGTGCTTCCGTTGCTCCCACTGACTACGACAACCCTCTGGCAGAGTCATATAGACGTACACTTCTAAAGCCAGTTTAGAATGACGCTATACTCATCCTCCTGCCAGGTCTCACAGTCTGGAACAACAGCAATGGCAAGTCTGGGTAAACAAGAACCTCCCTGCCACCGTCTTTGAGCATACCGAAGTACCTCTCGGGTGCCTGAGGTTACCCACCATATCTGCGGAGTGGCCAATGGAATGTCAAACCAGATTGAATCTTTAGGTTCTTATCAAATCTTCAGTAATCGTTTGCAGTTCTGGAATCACTTCCAGTTCTACCATACTCCCACTACTGTTTTCTGAAAAAAAATCTATTTCTTTTAAAAATGTGGCGAGTCAAGAACAATATCACCATTGATCTTCCGGATGGTAGAAAGCCAACCCTCGTCATAGCCTGGGTCAACCCACAAGCAGCCATTACAGAAACGTGTCTTAAGTTATCCAGAGTCTGGTTTTAAGCATAAGCCGGACAACTTCCCGTACCTTAACATCGTTAAGATATGAACTGTTCTATATTCAATACAGAAACAGAGGCACTGATTTAATTGAACCAGATTCAAATCATGCAGCTGTCTCCAGTGCATGTCAACTAAATGAAAAGAGGCCGATCGGCATTACTCAACTTAGGAGTACTTCCAATTATGAGTAACCTGAAAGAGAAGCTAGTTCTCTTAATCATTACTATCAACTGAATACCATACACAAGTATCTACATCATCGATCACTTTGAAGAATCCCGATACTTGCAACATCTGGTTCTCTACTTTATTCTTATACCTATAACTTCTCAAAACTTGGACCTTGTGTTTCTACGAAACACCTGTCTAAGAACTAGAGAAGTCATAAGTAAACCGAATATAGTACGAGGACCAACCCCTCTGTCCTAATGGACACTGGACAACATACAATACTCTGTATAAGTCCCGCGAGTCAAATAACTCATTCACTGTGTGTCGTAGGTTGAAAACTGTACTTATGGTTAAGAAGAATTACACCGTTGTTCAATACTTCTTACCTAACCATCCACTGATATAGGTAAATGTCATAGACATAATTTCAAAAGGGTATATCTCACTCTATAAAAATAGACGTACAGATATATCAATTTGAAATTGGTGCATAACAACGGATATTCAAAACCAAATATTCGCCGTCCGGCAAACAACCCAGGTGACTTCCTCAAATATCACCAATTACAACGAATCCTGATGTAATGAGGATGATCACCTAATTCCCAATAACTTACTCCCACTCATCATCTGTAAAACCATACAGATGTGAGAATCAAACCTGGTAAATACATACCCTGGAGCAAGTGTCTAATTGGGAAATCAGTTTTCTTTTAACAGTACACGATGAAACTGAAACATTGAAATGTTTCGATGGGGTATCCCGGTATTCCTAGTAATGCCTCTTCCATTATCCAGATTCACAACTGTAACCGTATAATTCTTTGTCATCTCTCCAAATCCTTTTATATGTCTTTAGTCATTACCTTCTGCACACCCCTTTAGGCCAAATGGTTTTCTTCCTTCCCTACCTTTCGGCACCAGCCTATGGTTTGGAAGAAGACTATCCAATAAGCATAATGGGTGTACTGTCCTAATCCTAGGAGCACTCGCAATGCGAGAGAAGGTGAAGATAAAAGACAACTGAATGAACCTTATTCCTATTTCTCCTGAACCAGGATCCATCCCCGAACTGGAACAAGTTCTTTTCGAGTTCGTATATAACCATACGATGGATTATCCAATAAACTTGGGATCTTCGTAGTGATACGGAGTGTCCTGGAGAAATACAAAGGTGATTTAGGATTGGCGAAGAAATACTTGGTTTGATCGTGAATAGCAGTCGCAATTTACTTTGCCCTCTTACTAATCCCTTTCTTTGTCTTAACTTAATACCTTCTGTACACCATCATTATGCTAATTGGTTTTCTTCATTCCCCACCGTTCGGCACCAGCCTAAGGTTTGGAAGAAGACTATCCAATTTGTGTAATAGGTGTACTATCTCCTAAACCAAGGAGTACTCACAACCTGAGAGAAGGTAAAAAGGAAGAGACAACTGAATAGTCCTATTCGTTTTCTCCAGAACCGAAAACCATCCTCGAATTCCTTCGAGTTCGTATATAACCATACGATGGTTTTGTCCAATTGAAGTGGACGTTCGTAGTAATACGGGGTGTCCTGGAGAAAAGGGTAAAAGTAGGAGTGGCAATGAGGTTTGCAACTCTGACAATCCAAAAGCCAGTCTTATAAGAAGGTTCGGTTAACTTGGTCACTGAGTCATAGTCTAGGGTCGGGTCAATGGTCGCTGCCAAAGAGAGAGAGAAAAGAAACACTCAGCGTGCACTCTAACCTAGATCAGAATGGTTATCACTTTATCTAATCTGGAAACCTCCCACTGTAACGTCAAATTCTTCCCCAAACCTGAAAGAAGAATTAGTCGGGATCACCCGAGAAGTAAACCAACTCATCAGTGGGAATCGGGATCCAACTATCATCGCATGATAACGTGACGGAATCCATTCACATTACCACACTCCAGAAGGTATGCGCATGCCTGGCAAGTTTCAGTTTCTTTAGAAACTCCCGATGTGATTTTTACCCCTAGGACCCAAGTGACCTTGACGAATAATCAACAAATCAAAAGGTCCTAGTCAAGTTCAACCCGTCATTATCTTGATTGCGTTAAACCCACCCGCACGACCCTTGACGAATAATCAACAAAGTCGTACGA
This sequence comes from Agapanthus africanus, assembly GCA_030015575.1. Taxonomy (NCBI): domain Eukaryota; kingdom Viridiplantae; phylum Streptophyta; class Magnoliopsida; order Asparagales; family Amaryllidaceae; genus Agapanthus; species Agapanthus africanus. The sequence goes on from CM057342.1 coordinate 384,579,983, forward strand.
CTGTCCTAACCAATCCACATATCCATGCGACAGAAAGCATTACAGAGCTACCGCACACTACGCCTCGGCGAATAGCAACGACAAACTTAGCGCGAATACTAAGCAATACTAATCCGAAATGACGGAGGGCTACGAATGGTTTTTGGCGAAAAACTTTTAACGTAATGAACTTGATATCGTTGAAGGAACTGCATAGTTTTTATAAAAAGGTATAGTGACGAAAACCCTTTGCTAAAGAGGTCACTCCCGGTGAAGGGATCTCGGCTCTTTCCCCGTAGAATGAGGTGCAGGATATTCCAACTGAATACCACGATGCAAAGCAAAAGGCAATCGGCTATAGTGAAGTTATTGCCCTGACGCAAACTTTTGTCCAAGGGGTCACTCCCGGTGAAGGGATCTCGACCCTTGCCTCGTCGACTGAGGAGCGGGATATTCCAACTGAATACCACAATGCAAAACAAAAGTGAACGTCCTTGCAATAACAGCTTTTTGAAAAATATTCCAACAACATCAGAATAGGTTTGTTTAACTTGCATTGATCCGAATCAACGCAGTCCCATCAATTGATCACACCACAAAGAACGAAAATAATGATGTACGTATATGCCATCCGCATTCGCCACTGGGTCCCGTCATCACCCGTTAGGTTACTTAACTAACGACAGAGCGGGGACTGGACTAGCGCGGATGCAAAACATATACAACATCTACTAGTATATATATAATACATAATTTTCGCTCAAGGCGTGATAAAATGCAACATCACAGAAATGTAACCAGCATCACAGAACAATATAGATATCTGGGATCCCCGGGTTTCATAGAGCCACTACTGAAACCCGACGTTCCCCTGGTCGTGTGGATAGCATGTGCAATGAAAATCCTAGACCCCTACGGGCGCGGCAAGTCACCCGCCAAAACCTGAAGCGAGGCAGCCCCCTTCAGCAACGTGAATGGACCACCCAGCACTTCACGGAATCCGGCAACTTGGGCACCCCCTCTTGGGTCAACCTGTACCCCCTACGAGTGCGGCGAATAGCCTGCCAAGTCTAGAGTAAAGCCTCCTCCGTCTCAATGCCATAAGATGCGGGCTCGTTGCCCTCTAGAACCCGGCTACCTGTGCACCCCTCCGTAGGGCAATCCTAGTACAGAAAGTAAAAATATACATACAATGGGTACATCGACCTCGACCCGGTCGTGTCCCAAAAGAATAATACAAACAGGCAGTGACGGAAGTCCACATGTCGGAAGATCGCCCCGCAATAACAAATGTACATATAAAACAAAACTGTACTAACATTGCATCCAGGCTATCCCCCACGACCAATCCGCAACAACACAGCATAATCACAGAACATCAACGTGAATGTCACGTTCGCAAATCCGTCTAAAAGGGCTATAGCAGATAGACTGGATTTACCGATCGAGTGACATTCACGGTCGCAGATATAATGTAAATACTGTGAACTAATGTGTTTAAAATATCCGATCGATCAAATTTTACCAAGTGGGCCCCAAGCATTACTGTAGCACATAAAGAAATTCTGGGCCCAAAAAGAATATACCAAAACCCCTATTTTCAGCCCAAAAGCCCACTGCAAAAAATTGGTGAAGTGAAGACTCAATATTGCGGCGGAACCGCGGCCAAATAGGGGTTATGGCCGTGGTTCCGCGGTCGTATGGAGGGATCACACTACCAAATTTTCACAGTGTTCTTATAATTCCATGTACATCATTCTGCAACAACCAGAAAAATTTTTGGAGCTAAAAAAATTTCGACAGAAAACACATGGAATGAAAATGCGGTTTTGGGATAAATGTTCGATCGAAGTTTTAAACACACTAGACCAAGCTAGACTAGGTTAATGGCGTGGCTCTGATACCATGTTGCGCCACGGCAGCGCCCCGGCCGTGTATCCGAGGCCAAAATGTGGAATCAAAAATTTTCTTAACTTTAAACCGGCGCTACCGCGGACAATATACCCGGATCGTAACCATTAACCTAATCCTAGCAAACAAGAGAATGGGGTAGAGAAGTATACCAAGCGATCCGTGTCCTTCGGTCTTCGTCTCCACTCCGATCTCCCGCGGAATCTCCGTCCGTCACCTCCTCGTCGGAAAGGGCACCACGTAGCCGGATTCTTTTACGGGCTCCCACCTCTGGACCAAGGCAACTCGGGCGCGAAGTTGGCTAGCCGACGCGTCCAAGATTTGCTGTAGGCAAGTGTAGAAAACCTTTGTCTCAAGGGGTTTATGTAGTTGCCATAAAGATGATGGAGGAGAGAAAGAACTTTAGAGAGGATGAAGGTGTATCATTTTGCAAGCAACAAGAATGAGATGAATAAATCCCACCACAAGAAAAAACAACTCTCTCATTCTACCTTCTCAAATGTGGCCGGCCACCTCTTTGGAATGAGGAGGAAAAATCAAAACAAAGGGGGGTGAGTGTAGGAGATCAAGGGTGGTGACCACAACAATGAGAAATGATAACAAGGTCAAATCCAATTCAAATCAACTCTAATCTCAATAAAGTAAGCCATCATGAAAAAGCAAAGATGCTTAACCTTTCATAATGCCACAAAAGCAAGAAACCCCCTCCACAAATGTTATTTGCAAACTTGCAAATAACCCCCTCCAACGAAAAGTCCGGCCGTGAAGGAACAAAGGAAAACCGGCCGGAACGGAATGCAAACTGGCAACTTCAGAAAACTGATCCCGTAATAAATTACAGGAAAACCCCGCGACTGCATATACATGCCCGCATTTGTATTCCCACTGAACACAAATGCAAAGAGACAAAATCTACACTGTCTAATACTAGGATCCGGCTTAAACCAAAGACGGCTAGTAAAATCCGTCCGATCACGATCCGTGCAATACCGCACGTATCTGATCGAACCCTGCCATATCTCCATACAGCCTCTACAGCATTTCGCCCGAAACTTGAGTAACTGAGTGTGGTGGACTCTAAAGACTCGTCAATACTATTGCTGTGGATTTAACCACTAGCACGTCAGAGGTATTAGCCATACGTGACGGGCTACCAGCTATTGACCAAAAGGGGCGTCCATGAGCGAACTCATCCTGACACCCTACTGGGCCTGTCAGTGACAATATCCGTACAGTCCGGTCCGTTCGTCTATGAGTATCGCATGGCGGGCCTAGGGGGTTGGTAAAAGTCAGACCCCCAAAAGCCGTACAAGTCGTGTCGGAGCGAAGCCCAGAACACCCTGAGATACTACTGGAATACCTACCAGTAAATCTCCTGCCTCGGCCGAGGGCTTTGTATAATGGCTCTCCTAGACACAGCGTGACCTCACCCCCAATACCGGGAGAGACGAACCCCTGCAGATCCGCTCACTGCCTCCATGTGGCTCGGGACTGTACCCAACTAAAACCTGTTTGCACGACTCCTTTGAGCCGTGGTAGGGTAGTAATCAAAGCACAGTGGGAACTCACACGAGACAAATGACGATCTCAGGTCGATGAACTAACCTGTACACATGTCACCAGGGAACTGCTATCTGACGTCTGGTATAATCCCAACTAGCAGGTTCCCGGCGAGTCCTGTCCGGTGTACTCATAACCCAATGAGCACCTATATACATCTTAGGTGAACCAACTGACACCAGTGGCTTATGAGACCGGCCACCGCCCCTCGTCGGGGTCTCGACTGTATACACTAGTCTACTAATGGAGTATCGATGCCCAGTCTCGAAACTCCCACGACTAGGGACCTTTTAAGGATGTGCTTATAGACCCCAGCTCCCACGTATATGATCGCCATCATACTGCTGTCCTTCAAGCATGAATCCTAAGGGCTCTATCAACGTGCAATAGTGATCAGTAATGTCACCTAAAGCAGTACACGATGATAAAGATAAACCAGATAGCATACTATCATCTTGAGTAAGACTGTCCTACCGGTATAGGTCCTTCCTCAATCATTGCAATCACGTGCCTGTGATCCAATAATTGACTCTGAGGGCACTATCTCCAACAGCAAGAAGGATCCGAATGGATTTGGGCATAGCCACTGGAGAAAAGGTTTCGTCATAGTCCAAACCAGGTCTTTGACGGAAACCCTTTGCAACAAGTCTAGCCTTATAGGTCTCAACCTGGCCATCTACACCAGTCTTCCTTTTGAAGATCCATTTGCAGCCTACGGGTTTTACCCCTTCTGGAGCAACATCCAAAGTCCATACTTTGTTGGTGTACATGGACTCCATTTCGGTCCGCATTGCATCCAGCCATTTTACCGAGTCAGCGCTCTGAATGGCCTGCTAGAAGCTAGTCGGCTCATCATCATCAATGATGCAATCCTCTCTATCCCCGTCTATGAGAAAACCGTAGTATCTCTCGGGCGGATGAGACTGCCTACTACTTCTGCGGAGCGGTGCAGGAATGTCGTGTTCTTTTGAACCCTCTGGTTTTACTAAGCTTTTAGTAATAGCTTGTGGTTCTGAAATTTCTTCCAGTTCTATTGCGCTCCCACTTATCTGATTTTCCAAAAATTCAGTTTCCAAGAAGCAGGCATGACGAGAAACAAAAACCTTTTAATCCTCTGCGCAATAGAAGAAATATCCCTTGGAGTTCTTTGGATATCCCACAAACTTACACTGTACTGAGCGTGCCTCGAGTTTGTCCGCATGCTGCTTTTTAACAAAAGCTGGACATCCCCATGTCTTAATGTGCTTAAGATAGGGTTTCTTCCCACTCCACATCTGATATAGTGTGGTAGGCACAGTCTTAGTTGGAACTCGGTTCAAAAGATATGCAGCTGATTCTAGTGCATATCCCCAGAATGATCGCGGCAACTCAGCATTACTCATCATGGAACGTACCATATCCAATAGGGTTCGGTTCTTTCTCTCCGATACACCATTATGTTGTGGGATGTATGGAGGAGTAAGTTGAGAGATAATTCCATTCTCTTTTAGGTAATCCAGAAACTCGGCACTCAAGTATTCACCACCTCGATCAGATCTCAGTGTCTTGATACTTTTGCCTGTCTGTTTTTCTACTTCATTTTTGTATTCCTGAAATTTTTCAAAGGCTTCAGATTTATGCTTCATTAAGAAGACATGTCCGAACCTTGAAAAATCATCCATAAAAGTAATGAAGTAAGAATAACCACTTCGTGCATTTGTAGACATTGGACCGCATACATCGTTGTGTACGAGTCCCAAGAGCTCACTCGCTCTTACTCCATGTCCAGTGAACGGAGTCTTTGTCATCTTTCCTTTGAGACATGATTGACAAGTTGCATATGATTGATATTCAAACGGATCCAAATATCCTTCTTTATGTAACTTAGTCAACCTTCTCTCATTGATGTGACCCAGTCTACAATGCCATAAGAAAGCATGATTTATTTCTGGAGACTTTCTTTTGTGTGTATTCTGGACATTGAAAATCTGTGGTTGGTTCAATACATATATACCATTGCTTAATGTACCCGACCCAATCAGAACATGATTAAGGTGAATGTTTACAACATTGCTTACAAATGCAAAATCATAACCATCTTTAGACATTAAAGATACAGATATGATATTGATTGGTAGGGATTCTGCGTGTTCAAGTTTTAGTTAAATACCGCAATCAAGACGGTTTCGCTCGTAGCTAGCCGGTTGAGTACGGGTCGTCCGCAGGGAGATGGGAATCTTTTTCTATGTGTTTTAACGAGTTAAGTCCGAAGGTTCAGATTTTGTTTGTGATTATCAAAGTGGTAAAATGATATGTAAAGAGAGCTTGTTAGGGTTAGGATTAGGTTAGTTTGAGTTAGGAGTCTCCCACATCTTTCGTTGCCCCTCTTAATATCGGTGTTACGGTAATCGGCAACAACGGGGATTAGCACGACTAGGAAGGAACTTGCGAGTATAAGCTAGGCTTTCCAATGCATAAGTTCTTCCTTTTGGTGCTTGTCCGTCCGTTCTTGGCTCTTAGCCATAACCTCCGATTAATTCAACCACAACCGGTCTCACTACGGAATCACCGCTATCATGTAGGATAGGGTGCCGTAAGGAGCGGATTGTGGTTCAATTAACGGGAGTCGAATTAAGCTGTTGGGCAAGGAAAGAGTGAGAGAGATTTCCTTCTCTCAAACTTCCCTTATCCTACCCTAACAAGTATGAAACTACTCACACATCATGATACGGAAAAATAAAACAAAACAAAAGAGGAAGATAGAAAGAAAGAGATTAGAAGATAACAACTAGCTATTTGCGACCTCACCTCGGCAAGGATCAAGCGTAAGCATCATGGTTGTGTTAAGGATAAAGAAAAAGATAGAAGAAAGAAACAACAAGAAATAACAACAACTAGTTAACAAATGAAAATTACAACAATTAACAAGATAATGAGACAAGCAAAATAATAAACGGTTCTTCTTTATTCATCATTCTTCACTCCCAAGCTCACTACAAGTTTCAATGGAGAAGAGATGAGAAGAGGAAAAAGAAACAACTCTAAACCTAGAAAAGAAAATACAAGATTATGGACCCTTTGCATTGGCAAGATCTGGACTATTTATAGGCAGGAAACTGGAAATCTAGGGCAACCATCTGCCTCCCCATCAAAAGACCAAAATACCCCTGAAATACCATCAGATGAGCCGCCAGTACGGCCGTGGATCCGCGGCCTAAGCCTCCTTATGTCGCGGATCCACCGCACTATTGTGGAGTTGGGGCATGGGCTTCTTGGTACTTCCCTGGTCTGCTGTCCCCTCTTGTCTGGTACATGTATTTTCTGAAAATACTTCCACATTTCTTCCAGAATTTCTGTTGAGGGAAAGGTGGACTTTGGACATGGATTTTCTTGAGCTCCACGTAGATTTCTTGGTCTTGGTGTTGCCATAGTGCTTTGTGCATGAAGGTGACAATTGATTTGTCATTTTGTCTCCTAAACTGGTGTGTGGCAACAGACGGATAAAGAGCGGAGACCCGTGTTTTATCTGTGGTTGGCAGGAACTCGGATTTTTGTCGTATTTTTCCATGGATTTCACTGTTTAGAGCCGAGAACCTGTATCCTGCAATTGACTAGCAAACACGGCTCAAGAGTACCTACCGATATGCAATGTGATAAAAATTGGGCGGTATAAAAATGCAAAAATCTGATATGAACAAATACCCCCAAACTTATCATTTGCTCGTCCCGAGCAAAGCCAATTTATTCACAAAAAATTTCCTAACCTCACTTTCGCAGGGAACGCGATTGCACTGAGCATGTGCAACAAGCCGTTAAACCCCTAGGTGTCCCTAGTAGGAGGAATGTTGTCTCCTGAGGGTTTTCAGCGGATACTACCCACAAAATCCGGTCAAGCTAGTTTTGTAAAATAACTAAGATTCAAACCCCTAAAGTTTTGTTTCAGACAATAACAATTCTATGATCCTAAGTCTAGACTATCGAAGCTTTATTTTTCACACCTCGCTTCTTATTTAACTACAGATTTTATATGTCTTTACGTGTAGTGCAAATAGTGTCGTTAAGTTCCAGAAGAATCGATTAAAGTCATCATGTCACAAAAAAAACCTAGATAACAATTTTAAAAGGATCACATAAGTTTTATAAAGAGTTAAGCATTTTTCAAGTTTCGTTTTTCAGTAAAGTTTCAACTTCAGAATTTCTATCTTCCGTAACAGGAAACTAGGTCTTATTTTTCACTCCACCTTTTTCTTGTTTTCATTTCATACACACCTCTGTGAACGTGCAATAGTCTTTATCATAGAATAAAACCTTCATATCTCCGTTAAATTTTTTATAAAAGCCTGTCTTTTATCAAGATTATTCTCACACAAAGAACCGTTAGGAATTTTAACTCGGAGAGAACACTTGCTTGACTTTGTTTTAATCTGGACTTTCTAGGCTTCTTAGCGAGCTTTGGGCCAATGCACCCAAACCAGTTGATTTTAGGGCATTAGGTGTAGAAACACCCCAGCGGACTTAATTACTCAAGTTACCTAGGTCCAAAAACAAAAGACAGTTTGGCGTGAAAATCAGATGATTTAATACGAACGGAGATATAACCGGCAGTTCAATTATTTTTTTGGATAAAAGACGTGTTTAGTGGGTTCGGTGTGTAATCATTCCAATCAAGTTTCAGATGGGTTATTTTTCAGACTTAGTTCCAATTACGGCATCAATAACATTCCTTCATATTCGCTTTACTTCATAAACTATTCTTGACATTACTTATTTCAGAACAAACCTATTTGATCCTCAGAAAATCATTGATCCATTTAAAAGTTTTTTCAACATAAAAGACTTGTCATCTAATTCCCAAAAACTCACGACACGTGTAGTGTGATGTAAAAACGTATATCAGCTATAGTTAACTTCAAAGGAGAGTTATCTTTCAGGTTTTCAAAATCTAAACATAAGATTTAGTTATTCTTATTTTATCAAACAAAACCATCGAAATGTTGAATCAGAGTTCTCCCACTAGCTAACTTGACAGAAAAGTTTTTATGTTTTTAGAAAATTTTCAGATTTTTATGGATTTTATGGAATTTAATATGCAGATGCAAAATATACATATGAATGCGAAGGTAAGAAATGCGTACCGAGCGTACCCCCAAACTTAAACTGGACAGTGTCCTCACTGTCATTGCATGAAGAGATCATTTGAAAGGTCAAAATTGTCGGTTAGCGAGACACAATTTTGTTTTTGTTTTTGTTTTTTTAAAGAAAAGAAAAAGAAAAAGAATATACACAAGTATATACAAAATGGTTTATACATACCCCCAAACTTATTTGGAACAGTGTCCACTGTTCTTGGCTGGATAACCGAAGTTTGGAGGTAGGCAGAGGAAGATCAGGCAGGGTAAACCGGCTCCTGTAAGAACAGGAGCTCCTCTGTTGGTTCAGCGCTAAGGTACGGTTTTAGTCGGTTTCCGTTCACTTTGAAAAATGAACCGTCCTTTGGATTTTCCAAATCCACAGCACCAAGCGGATACACATTCCGCACAAAATACGGCCCTTTCCAGCGAGATCTGAGCTTTCCAGGATGGAAGTGAAGTCGGGTGTCGTAAAGCAGTACCTGCTGACCAGGTACGAAGGTTTTGCGCAAAAGGTGTTTATCGTGAAACACCTTCGTTCGATTCTTAACGACAACCGCGTTATCGTAAGCCTCATCCCTAAGCTCGTTCAGTTCGTTCAACTGCAGCTTCCGATGGCTGCCCGCATCTTCGAGAGACAGATTCAGCTCCTTTATCGCCCAAAATGCACGATGCTCAATTTCGACAGGTAGGTGGCAGGCTTTTCCGTACACAAGCCGATAGGGAGACATGCCAAGGTCGGTCTTATAAGCGGTTCGAAATGCCCAAAGGGCATCCGTGAGTTTCAGCGACCAATCCTTACGGTTCTTGGAAACCGTCTTCTCCAGTATCTGCTTGATTTGCTGATTTGAAACTTCGGCCTGCCCGCAGGTTTGGGGGTGGTAGGGCGTGGATAGCTTATGATTAATGGAGTATTTCCGCATCAAGGCCTCGAAAGTTTTGTTGCAGAAATGACTTCCATTGTTGCTAATGATCTCTCGGGGGTGCCCAAACCGGGAGAAAATGTTTTCTTTAAGGAACCTAACGACAACCTTGTTGTCGTTAGTCCGGCTGGGCACAGCCTCGACCCATTTAGAGACGTAATCAACAGCGAGAAGGATGTACAAGTTCCCGAAAGAGCTGGGAAACGGCCCCATGAAATCTATCCCCCAAACATCGAAAATCTCCACAACCAAGATCGGTTGGAGCGGCATCTCGTTCCTCCGGGATATCCGGCCCATGTGTTGGCACCGGGAGCAAGTCTTGCAATAGTCATGAGCGTCTTTGAAGAGTTGTGGCCAGTAGAAACCACATTGCAAGATCTTCTCAGCTGTCTTCTGGGGCCAAAATGCCCGCCACATGCTTGATCGTGGCAAAACGACAGCACACTCTTGAATTCCTCGTCAAGTACACACCGACGAATAATCTGGTCGGGACAGTACTTGAACAAATAGGGTTTGTCCCAGTAAAAGTGTTTTACTTGGGATAAGAAGCGAAGTCTGTCCTGACTTGACCATTCAGTCGGTAGTAATCCTGTGGCCAAATAGTTCACAATATCTGCGAACCAGGGTTCGCAAGATACCGTCAAGAGCTGTTCATCCGGGAAAACGTCATTGATCGGGATTGGAAGCGAAGGCGAAGAAGGAAGTCGGGAGAGATAGTCGGCAACCACGTTTTCACATCCTCGTTTGTCCTTAATGACAAGGTCAAACTCTTGCAGCAAGAGGATCCAACGGATTAACCGAGATTTTGCATCTTTCTTCGCAAAAAGATGGCGCAGAGCAGAATGGTCAGTGTAGACAATGACTGGAGAGCCGATGAGGTAGGGCCTGAATTTTTCTAAAGCAAATACAACAGCGAAGAATTCCTTCTCAGTTGTTGTATAATTGAGTTGGGCGTCGTTCAGGGTTCGGCTGGCGTAATAGATTACGTGCGGCATTTTGTTGATGTGCTGTCCAAGGACAGCACCGATAGCAAAGTCGGATGCGTCGCACATAATCTCAAATGGGTGCATCCAGTCAGGCGAAGAAAGAACGGGAGCAGAAGTGAGTGAGCTTTTCAATGACTCGAATGCAGTCACACAGCTCGAGTTGAAGTCGAATGGCGTATCCTTGGCCAGCAAAAGAGTCAAGGGCCTAGCAATCTTGCTAAAGTCCTTGATGAACCGTCTATAGAAACCGGCATGGCCAAGGAAGGCTCGGATATCTCTGACGCATCGGGGAGGAGGCAGATTGGAAATGACCTCAATCTTTGCTTTGTCAACCTCTATGCCATTTTGCGAGATGATATGTCCTAAGACAATACCTTCGCGCACCATGAAGTGGCATTTCTCCCAGTTCAAAGTGAGGTTCTTGTCCTTACATCGGGTAAGGACAGCGTCAAGATGCAGCAAACACTCGTTGAAGGAATCGCCGAAGATGGAGAAGTCATCCATGAAAATCTCCAGAAATTTTTCCACCATGTCTGAGAAAATTCCCATCATACACCGCTGGAAGGTAGCGGGCGCATTGCATAACCCAAAGGGCATGCGTCGATATGCAAACATGCCGAAAGGACAAGTGAATGTGGTCTTGTCCTGGTCTTTTTCGGCGATGGGAATCTGATTATAGCCGGAGTAGCCATCAAGAAAGCAGTAGTACTCGTGTCCGGCCAATCGTTCAAGCATCTGGTCAATGAAGGGCAGCGGAAAGTGGTCTTTCCGCGTTGCGGCGTTGAGTTTTCTGTAATCAATGCACACTCGCCACCCAGTTTGGGTGCGAGTAGGGATTAACTCGTTCGCCTCGTTAGTTATGACCGTGATGCCCGACTTCTTGGGGACAACGTGGATGGGGCTAACCCACTGGCTATCAGAGATAGGGTAAATGATACCACTATCTAGACATTTTACGATCTCCTTCTTCACAGCCTCTTTCATGACTAGATTGAGACGTCTTTGTGGATCCCGGGCTGGTTTGGCATCATCCATCAGATGAATGTGATGCTCAACGATCAGGGGACTAATCCCCTTGATGTCTGCCATGGACCAGCCAAAAGCTTGCCTGTTGCTGTGCAAGACCGCGAAAAGGGCTTTCTCTTGCTCTGGAGCTAGAGAAGCCGAAATGATGACAGGGTGGGTCTCGTTCTCACCTAAGTAAGCGTACTTAAGGTGAGACGGCAAAGGCTTGAGTTCGAGCGTTGGAGGTGAAACGATGGAAGGCAAGATTGGTGCAAAGGTCTCGAACTCAAAGGACTCCAGCAAAGGTTCAAAACGAGTGTAGGCAACCGAGTTGGATGGTTCAGGTAACTCATCCGGAAAGTCGAAGGATTCAAACTCGGATTGTACGCAGCTAAGATCGTTCGAGAACGTGAAACACTCATAGTCGTTGTCAGGCGCAGAAACAGCAGCAGGTTCGAAGAGAAACGCACTAGTGGCGTCAAGATTATCGTGATCAAACAGAAACTCCTCGAATTCACACTCTTCTGGGGTGATCTCCTGGATCGAGCAGACATCCAGTATATGAGAATTAGGTTCGGCGGGCTGATTCCCCAACCTAAAAATGTTGAGTTCAATCGTCATGTTTCCAAAAGAGAGGTTCATCGAACCATTGCGACAATTGATCACAGCATTTGAGGTTGCAAGGAATGGGCGACCGAGTATCACCGGAATTTGATTCCGGGGGTTAGCTACAGGCTGTGTGTCTAATACAATAAAGTCAACGGGGAATATGAAGTCCCCGACTTTGATTAACACATCCTCTAGCTCACCCCTAGGATGGGTGATCGATCGGTCAGCCATTTGGAGAGTGCAGTGCGTGGGTTTCAGCTCTCCGACGCCTAATTGCTCGTATACTGAATACGGAAGCAGGTTAACACTGGCACCAAGATCTAATAGTGCGCGGTTGATGTTCTTATCCCCAATGGTAATTGAAATCGTAGGACAGCCAGGGTCCTTCCGTTTTTGTGGTAAAGATTGGGTAAGGGCATCACTCACAGCACTAGCCAAGAAAACTTTCTTTGGTACCTGAGATTTCCTCTTTTTCGTGCATAAGTCCTTTAAGATTTTCGCGTAGGACGGGACTTGTTGGACAGCATCTAAAAGAGGAATGTTAATTTTAACCTGCTTAAATAACTCCAGAATCTTCTCCATTTGAGGATTTTGTTTATTAGACCTCAACCGGTTTAGAAATGGAGCATTTTGAAAATTGGTTGAGTCTAATGCTGGAGGAGGAGATTGTGGAGTTGGAACGGATCCCAGAACAGGTGTTTTCGTGGAGTGAGAAGTGGGTCCATTCAAAGCAAAAGAAGAGGAAGGAGAGCTTTGTGAAGAACGGAGAATAGGCTCTGAAGACGAAGAAGAAGAAGAAGAAGAAGCAGCGGCCGGGGTGTCATCGTTGATTCGTTTGCCATTGTTGTTTTGCAGCATCCTTCCCGATCTCAGTGTGGTCACGGCACTCACATTATGGTTCTGTTGTTCAAGAGCAATATGTGCATTATGTAGGTGACCGGGATTTGGGAGTGGCTGGGACGGGAGCTTCCCCTTCTCTCGCTCGCTTAAGGCCGCGTTCAACTGTGCAATCTGGGCCTCGATGGTCTTGATGCTTTGCCCGTGTGCGGCAGTGTGTTGCACTAAGGACTGAATGGAAGACTGGATGTTGGCGGTGGATTGGGTCGATTGTTTAACGAACGCCTCCAGACTTCGTTCGCGCGAGGAAACCTTATCATTGTTTGACGGAACAAAGTTGTTTGGTGGAAAAGAATTGTTGGGTGCAAAGTTGTTCGTCTGATTTTGGAAAGGTTAGGGTTGGAAGGGCTGCTGAAACTGAGTTTGTTGTTGCGCTTGCTGTTGCGGCGGAGGGGCCCTTTGAAAATTGTTGCCTTGGAATTGATTCTGATTCTGATTCCAGGCGAAATTGGGGTGGTTCCTCCAACCGGGATTGTAGGTGGAAGAGTATGGATCATTCCTCGGTCTTTGCTGAAATGCAGCATTAACCTGATCCTGTCCTTGCGATGGTGGATTGTAAGGACACTCTTCGGTCAAGTGAGAAGGATCGGAACAATAAGCGCAAATGGTACGAAGGGGGAGAACAGGGGCAGGAGCAGGAGAAGAAAATTTGCTCTCTATCGCTTCAAGCTTTCTTGTTATTGCAGCCATTTCAGCTTTCATCGCAATAGAGACATCAAGTTGGTGAATTCCTACCCTAGACTGACCAGTAGAAGTGGAGGTAGAAGAAGAAGAAGTCGGTCTGGTGCTCTCCCACTGTAGCGTTTGCTCCGCAAGGTCGTCAAAGAACTGCCACGCTTCCTCGTCCGATTTCGATAGGAAGTGGCCCTGACAGATGGTTTCCAACAACTGCTTCGTTGCTGGGTTCAGGCCCTCGTATAAGGTTTGGCAAAGCTGCCATTTCTCTATACCGTGGTGAGGACACTGAACAAGAAGGTCTTTGTACCGGTCAAAGCACTTCCAGAAGGGTTCAGAAGGAAGCTGAGAGAATTGGTTGATTTCATTTCGAATCCTTGCGGTTTTATGATTCGGATAAAATTTCTTTAGAAACGCTTTTACAAACTCGTCCCAACTGGTTATGGAATGGGAAGCGGTGCTATACAGCCATTTTTCAGCAAGATCGCATAAAGTGAACGGAATGACCCGTAGGCGTATAGCATCGTCCGACAGTTGGGTAGTTTTCATCATGGCACAGACGTTTTGAAATTTGTTGATGAAGATATAGGCATCTTCAGATTCAAGCCCATGAAATCGTGGAAGCATGTTGATGAAGTGGGGCTTAATTTCAAAATTATCCCCATTGGCCGGTGGAAGAGAAAGGCAGGTGGGGAGTGCAGAACGGGTGGGATAGAAACGATCCTGGAGCGCAATTCGCGGCGGCGCTACAACAGGCGGGTGTGGTGGGTTATTGGTCTCCGTAGGAGGTGGAGCCAATCCAGGGGTGGTCAAAGAGATGTTCGGATTAAATCCTGACATCACGGAAGAAGAGGTCGGTGAAAGTGAAGGTGAAGGCGAAGATGTATGAACAGAATTTCGGTCAACGTCGGAGTTGGCCGGCAAAGGCAGGGGTGAAAGAGGAGTGGACGGAGTATCGACGTCTGAGTCGATCGCGTAGTCGGTAGCGACTAACATAACGCGGACTAGACGGGCGCTAGTGTCCCGAGTCCAAGCGGACATACACTAAACGAGTTTAGTATAGTCAAAGCGAAGAAGGTGAGGGTAAGAAAACGTCAATGGAGAAAGGCGATGGGTGGTGGGTGAAAAATGGATTTTGGCGACAAAGGGCAAGTTTTTATAAAAGTTTTTGATTTTTTTCTTTTTTTTTTTTAGAAAGAGCTTTACAGAAATATGTACGGACTTACGGCTTTATGCAATCACAAACAAGATATGCACAATCACACCTAGATCTAGTGTCTCCTAGGTCTGCTAGACCTGCTCCAGAACTTGATTGTCGAAGCAAAACTGTGTCGAGAAACAGGCTTAAAAATACACTGATCACGAGGCCAGGTAAGTGCAGAGATAAGGGGAGGTTTTCCAACGCTTTCGCGAAGTTCCTTAATTAAATAACCCTTTCCATTTTGGCGGTTGCGCCGTTAACACTTTCCTAGACACCCCGTAAACAATATACCGTTAAGCGAGGTTCTAAACACGGTTTAACTTCTCCTAATGAGCGCGAAGTCCTTAGGGCTGAAGTCTAGTATTTTTTAATTACAATGGACAATGCATATGCTTTTGTGATTTTTGGGGTCCTGGGAAGGGTGATGAAATCCCCACCCAATCTGAATTGGTTTCAAGCCCCTTAAGTCCGTATTAAAGAATGCAAAGCGGTAACAAATCAACTGCAAACAATTTTTATTTTTAGCGCGGCGCAAAGAATCCTGCACAAGAACAGTTTATTGGAGGGGGGGAGAAGAGTTTGAGCAAAGAAATGCTGCAGAAAACACAATTTATTGGAGTCCAGAGGAGTGGGAGAGAGAAGAGAGACTTACAGAGAGATTTTGGCAGCCCAAAGGCACCAAGTGGCCGCGGATCCGCGGCCTAAGCCCTCTTTTGCCGCGGTTCCGCGGCAGGAACAGGGACTTGGGCTTCTGGTTTTCTGGTGTCAGCTCCTGTGTTTGTACTCTGCTTGTATGGATCTTCTGAATTTTTATTTGCTCACTGTACCTGCTCCAGATCTTGACAGTAGACCGTTTGTTCCGTTTTGATCCGTCGCGGTGTAGCCGCGAAATGTGGGTCTATCTTCCCACGTCTTTGGCACTGTACTTGAACTCCGTATTTTCTACGTCTTGGCCACTGAACTCGAACTTTGTATTTTCCTTCACACTTGGACAAAAACTAATCAAGAATAACAAGATGGGTTTTTACAATGTATATATATTTTTTTTTCGGTTTTTTTTAAATATTTATACTTACAAATTAACCCGAAATTACATAAAGAAATAAACTACCGTCTCCCCGGCAACGGCGCCATTTGATTGGTAGGGATTCTGCGTGTTCAAGTTTTAGTTAAATACCGCAATCAAGACGGTTTCGCTCGTAGCTAGCCGGTTGAGTACGGGTCGTCCGCAGGGAGATGGGAATCTTTTTCTATGTGTTTTAACGAGTTAAGTCCGAAGGTTCAGATTTTGTTTGTAATTATCAAAGTGGTAAAATGATATGTAAAGAGAGCTTGTTAGGGTTAGGATTAGGTTAGTTTGAGTTAGGAGTCTCCCACATCTTTCGTTGCCCCTCTTAATATCGGTGTTACGGTAATCGGCAACAACGGGGATTAGCACGACTAGGAAATAACTTGCGAGTATAAGCTAGGCTTTCCAACGCATAAGTTCTTCCTTTTGGTGCTTGTCCGTCCGTTCTTGGCTCTTAGCCATAACCTCCGGTTAATTCAACCACAACCGGTCTCACTACGGAATCACCGCTATCATGTAGGATAAGGTGCCGTAGGGAGCGGATTGTGGTTCAATTAACGGGAGTCGAATTAAGCTGTTGGGCAAGGAAAGAGTGAGAGAGATTTCCTTCTCTCAAACTTCCCTTATCCTACCCTAACAAGTATGAAACTACTCACACATCATGATACGGAAAAATAAAACAAAACAAAAGAGGAAGATAGAAAGAAAGAGATTAGAAGATAACAACTAGCTATTTGCGACCTCACCTCGGCAAGGATCAAGCGTAAGCATCATGGTTGTGTTAAGGATAAAGAAAAAGAGAGAAGAAAGAAACAACAAGAAATAACAACAACTAGTTAACAAATGAAAATTACAACAATTAAAAAGATAATGAGACAAGCAAAATAATAAACGGTTCTTCTTTATTCATCATTCTTCACTCACAAGCTCACTACAAGTTTCAATGGAGAAGAGATGAGAAGAGGAAGAAGAAACAACTCTAAACCTAGAAAAGAAAATACAAGATTATGGACCCTTTGCATTGGCAAGATCTGGACTATTTATAGGCAGGAAACTGGAAATCTAGGGCAACCATCTGCCTCCCCATCAAAAGACCAAAATACCCCTGAAATACCATCAGATGAGCCGCCAGTACAGCCGCGGATCCGCGGCCTAAGCCTCCTTATGCCGCGGATCCGCCGCACTATTGTGGAGTTGGGGCATGGGCTTCTTGGTACTTCCCTGGTCTGCTGTCCCCTCTTGTCTGGTACATGTATTTTCTGAAAATACTTCCACATTTCTTCCAGAATTTCTGTTGAGGGAAAGGTGGACTTTGGACATGGATTTTCTTGAGCTCCGCGTAGATTTCTTGGTCTTGGTGTTGCCATAGTGCTTTGTGCATGAAGGTGACAATTGATTTGTCATTTTGTCTCCTAAACTGGTGTGTGGCAACAGACGGATAAAGAGCGGAGACCCGTGTTTTATCTGTGGTTGGCAGGAACTCGGATTTTTGTCGTATTTTTCCATGGATTTCACCGTTTAGAGCCGAGAACCTGTATCCTGCAATTGACTAGCAAACACGGCTCAAGAGTACCTACCGATATGCAATGTGATAAAAATTGGGCGGTATAAAAATGCAAAAATCTGATATGAACAAATACCCCCAAACTTATCATTTGCTCGTCCCGAGCAAAGCCAATTTATTCACAAAAAATTTCCTAACCTCACTTTCGCAGGGAACGCGATTGCACTGAGCATGTGCAACAAGCCGTTAAACCCCTAGGTGTCCCTAGTAGGAGGAGTGTTGTCTCCTGAGGGTTTTCAGCGGATACTACCCACAAAATCCGGTCAAGCTAGTTTTGTAAAATAACTAAGATTCAAACCCCTAAAGTTTTGTTTCAGACAATAACAATTCTATGATCCTAATTCTAGACTATCGAACCTTTATTTTTCACACCTCGCTTCTTATTTAACTACAGATTTTATATGTCTTTACGTGTAGTGCAAATAGTGTCGTTAAGTTCCAGAAGGATCGATTAAAGTCATCATGTCACACAAAAAAAACCCAGATAACAATTTTAAAAGGATCACATAAGTTTTATAAAGAGTTAAGCATTTTTCAAGTTTCGTTTTTCAGTAAAGTTTCAACTTCAGAATTTCTATCTTCCGTAACAGGAAACTAGGTCTTATTTTTCACTCCACCTTTTTCTTGTTTTCATTTCATACACACCTCTGTGGACGTGCAATAGTCTTTATCATAGAATAAAACCTTCATATCTCCGTTAAATTTTTTATAAAAGCCTGTCTTTTATCAAGATTATTCTCACACAAAGAACCGTTAGGAATTTTAACTCGGAGAGAACACTTGCTTGACTTTGTTTTAATCTGGACTTTCTAGGCTTCTTAGCGAGCTTTGGGCCAATGCACCCAAACCAGTTGATTTTAGGGCATTAGGTGTAGAAACACCCCAGCGGACTTAATTACTCAAGTTACCTAGGTCCAAAAACAAAAGACAGTTTGGCGTGAAAATCAGATGATTTAATACGAACGGAGATATAACCGGCAGTTCAATTATTTTTTTGGATAAAAGACGTGTTTAGTGGGTTCGGTGTGTAATCATTCCAATCAAGTTTCAGATGGGTTATTTTTCAGACTTAGTTCCAATTACGGCATCAATAACATTCCTTCATATTCTCTTTACTTCATAAACTATTCTTGACATTACTTATTTCAGAACAAACCTATTTGATCCTCAGAAAATCATTGATCCATTTAAAAGTTTTTTCAACATAAAAGACTTGTCATCTAATTCCCAAAAACTCACGACACGTGTAGTGTGATGTAAAGACGTATATCAGCTATAGTTAACTTCAAAGGAGAGTTATCTTTCAGGTTTTCAAAATCTAAACATAAGATTTAGTTATTCTTATTTTATCAAACAAAACCGTCGAAATGTTGAATCAGAGTTCTCCCACTAGCTAACTTGACAGAAAAGTTTTTATGTTTTTAGAAAATTTTCAGATTTTTATAGATTTTATGGATTTTAATATGCAGATGCAAAATATACATATGAATGCGAAGGTAAGAAATGCGTACCGAGCGTACCTTATGCCGCGGATCCGCCGCACTATTGTGGAGTTGGGGCATGGGCTTCTTGGTACTTCCCTGGTCTGCTGTCCCCTCTTGTCTGGTACATGTATTTTCTGAAAATACTTCCACATTTCTTCCAGAATTTCTGTTGAGGGAAAGGTGGACTTTGGACATGGATTTTCTTGAGCTCCGCGTAGATTTCTTGGTCTTGGTGTTGCCATAGTGCTTTGTGCATGAAGGTGACAATTGATTTGTCATTTTGTCTCCTAAACTGGTGTGTGGCAACAGACGGATAAAGAGCGGAGACCCGTGTTTTATCTGTGGTTGGCAGGAACTCGGATTTTTGTCGTATTTTTCCATAGATTTCACCGTTTAGAACCGAGAACCTGTATCCTGCAATTGACTAGCAAACACGGCTCAAGAGTACCTACCGATATGCAATGTGATAAAAATTGGGCGGTATAAAAATGCAAAAATCTGATATGAACAGATATTACAAGTCGAACTGGGTACAAAATAACAATCATGTAAAACCAAAACATGTCCATCTGACCCACGGACTCAGCATCCATGCTAGCTCCGTTTGCAACTCTGAGGGTCATATCACCTGCCTTCAAAACCCTACGCTTTCTCAGTGCCTGCAAAGAATTAAAGATATGAGATCCTGACCCGGTATCCAATACCCAGGAAGTAGAGTTTATTGATAGACAGTTTTCAATAACATACACACCTGAAGCCGAAGCCACAACATGCTTCGGGTCCTGGTTTCTGGCCTTCCAAGCCCTGCAATCTTTCTTCCAGGGTCCACTCTTGTGACAGTAAAAGCACTCTTCCTTTCCCACAAGCTTTCCCGCTACCTTTGCTACTTTTGCCTTTCCCTTGGCTTCCACTTTACTAACACCGCCCCTTGGTTTGGTGGGGGCCTTCTTCTTCCTTCCTTTGGCTCTTACCTTGGACCTGGAAAAGGAAGCTCCTCCAATAAACAAAGTGGATGTGTCCATACCTTTCTGTACGGTGCCCTCTGCACTCCTCAACATGTTGAGGAGTTCCGGAAGTTCAACTTCTTTTCCTTGGATGTTGAAGTTCAGGATAAACTGGGCATAAGTGGAAGGAAAGGACTGGAGAATCAAGTCAGTGTAGAGCTCGTTCTCTAACGTGGTCCCGAGGTCCGCGAGCTCTTCAATGTAGCCAATCATCTTAAGCACGGGTTCCTCTACCGATGATCCGAGGGCCAATCTCGCCGAAAACAACCTTTTCGAGACTTCGTATCTGGCGATACGGGATTGCTCTCCATATAGTTCCTTAGTATGGAGAAATATGGATTCAAGGTCCATATTCTCGTGCCTCCTCTGATGTTCATTGTCCATAGAGGCAAGCACGAGGCACTTGGCCTTCGCGCAGTCAATCTCCCAGGTCTTTCGGATTTCCTTATCCGCGACGCTGGATTTGGGACCTGGGACAGGGGGAGCTTTGGTGGTAAGGAGATACCCCAACTTGTCATAAGTGATTGCCATTTTGACATTCCTGAGCCAATCTTTGAAGTTTGGCCCTGTCGGTATATTTTTATCTAGTAGTAACTTAAGGCCGGTCATGATGCTTGGTCGCTGCAATTAGGAGAGAGAGAAGAAACACTTTAGCATGATGCTCTTGCAAGTTTGGTGTGGTTTTTAATTTGTCTAAACAGGATGGCTCCCACTGTTTCTCGAATCCTTCCTCAAACCAAAAAAGAAGAATTAGTCGGGATCAATCTCACCGTACAATACTTGCTTAACCGTTCAACCAGGCCAGTGTTGGTACTTCGAGGGAGGTTTTCCAACGCTTTCACGAAGTTCCTTAATTAAATAACCTCTTTTCCCTGTGGGCGTAGCCCCGCTAACACCTTTCTAGACACCTACTTGGTTTATAGCATTGATCGTTAAGTGAGAAAGTTCCTGAGGAGTAGCATATACTCACAGTAAGATCGGGATCCAAATATCATCATGTGATAAAACTGAAGGAATCCTACCAGAATCATCACACTCCAAATGGTATGGAGCACTAGCAAGTTTCAGTTTCTTTAGAAACTCCCGATGTGGATTTTTGCCCCATGCTCTTATGACCTTGACTTTGGCCAACAAATCATAAGTCACATGTCAAGTTCTACCCGTCATTTTCCAGGTTAATTTGAACCCACCCGTACCTACCCTTGACTTTGGCCAACAAGGCAGTACGACTTTCCCAAACCAACGCATCTATCCATGCTACACATGAATATCCAATAGCTACCAATCACTATGCCTTGACTTTGGCCAACAAACACAGCTTGATTACTATTGACTATCCATATGAAATGACGGAGGGCTGCGAATAGTTTTGGCGAAACCGTGAACGTAGTGAACTTGATATAATCGAAGGAACGAGATAGCTTTTAAAGGGAGTGGTTCAAGCTCCGCGTTTTTAAAAGTTTTCTGTTTTGAAAAGAAACCGAGTGGTTTTGAAATTGTTCTAACGACTTTAACTTTGGTTTATTTTGTTGCATTAATTTAATGCGTCCCATCAATTAATCCTACCATTGCAGAAAACAACGAAAATATGACGTACGCTTATGCCATCCGCATTCGCCACGGGGCCCCGTCATCACCCGTTAAGTTACTTAACTAACAACAGAGCGGGGGCTGGACTAGCGCGGATGCAAAACATAAGCAACGCCTACTAGATATCATATATAGATATAAACATTCGTCAGATGCAATGATAGCCATTCCAGATCACAGATGAAAACATTGGATATACTAGGAACCCGCGTTTCGTTCAAGCCTGCAACGAAAAACGGATTACACGGTCGCGATGAATAGCCAAACCCCACCCTAGACCCCTACGGGTGCGGCAAACTACCCGCCAAGTACCCGAAGTGAAGCAACCTCCCTCAACAATGTGAGTAGGCCACTCGGCACTTCAAAGTACCCGGTAGTTTGTGCACCCCACCTTGGGTCTATCCTAGGAGCAAAAATAGTAAAAGAAATAATATACAATGGCGGCTACAACCTCATCCCGGATGTGCGGCCATAAAAATAATATTACATCAATTTACATATTACATCAAGTGAAAGATAAAGAAACCTCTCATCTCACAAAACCCCGGCTATTCATCCGCGACAATTCAACGAGTTCATATACACAATCCATCAACATTACAGATCACAGATATGCACAACCCCCACTAATCGACGTATAGCGATTAGTTGACGTTCAATGCATATATCACATCACAGATATAACCCATTAGCTAAAGTATATAGAACTTCGATCAAAAATACGGATTTGCAACTACCCCAAACACAACTTTGTTCTCTGGAAATTCTGGGCAGAAACAACATATCCTAAAAATCCCAAAACAGAACACAGATGAAACTGCAGCGAAGACGAGTCGCGGCCGAGACAACTCGGCCGCGGAGCCGCGGCAAGAAGCTTGTTCTCGCCGCGGTTCCGCGGCACGTTGACCGAGTCAGTGGCTCGTTTTTGCTGATAATTCTAACAAAACCCTGAGCCGATTTTTAATGTATGTGGAATTATTTTTAAAGAAGGTTTAAAAATCGGCAGAAAGTTAGGTTTTTCGAACGTGTTTTGCGATTTTTCTCGGATCGAAATTCTAAATACTTTGCTAACTTGCTAGTTTGTGTTTAGCTAGGCTCTGATACCACTGTAAGTCCACGTTGCCCACCCCGGTGCTTACGGGGAGGCGGAAACGGTAAAAAACGATTTTTATAAACTCAAGGCAACATGGACTAAAAGGAGGATCTTTGCTAAACTAAAACTAACAACCATGCTAAAAGATTTAGCTACTCGGTTTAAGGGTTATACCTTGTTGGAGATAGTGCCCTCAGAGTCAATTATTGGGTCACAGGCACGTGATTGCAATGATTGAGGGGAGGACCTATCCCGGTAGGACAGTCTTACTCGAGATGATAGTATGCTATCTGGTTTATCTTTATCATCGTGTACTGCTTTAGGTGACCTTACGAGTCGCTATTACACGTTGATAAAGCCCCTAGGATTCTTGCTTGACTTCCAGCAGTATGAGGGCGATCATATAAGTGGGAGCTGGGGTCTACAAGCACATCCTTAAAAGGTCCCTAGTCGTGGGAGATTCGAGACAGGGCATCATTTCTCCAGAGTAGACTAGTGTATACAGTCGAGACCCCGACGAGGGGCGGTGGCCGGTCTCACAAGCTACTGGTGTCAGTTGATTCACCTAAGATGTATACAGGTGCTCATTGGGTTATGAGTACACCGGACAGGACTCGCCGGGAACCTGCTAGTTGGGATATACCAGACGTCAGATAGCAGTTCCCAGGTGACATGTGTACAGGTTAGTTCATCGACCTGGGATCGTCATTTGTCTCGTGTGAGTTCCCACTGTACTTTGATTACTACCCTACCACGGTTCAAAGGAGTCGTGCAAACAGGTTTTAGTTGGGTACAGTCCCGAGCCACATGGAGGCAGTGAGCGGATCTGCAGGGGTTCGTCTCTCCCGGTATTGGGGGTGAGGTCGTGCTGTGTCTAGGAGAGCCAGAACATGAAAAGTCCTTGGCCAAGGCAGGAGATTTGCTGGTAGGTATTCCAGTAGTATCTCAGGGTATTCTGGGCTACACTCCGACACGACTTGTACCGCTTTTGGGGGTCTGACTTTTACCAACCCCCTAGGCCCGCCATGCGATACTCATAGACGAACGGACCGGACTGTACGGATATTGTCACTGACAGGCTCAGTAGGGTGTCAGGATGAGTTCGCTCATCGACGTCCCTTTTGGTCAATAGCTGGTGGCCCGTCACGTATGGCTAATACCTCTGACGTGCTAGTGGTTAAATCCACAGCCATAGTATTGACGAGTCTTTAGAGTCCACCACACAGACAGTTACTCAAGTTTCGGGCGAAACGCTGTAGAGGCCGTATTGAGATATGGCAGGGTTCGATCAGATACATGCGGTATTGCACGGATCGTGATCGGACAGATTTTACTAGCCGGCTTTGGCTTAAGCCGGATTCTAGTTTTAGATAGTGTAGTTTTGTCTCTTTGCATTTGTGTTCAGTGGGAATACAAATGCCGGCATGTATTTGCAGTAGTGGGGTTTTCCTGTAATTTATTACGGGAACAGTTTTCTGTAGTTGCCAGTTTGCATTCCGTTCCGGCCGGTTTTCTTTTATTCCTTCTCGGCCGGACTTTTGATGGAGGGGGGTTATTTGCAATTTGCAAATAACTCTTTTGTGGAGGGCTTCCTTGCTTTTGTTCCTTCTTATCATCATGAGATGCCTTTCTAGTCCTTTCATTATGCTTTTCATTTGATGGTGCTTTGTTATGATGAGAAAAGAAATGAGAGTGACCATTTTCTTTATTTGGTTTTTCCATTGTATTTTTATATACTTGGAGAATTCTTTTTCTCTCTCCAATCTCATTCTAGAGAGAGAGGGCCGGCCATTCTTGAGAGAGGGAGATGAGAGGATCTTTTTTCTAGTGGTGGAAATATATCATCTCATTCTCATGCTTGCTTGCTTGCAAAAATTACACAATTCCCTCCATAGCTTATTATTCCTTTCCTCCAAACATCATGGCAACTTCAAGAAACCCCAATGAGATAACCTTCTACACTATTTCTGTAGCAAGCCTTGGACGCGTCGGCTAGCCAACTTCGCGCCCGAGTTGCCTCGGTCAAGAGGCGGGAGCCCGTAAAAGATTCCGGCTACGTGGTGCCCTTTCCGACGAGCGAGGAGGTGACGGAGATTCCGCGGGAGATCGGAGTGGAGACGAAGACCGAAGGACACGGATCGCTTGGTATAGCATCTCTACTCTTTTCTATTTTGCTAGCTAGCTAGGTTAATGGCCCGATCCGGGTAAAAAGTCCGCGGTGGTGCCGTTTTGCAAAGTTCGCAAAATTTTTGTTTTCCGCGTTTCCGGCGTCGGATCGACGGCCGAGGCGCCCCCGCGGGCTTACAATGGTATCAGAGCCACGCCGTTAACCTACCTAGCTTGCTCTAGTATGTTTAGTGCTCGATCGAACGAAAATCCCCAAAAACCGTATTTTCCCATGCTTCAGGTTTCTGTCGATTTTATTTTGTCTCAGAAAATTTTTCAGTACATTGCAGAAACATGAGAATGAAATTCGAAGGACTCTGGAAAAATTTGGTTTTGCGATGCTTCAGGACGACCGCGGAAGGGCGGCCAAACCCCTGGTTTGGCCGCGGTTCCGCGGTGGAAAGAAGTCCTTGCTGTGCGAAATTTTTCCAGTGGGCTTTTGGCTTGGAAATAGGGGTTTTGGGATATTCTTTTTGGGCCCAGTTTTTCTGTAAGTGCTACAGTAGTGTATGGGGCCCACTTGATAATATTTGTTCGATCGGATATTTTAAACATGCCGGTTCACAGTTTTTACATTATATCTGCGACCGTGAATGTCACTTGATCGGTAAATCCCGTCTAACTGCTATAGCCCGGTTAGACGGATTTGCGAACGTGACATTCACGTTGATGTTCTGTGATTGTACTGTGTTGTTGCGGATCGGTCGTGGGGATAGCCTGGTTACAGTGGTAGTACAGTTTTGTTGTATTATGTACATTTGATATTGCGGGGCGAGCGTCCGACATGTGGACTGCCGTCACTGCCTGTTTGTATTATTATTTTGGGGCACGGCCAGGTTGCGGTCGATGTACCCGTTGTATGTATATTTTACTTTCTGTACTAGGATTACCCCACGGAGGAGTGCACGGATAGCCGGATTCTGGAGGACAACAAGCCCGCATCTCATGGCGTTGAGACGGAGGGGGCTTCACTCTAGAATTGGCGGGCTATTCGCCGCACTCGTAGGGGGTACAGGCTGACCCAGGAGGGGTGCCCAAGTTACCGGATTCCGTGAAGTGCTGGGTGGTCCATTCACGTTGCTGAAGGGGGCTGCCTCGCTTCAGGTTTTGGCGGGTGACTTGCCGCGCCCGTAGGGGTCTAGGATTTCATTGCACAGGCTATCCACACGACCAGGGGAACGTCGGGTTTCAGTAGCGGCTCTGTGAAACCCGGGGATCCCAGATATCTGTATTGATCTGTGTTGCTATACATTTCTGTGCTGTTGCTTTTTATCACGCCATGAGCGAAAATTATATATTATATATATATTAGTAGATGTTGTATATGTTTTTCATCCGCGCTAGTCCAGTCCCCGCTCTGTCGTTAGTTAGCTAACCTAACGGGTGATGACGGGACCCAGTGGCGAATGCGGATGGCATATACGTACATCAGTATATTTTCGTTCTTTGTGGTGTGATCAAGTGATGGGACTGCGTTGATTCGGATCAATGCAAGATAAACAAACCTATTTGATGTTGTTGGAACATTTTTCAAAAAGCTGTTATTGCAAGGGCGTTCTCTTTTGTTTTGCACCGTGGTATTCAGTTGGAATATCCTGCTCCTCAGTCGACGAGGCAAGGGCCGAGATCCCTTCACCGGGAGTGACCCCTTGGACAAAAGTTTGCGTCAGGGCAGTAACTTCACTATAGCCGATTGCTTTTGCTTTGCACCGTGGTATTCAGTTGGAATATCCTGCACCTCATTCTACGGGGAAAGAGCCGAGATCCCTTCACCGGGAGTGACCTCTTTAGCAAAGGTTTTCGTTACTATATTTTTCAAAAGCTATCAGTTCCTTCAACGATATCAAGTTCGTTACGTTAAAGGTTTTCGCCAGAAACCATTCGTAGCCCTCCGTCGTTTCATATGGATAGTCAATAGTATTCAAGCTGTGTTTGTTGGCCATAGTCAAGGCACAGTGTTTGGTAGCTATTGGGTGTTCATATGCTGCATAGATAGATGCGTTGGTTTGGGACAGTCGTATAGCCTTGTTGGCCCTAGTCAAGGGCTTGTGCGGGTGGGTTCAAATCAACCTGGACAATGACGGATAGAACTTGACATGTGACTTATGATTTGTTGGCCTTAGTCAAGGTCATAAGAGCATGGGGGCAAAAATCCACATCGGGAGTTTCAAAAGAACTGAAACATGCCAGATATGCGCATACCTTCTGGAGTGTGATAACGTGAGCGGATTCCGTCACGTTATCATGCGATGAGAGTTGGATCCCGATTCCCACTGATGAGTTGGTTTACTCCTCGGGTTATCCCGGCTAATTCTTCTTTCAGGTTTGGAGAAGAATTTGACGTTACAGTGGGAGGTTTCCAGATTAGATAAAGTGATAACCATTCTGATCTAGGTTAGAGTGCACGCTGAGTGTTTCTTTTCTCTCTCTCTCTGGCAGCGACCATTGACCCGACCCTAGACTATGACTCGGTGACCAAGTTGACCGAACCTTCTTAACACTGGCTTTTGGATTGTCAGAGTTGCAGACCTCTTTGCCACTCCTACTTTTACTCTTTTCTCCGGGACACCCCGTATTACTACGAACGTCCACTTCCATTGGACAAAACCATCGTATGGTTATATACGAACTCGAAGGACTTCGAGGATGGTTTCCGGTTCTGGAGAAAACGAATAGGATTATTCAGTTGTCTTTACCTTTTACCTTCTCTCAGGTTGCGAGTACTCCTTGGTTTAGGAGATAGTACACCTATTACGCAAATTGGATAGTCTTCTTCCAAACCTTAGGCTGGTGCCGACCGGTAGGGAATGAAGAAAGCCAATTAGCCTAAACGGTGTACAGAAGGTATTAAGTTCAGATAAAGCAAGGGATTAGTAAGAGGGCAAAGTAAATTGCGACTGCTATTCACGACCAAACCATGTACTTCTTTGTCAATCCTAAATCACCTATGAATTAAGTACATTCGGTTGTCTTTTATCCTCACCTTCTCTCGCATTGCGAGTGCTCCTCGGATTAGGACAGTACACCCAATATGCTTTTTGGATAGTCTTCTTCCAAACCATAGGCTGGTGCCGAACGGTAGGGAAGGAAGAAAACCATTTGGCCTAAAAGGGGTGTACAGAAGGTAATGACTAAAGACATGTAAAGGGATTTGGAGAGGTGGCAAAGAATTATACAGTTATAGTTGTGAATCTGGATAATGGAAGAGGCATTACTAGGAATACCAGCATACCCCATCGAAACATTTCAATGTTTCAGTTTCACTGTGTACTGTTAAAAGAAAACTGATTTCCCGATTAGACACTTACTCCAGGGTATGTATTTACCAGGTTGGATTCTCACATCTGTATGGTTTTACAGACGATGAGTGGGAGTAAGTTATTGGGAATTAGGTGACCATCCTCATTATATCGGGATTCGTTGTAATCGGTGATATTTGAGGAAGTCACCTGGGTTGTTTGCCGGTCGGCAAATATTTGGTTTTGAATATCCGTTGTTATGCACCAATTTCAAATTGATATATCTGTACGTCTATTTTTATAGAGTGAGACATACCTTTTTTGAAATTATGTCTATGACATTTACCTATACCAGTGGATGGTTAGGTAAGGAGCATTGAACAGTGGTGTAATTCTTCTTAACCAAAAGTACAGTTTTCAACCTACGACACACAGTGAATGAGTCACTAGACTCAGGGGACTTATACAGAGTATTGTATATTGTCCAGTGTCCATTAGGACAGAGGGGTTGGTCCTCGTACTATATTCTGTTTACTTTTAACTTCTCTAGTTCTTAGACATGTGTTTCGTAGAAACACAGGGTCTAAGTTTTGAGAAGTTATGGGTATATGAATAAAGTAGAGAACCAGGTATTACAAGTATCGGGATTCTTCAAGGTGATCGAAGATGTAGATACTTGTGTATGGTATTCAGTTGATAGTAATGTTTAAGAGAACTTGCTTCTCTTTCAGGTTACTCATAATTGGAAGCATTCCTAGGTTGAGTAACGCTGATCGGCCTCTTTCCATTTAGTTGACATGCACTGGAGACAGCTGCATGAATTGAATCTGGTTCAATTAAATCAGTGCCTCTGGTTCTTGGATATAGAACAGTTCATATCTTGACATTGTTAAGATACGGGGAGTTGTCCGGCTTATGCTTAAAACCAGACACTGGACAACTCAAGGCACGTTTCAGTAGTGGCTGTTTGTGGGTTGACCCGGGCTATGACGATGGTTGACTTTCTACCATCTGGAAGATCAATAGTGATATTGTTCTTGACTCGCCACAGTTTTATCAAAAATGGATTTTTTCAGAAAAACAGTAGTGGGAGTATGGTAGAACTGGAAGTGATTCCAGAACCGCAAACGATTACTGAAGATTTGATAAGAACCTAAAGATTCAATCTGGTTTGACATTCCATTGGCCACTCCGCAGATATGGTGGGTAACCTCAGACACCCGAGAGGTACTTCGGTATGCTCAATGACGGTGGCAGGGAAGTTCTTGTTTACCCACACTTGCCATTGCTGTTGTTCCAGGCTGCGAGACCCGGCGGAAGGATGAGTATAGCGTCGTTCTAAACTTGCTTTAGAAGCGTACGTGTATATGACTCTGCCAGAGGGTTGTCGTAGTCAGTGGGAGCAGCGGAAGCATTGGTGGACATCAGGCTTATGTCTATTTATAGACTAAAGCAGATATAGCGGAGATAGATCATCTATTTCTGATGTGAAGTCATAGGTTTGACTTCATCAGAATAGGGGATGGATCTGTTAAGAAGGTAGTAGGGTGTGATGTCCTGGTATTTGATGACATACACAGAGTAGGAAGTGATATTCCTATACTACGATGGGTTATACTTTGGTCGTCACTCAGTGGTTTCTCCACATAGGACTTGGATATAATATCAGACATTCTGGTTACTAGATCTATGGTTTTAGATCTAGATTTGGGTGGTTTCCCAATCTGGGTACTTTGACCGCATTCTATGAGTATTTAGAATGGACGACTCCTGGCACGGTAGTGTACCTGCAGGTAATGGAGTCACCCTCTCTAAAGGTGTCTTACAGACTAAAGGGGAGAGGGATACGCATGATTGACAGATCACTTGCTTAGGCAATTGAGTCAATCATGAGATGTCAAGTACCACACCAGATGTTGTTCTTGCAGTAGGTGCAATAAGTTGATATTGATCCAATCCTGGAGAAACAGTCGGAAGCAGTTTTAGAACATAAGTTGATGTTCTAGGGATATGATAACGGCAGTCTTCTTCGGGAGACAGTTATCATTCCAGGCTTCCAAGGTGACTTGGATGGCAGAGTGGCTGTCAGAGTTATAGTTTTCCCTCTGACGAGGGACAGTATTTTGGACAGGTGGTCCAGGTGGATACTGAGGGAAGGCATGGCGCAGGATACTGATTAAGTTCAGTTGACGATACAGTCTAAGAAGTTTGGATTTCGAGTTCATTTCTGAACTAGGTCCCATCAGACATCCAGACATTCTAGGACAGGTATTGCTCATTTTCGGGAGATAGTTTTCTCTGCGAACATGAGATATAGAGAGACATAGAAAGAAACATCAAAGCGGATCCACTCACTGAGGCTATTCCTCGAACGCAATAGTTTCGCAAACGAGCTTTATGAGACTGACCAGTAGAGGAGTTGGGTGTTCGGTATCACACGGGCTGTGAGTATGCGACATCGCAATAATTAGCCTTGAGTGCAAGTGGGAGATTGTTGGAGATAGTGCCCTCAGAGTCAATTATTGGGTCACAGGCACGTGATTGCAATGATTGAGGGGAGGACCTATCCCGGTAGGACAGTCTTACTCGAGATGATAGTATGCTATCTGGTTTATCTTTATCATCGTGTACTGCTTTAGGTGACCTTACGAGTCGCTATTACACGTTGATAAAGCCCCTAGGATTCTTGCTTGACTTCCAGCAGTATGAGGGCGATCATATAAGTGGGAGCTGGGGTCTACAAGCACATCCTTAAAAGGTCCCTAGTCGTGGGAGATTCGAGACAGGGCATCGTTTCTCCAGAGTAGACTAGTGTATACAGTCGAGACCCCGACGAGGGGCGGTGGCCGGTCTCACAAGCCACTGGTGTCAGTTGATTCACCTAAGATGTATACAGGTGCTCATTGGGTTATGAGTACACCGGACAGGACTCGCCGGGAACCTGCTAGTTGGGATATACCAGATGTCAGATAGCAGTTCCCAGGTGACATGTGTACATGTTAGTTCATCGACCTGGGATCGTCATTTGTCTCGTGTGAGTTCCCACTGTATTTTGATTACTACCCTACCACGGCTCAAAGGAGTCGTGCAAACAGGTTTTAGTTGGGTACAGTCCCGAGCCACATGGAGGCAGTGAGCGGATCTGCAGGGGTTCGTCTCTCCCGGTATTGGGGGTGAGGTCGTGCTGTGTCTAGGAGAGCCAGAACATGAAAAGTCCTTGGCCAAGGCAGGAGATTTGCTGGTAGGTATTCCAGTAGTATCTCAGGGTGTTCTGGGCTACACTCCGACACGACTTGTACCGCTTTTGGGGGTCTGACTTTTACCAACCCCCTAGGCCCGCCATACGATACTCATAGACGAACGGACCGGACTGTACGGATATTGTCACTGACAGGCTCAGTAGGGTGTCAGGATGAGTTCGCTCATCGACGTCCCTTTTGGTCAATAGCTGGTGGCCCGTCACGTATGGCTAATACCTCTGACGTGCTAGTGGTTAAATCCACAGCCATAGTATTGACGAGTCTTTAGAGTCCACCACACAGACAGTTACTCAAGTTTCGGGCGAAACGCTGTAGAGGCCGTATGGAGATATGGCAGGGTTCGATCAGATACGTGCGGTATTGCACGGATCGTGATCGGACAGATTTTACTAGCCGGCTTTGGCTTAAGCCGGATTCTAGTTTTAGATAGTGTAGTTTTGTCTCTTTGCATTTGTGTTCAGTGGGAATACAAATGCCGGCATGTATTTGCAGTAGTGGGGTTTTCCTGTAATTTATTACGGGAACAGTTTTCAGTAGTTGCCAGTTTGCATTCCGTTCCGGCCGGTTTTCTTTTATTCCTTCTCGGCCGGACTTTTGATGGAGGGGGGTTATTTGCAATTTGCAAATAACTCTTTTGTGGAGGGCTTCCTTGCTTTTGTTCCTTCTTATCATCATGAGATGCCTTTCTAGTCCTTTCATTATGCTTTTCATTTGATGGTGCTTTGTTATGATGAGAAAAGAAATGAGAGTGACCATTTTCTTTATTTGGTTTTTCCATTGTATTTTTATATACTTGGAGAATTCTTTTTCTCTCTCCAATCTCATTCTAGAGAGAGAGGGCCGGCCATTCTTGAGAGAGGGAGATGAGAGGATCTTTTTTCTAGTGGTGGAAATATATCATCTCATTCTCATGCTTGCTTGCTTGCAAAAATTACACAATTCCCTCCATAGCTTATTATTCCTTTCCTCCAAACATCATGGCAACTTCAAGAAACCCCAATGAGATAACCTTCTACACTATTTCTGTAGCAAGCCTTGGACGCGTCGGCTAGCCAACTTCGTGCCCGAGTTGCCTCGGTCAAGAGGCGGGAGCCCGTAAAAGATTCCGGCTACGTGGTGCCCTTTCCGACGAGCGAGGAGGTGACGGAGATTCCGCGGGAGATCGGAGTGGAGACGAAGACCGAAGGACACGGATCGCTTGGTATAGCATCTCTACTCTTTTCTATTTTGCAAGCTAGCTAGGTTAATGGCCCGATCCGGGTAAAAAGTCCGCGGTGGTGCCGTTTTGCAAAGTTCGCAAAATTTTTGTTTTCCGCGTTTCCGGCGTCGGATCGACGGCCGGGGCGCCCCCGCGGGCTTACATACCTAAGTCTTGAACTCCTTCTCTTCTTGCTCCTTGGAGTGGGTTGAACGGGTCCTCCTCGTCGCCTTCTCTTGCCGAAGAAAGATCCACCCGAGGGCCCCTACCTTTGGCTCCTAGCTCAACCTAGAGATAACTAAAGTGCTTGGCTTGCTAAACCTAGAACCCTAGAATGAGTAGAGAGGAGTTTTGGTATTTTATCTCAAAAGTAAATGGTTCTCAACACATGAGAGAGGAGAGCTTTGAGTGAGAGGAAGAGGATGAGCTTTGGATGAGAGAGAATGAGCAAGAGAGAATGAGGATAATTATCAACCCTTCTCACATATATGTGAATTATGATAATTAAACATTTGATCAAAGATAATAGTGATGGTTAACTTGAAATGACCATTATCATTTCACATTAATGAATTTTGCAAGAATCAAATAGCATCTTTCATGTGAAATGATGATGGTCAATATGTCAATATGGGTCAACAAGTTAACCAAAGTCAAATGGTCAACAACCCTAACCATAACACAATTATCTTTAATTAATATCAATAATCATATTTCACATATTCATTAGGGTTTGGAAAAAGACAGCGGTCATCAACCCTAATGAGAATTCTCTGCCTCTGCCTCTGTCAACTGTGCATACACACCCGTATCCATGTTCCGAGGAACACGAATACAATGAGATAAAACCAATCCCAAAACATATACTAGAATCTGGCTTAAAACAAAGCCCGCTAGTAATAACTGTCCGGACACCAAACGTGCACAAGTGCGCGGATGTGAACGAACCCCGTCGCAAAACCATGCGACCTCTATTCTGTTTTGCCCAAAGGCGAATAGCCCTCTGTGTGGGACTCTAAAGACTCGACACTACACTGGCAGTGGGTTTAACCACAGGCCGCAAGCGGTACTAGCTGTACGTAATGGTCCCCAGGTAGATGCCGATAAGAAGACTGATGAGGTGAACCCATCTGAACTCCTACTGAGCCTGAATGTGACAATCTCCGTACAGTCCGGTCTGTTCGTCTAAGAGTATCGCATGGCGGGCCTAAGGGGCGGTAAACGTCAGTCCCCTTATAGCGGTACAAGTCGTGTCGGAGTGTAGCCCAGAACACCTTGAGATAACTCTGGAAACACTACCAGTATATCTCGCTTGCCCTGGCCAGGGACTTTGTGTAATGGCTCTCCTAGACACAGCGCGATATCAACCCCCAATACCGGGAGAGACGAATCATGTCTAACCGTCACTGCCTCCAAGTGCTTTGGGACTGCACCCAACTGCTACCTGTTTGCACGACTCCTTTGAGCCGTGGTAGGGTAGCAATCTAAGAACAGTGAGAACACACTCGAAGCGAAGTGACAGTGTCAAGTCAACGGACTAAGCTGTACTCATGTCACCTGGGAACTGATAACTGACGATAGGTATAATACCAACCAACAGTTCCCGACGAGTCCTGTCCAGTGTACTCGTAACCTAACGAGCACCCGCATACTATCTCAAGTACGACGTACTAATGGCTGTGGGACAGACCATCTCCCCTGCTGGGATGAGAAGCGCATACGCTAGTCTACTCCGGAGTATCGATGCCCCGTCTCGATAATCCTACGACTAGGGACCTGTATAAGGATATGCTTGTAGATTACCCAGCCCCCACTAGTGTGACTGCCATCACAATGCTGGTAATCAAGCAAAGATCCTAAGGGCTCCACTAATGTGTAAAGGCGATATGCTAAAAGAAACACATGCACACATTAAAGTAGAAACAAACCAAGTAGCATACTACTATTTTGAGCAAGATTGTCTATACAACTGTGAATATCCCAAGCTTCCATTAAGTAATATACAAACTAGTATGATACAGTAATGGCCTCTAGAGCATATACACTAACAGGTGCTTCATATATTCATCGACTATCTCTCAAGATTAGGACATGTGTTCCTGTTGAAACACGAGTCTGAGACTTTTGAGAAATTCAAGGAATATAAGCTTGAAGTTGAGAACCAGACGGGTAGAAGTATTAAAGTCCTTCGATGTGATCGAGGAAGAAAATACTTGGTCATGGAGTTCCTGGATTATTTAAAGGAGAATTTGATTCTCTCTCAGCTTACTCCTTCGAGTACACCACAGCACAACGGTGTATCGGGGCAGAGGTATCACACCCTATGAGATATGGCGTGCTCTATGATGAGTACTGCTTAGTTACCTGTTTTCTTTTGGAGTTATGCACTTGAGAAGCTGCATACCTATTGAATGGGGTTCCATCCAAATTAATGCCTGCCACCCCATATGAGACGTGGAATGGGAAGAGACCATGACTTAAACGAGTTAAGATATGGGGTTGTCCGGCCTATGTTGAAAAGCAAAATCCGGACAAGCTCAAGGCAAGGTCAGGACTGTATAAGTTTGTTAGGATATCCCAAACATTTGTGAGGGAATATCTTCTACCACTCTGAGGAGCAAAAGGTGTTTTGTTTCTCAGCATGCCACCTTTTTAGAAAAAGGAATTTCTTGTGAAGAAATTAGTGGACATGAGGTAGAACTGGATGGAGTTACAGCTAGAAAAACTAACAGCTGATGATTTGGTGAAACCAAAGGATTCAATTGTAAGACCATGTCACGCACCCTATGAGCTTGCGGGGAGGCGGAATATAAGAAAAACAATTATCAAAGCTTCGTAACACGGACTTGAGCACACGGATCGTGTCTAAACCATTACAAGCAAACTACGAAAGGTTTAACTACTCGGATTCGAAGTTATACCTCACGTTACTTATCCTTCGGGTCTTCATCGCTGTCCTTCACACCTCGTAGGCTCTATGGAACGTCGGCACCTCAACGGCCTCCTCGAGTCAAAGACGATCCACCCGAGAGTCTATAATCCGAGCTTCTATATCGAATCTGAGATAACTACGGCTTCTAGATCGCTAATCTAGAAGTCCTAGAGGGTGTAGAGTAATAAGATGGATTAGTTAGTCACTTAAACCCTAGGTTTCTCAACTCATGAGAGCTATTAGGATTTTAAGGAAGAAGATGAAGACTTGAGGAGAAAAAAAGCTGTTGTGATAATAAAATGAATAATGTCTCATCTTTAGAATAAATATGAAGCATCAAAATATCATAACAAATATCTATCATAATATCTTGCATGCTTCATTTAATTCATTTGAGATGAATCATCTCATGAGTCATTATCCATTTAATGAAAAGCTACACCTCATCTCTCCACCTCATTTGTTTAAATCCTAAAAAGAATTAAACACAAATGAGTCACCTTCTTCTAGAAACTTCCCGACAAATTACGAGACTGCCCCTCCTATCCGTATTTCCGAAAAACACGGATAATCTTTGACTGAATAAATCCATCTGTATAATATTAGAATCTGGCTTAAACCAAAGCCCGCTAGTATTATCTGCCCGATCATAATACGTGCACAAGTGTACGTAAGTGATCGCGGCCCTGCCGTAAAACCATACGGCCTCTACACCTTTTGCCCGGTGCAGCGAAACTCTCTGTGTGGGACTCTAAAGACTCAACACCACGCTGACAATGGGTTTAACCACAGGCCGCAAGCGGTACTAGCTGTACGTAACGGTCCCCAGGTAGATGTCGATAAGAAGGACGATGAGGAAACCCATCCGAACTCCTACTGAGCCTGACGTGACAATCTCCGTACAGTCCGGTCTATTCGTCTAGGACTATCGCATATCGGGCCTAAGGGTGGTAAACGTCAGACCCCTAATAGCGGTATAAGTCGTGTCGGAGTGAAGCCCATTACACCTTGAGAAGCTACTGGAACCTACCAGTATATCTCGCTCGCCCTGGCCAGGGACTTTGCGTAATGGCTCTCCATACACAGCGCGATATCAACCCCCAATACCGGGAGAGACGAATCATGTCTAACCGCCACTGCCTCCAAGTGCTTCGGGACTGCACCCAACTACTACCTGTTTGCACGACTCCTTTGAGCCGTGGTAGGGTAGTAATCTAATAACAGTGGGAACACACCCGAGGCGAAGTAGCAGTGTCAAGTTGACGGACTAAGCTGCACTAATGTCA
This sequence comes from Agapanthus africanus, assembly GCA_030015575.1. Classification (NCBI taxonomy): domain Eukaryota; kingdom Viridiplantae; phylum Streptophyta; class Magnoliopsida; order Asparagales; family Amaryllidaceae; genus Agapanthus; species Agapanthus africanus. The sequence goes on from CM057342.1 coordinate 384,616,722, forward strand.
CCTGGGAACTGCTATCTGACGATGGGTATAAATCCAACCTGCAGTTCCCGGCGAGTCCTTTCCGGTATACCCGTAACTTAATGAGTACCTGCATACTATCTCCAGTACGACGTACTGATGGCTGTGGGACAGACCATCTCCCTATACTGGGATGAGAAGCGTATACACCAGTCTACTCCGGAGTATTGATGCCCTGTCTCGATAATCCTATGACCAGGGACCTGTATAGGATGTTGCTTATAGACTACCCAGCCCCCACTAGTGTGACTGCCATCACAACGCTGGTAATCAAGCAAAGATCCTAAGGGCTCTACTAATATGTATAAGCGATACATTAAAAGAAACATATGCACATATTAAAGTTGACACAAACCAAGTAGCATACTACCATTTTTAGCAAGACTGTCAATACAACTGTGAATATCCCAAGCTTCCATTAAGTAATATACAAACTAGTATGATACAGTAATGGCCTCTAAGGCATAAACACTAACAATATCCCACTTGCACTAGGGCCATGTACTGGCATATCGCAGACCTATCATCTCGAATATCCTCTCAAACTGCGTCTGAGGAATGGCCTTTGTGAATGGATCAGCTGTGTTATTCTCTGTATCTACTCTCTTTACCTCGATTTCCTGACGATCTACGATCTCCCTGATCAGGTGATACCGCCTTAAGATGTGTCTGGACTTCTGATGGGACCTGGGTTCCTTCGCTAAAGCTATAGCGCCGTTGTTGTCGCAATACAGAGGTATTGGATTAACACTGGTAGGAACCACCTGAAGTTCTGTGAGGAACTTCTTCATCCAGACAGCTTCTTTTGCGACATCGCAAGCAGCTATGTACTCCACTTCCATCGTTGAGTCAGCAACGGTGTCCTGCTTGGAACTCTTCCAATAGACCGCCCCTCCATTGAGGGTAAAGACATAACCCGACATGGACTTGGAGTCATCCTTGTCACTCTGGAAGCTGGAGTGCGCAAAGGCTTCAATCTGGAGGTCTTTTCTGCCGTACACCAAGAACATCTCCTTAGTCCTCCTCAGGTACTTGAGAATGTTCTTTACTGCTATCCAGTGCTTCTCCCCTGGGTTTGCCTGATACCGGCTTACAACGCTCAATGCGTATGCTATATCTGGTCTGGTACATAACATCGCATATATTATAGAACCTACCGCAGAAGCATAGGGTATAATCGACATGCGAACCCTTTCCAAATCAGTCTTGGGAGACATCTCTTTGGAGAGGTTGATTCCGTGACAAGCCGGTAGGTTACCGTGCTTAGAATCTTCCATACTGAATCTTTTCAATATGTTGTCTATGTACCTGAACTGCGAAAGTCCCAACATCCTCTTTGATCTATCACGATAGATCTGGATCCCTAGAATGTAGGTGGCATCACCCAGGTCCTTCATGGAGAACTTCTGTGACAAGAATCCTTTGACTGACTGTAGCATAGGAATATCATTTCCTATTAGGAGAATGGCATCCACGTACAAGACGATGAATACTACAACTCTCCCTACAATCATACTGTATATGCATGGTTCATCTGGATTCTTGATAAAGTCGAATTCTTTGACAGTATCATCAAAACAGATGTTCCAACTCCAAGATGCCTGCTTTAGTCCATAAATGGACTTAAGCAACTTGCACACTTTACCGCTGCTCCCACTCTGAATGAATCCCTCTGGCTGATCCATATAGACGCACTCTTCCAAATTACCATTTAGAAAAGACGTCTTTACATCCATCTGCCAGATCTCATAATCGTGGAAGGCAGCAATGGCAAGAAGGACCCGAATGGATTTGAGCATAGCCACTGGAGAAAAGGTTTCGTCATAGTCCAAGCCAGGTCTTTGACGAAAACCCTTTGCAACAAGTCTAGCCTTATAGGTTTCAACCTGTCCATCTACACCAATCTTCTTTCTGAAGATCCACTTGCATCCTACGGGTTTTACCCCATCTGGAGCAATGTCCAAATTCCATACTTTGTTAGTGTACATGGACTCCATTTCGGTCCGCATTGCATCCAGCCATTTTACCGAGTCGCCGCTCTGAATGGCTTGCTGGAAGCTAGTAGGGTCATCATTATCAATGATGCAATCTTCTCGATCCCCGTCTATGAGAAAACCGTAGTATCTCTCGGGCGGATGAGACTGCCTACTACTTCTGCGGATAGGCGCTGGTATGTCCCTTTCTTCTGAAACTTCTGGTTCTACCATACTTTCAGTAACAGCCTGTGGTTCTGGAATTTCTTCCAGTTCTATTGCGCTCCCACTCTTCTGATTTTCTAAAAATTCAGCTTCCAAGAAGTGGGCATGACGAGAAACAAAAACCTTCTATTCCTCTGCATAATAAAAATGATACCCCTTGGAGTTCTTTGGATATCCCACAAACTTACACTGTACTGAGCGTGCCTCGAGCTTGTCCGGATGCTGCTTTTTTACAAAAGCTGGACATCCCCATGTCTTCAGGTACTGAAGATAGGGTTTCTTCCCACTCCACATCTGATATGGTGTGGTAGGCACAGTCTTGGTTGGAACCTTGTTCAAAAGATATGCAGCTGATTCTAGTGCGTAACCCCAGAAAGATCGCGGTAACTCAGCCTTACTCATCATGGAACGAACCATATCCAAAAGAGTTCGATTCCTCCTTTTCGATACACCGTTGTGTTATGGTTTGTATGGAGGAGTAAGCTGAGAGAGAATTCCATTCTCTTTTAAGTAACCCAGGAACTCGGCACTTAAGTATTCACCACCTCGATCAGATCTCAGTGTCTTGATACTTTTGCCTGTCTGTTTTTCCACTTCATTCTTGTATTCCTGGAATTTCTTAAAGGCCTCGGATTTATGCTTCATTAAGAAGATATGTCCATACCTAGAGAAATCATCCGTAAAAGTAATGAAGTAGGAATAACCACCTCGCGCATGTGTAGACATTGGACCGCACATGTCACTGTGTACGAGTCCCAAGAGCTCGCTCCCTCTTACTTTGTGTCCAGTAAATGGAGTCTTTATCATCTTTCCCATGAGACAAGATTCACAAGTAGCATAAGATTGATATTCGAACGGATTCAAATATCCTTCTCTATGTAACTTCGTCAACCGTGTTTTATTGATGTGACCTAGTCTACAATGCCATAAGAAATCCTGCCTTATTTCTGGAGACTTTCTTTTAAGTGTGGTCTAGACATTGAAAACCTGAGCTTGATTCAATACATATATACCGTCATCTAATGTACCAGACCCAATCAGAACTTGATTTAGGTGGATGTGAACTACATCGCTTACGAATGTAAAGTCATATCCCTCTCTCAAAAGTGAGGACACTGATATGATATTACAAGTCAAACTAGGTACATACAAACAGTTATATGGAATCAATATCTGCCCACTTGTCAAACCTAGGCGATATTCTCCCACGGATTCAGCGTCTATGCTCATTCCGTTTGCAACTCTGAGAGACAAATCACCTACCCTGATAACTCTATGGTTTCTTAAAGCATGCAATGAATTACAGATATGAGATCCTGATCCGGTATCTAGTACCCAGGAAGTAGAGTTAATTGACAAACAGTTCTCAATCACAAACACACTCGAGGCCGAAGCCACAACATGCTTCGAATCCTGGCTACTGGCTTCCAAATCCCTGCAATCTTTCTGCCAATGCCCAATCCCATAACAATAGGAACAGTCCTCCTTACCTACACCAAGTCCCGAAACTTTTGCTCTTCCCTTTCCTTCTACTTCACTGATACCGTATATCGGATTTGTGGAGGTCTTCTTCTTTTCACCCTTTGCTTTCGCCCTGGATGCAGAAGAAGAAGGTCCCCCATTAAGCAAAGCGGGTGTCTCCCTAGTTTCTTTCAGGGTGTAAGTAGAGGGTAGGGACTGTGGAAATAACTCAGCGCATGACCTGTTTCCTAACGTGGTCTCCAGGTCCTGGAGCTCATCAATATAGCTAGTCATCGTAAGGACGTCGTCCCCTACAGATGACCCGACAGCCAACCTCGCTTGAAATAATTCGTTCGAGGTCTCATATCTTACGATACGAGATTGCTCTCCATATAATCGAAGGAATCCTTATACACCAACAGCCAACCTTTCTCGACACCTACTTGGTTTATAGCATTGATCGTTAAGTGACGAATCTCCTGATGAGTAGCGGATACTTACAGTAAGATCATGATCCAAATATCATCGTGTGATAATGCTGAAGGAATCCTACCAACATTCATCAAAATCCAAATGGTATGCAACACTAGCAAGTTTCAGTTTCTTTAGAAACTCCCGATGTGGATTTTTTCCCCATGTTCTTATGACCTTGACAAAGGCCAACAAATCATAAGTCACATGTCAAGTTCTGCCCATCATTATCTTGTTAATTTGAACCCACCCGTACATACCCTTGACGAAGGCCAATAAGGTAATACGACTGTCCCAAACTAACTCATCTATATATGCAACAAATGAATACCCCAGCAGCTACCAAACACTATGCCTTGACGAAGGCCAACAAACATAGCTTGAATACTACTGACCATCCATAAGAAATGACGGAGGGCTACGACTGGTTTTGGCAAAACCGTGAACGTAGTGAACTTGATATAATCGAAGGAACCTGATAGCTTTTTAAAAGGAGTGGTTAAAGCTCCGCAATTTAAAAATTCTGCTCTTTTAAAAATAACCGAGTGGTTTCTTTTAAATTTGTTCCAACGATTCAACTTTGGTTTATTTTCTTTGCATTAATATAATGTGTCCCATAAATTAACCTATCATTGCAGAAAACAACGAAAATACAACGTCCTCTTATGCCATCCGCATTCGCCACTGGGTCCCGTCATTCACCCGTTAGGTTACTTAACTAATGACAGAGCGGGGGCTGGGCTAGCGCGGGTGTAAAACATAAGTAACGTCTAATAGCTATCATATATAGATATTGTACATTCGTCAGACGCAATAATAGGCATTCCAGATCACAGATGAACATTATTGGATATACAAGCAATCCGCGTTTCCTTTGAGCCTGCAACGAAAAACGAATTACACAGTTGTGATGAATAGCCATTACCCCACCCTAGACCCCTACGGGTACGGCAAACTACCCGCCAAGTACCCGAAGTGAAGCGGTCTCCCTCAACAACGTGAGTAGGCCACTAAACACTTCAAAGTACCCGGTAGTTTATGCACCCCACCTTGGGTCTATCCTAGGAGCATAAAACAGTAAATGAAATAATACAACGGTGGCTACAACCTCAGCCCGGATGTGCCCCGCAAAAGAATATTACATCATTTTACAATTTACATCGAATGAATGAATATAAAATCTCATCTCAAACCCCGGCTAATCATCACAACGATCCAATCAAGTTCATATACACAAGCCAGTAAAAACCATTATAGAAATGTGCAACCCCTGCTAACCGACATACTAGCAATTAGGGGAGGTTTACGAACACATTAAACATTACAGATAAAACCCGATTAGCAAATAACTTAGAATATCGATCGACAACCTTTTTCCGTGTCTACCCCAAATGCAAGCCATCACTGAAGTAACCTGGGCAGAAACAAAATATACAGGAAAACAAAACACCCAAATTCAAGAATTACTGTGTAAATCCGAGTCAACTCTGAGTTGACCCGGCCGCGGATCCGCGGCGGATTGCGCTAATCCGCCGCGCTTCCGCGGCAGTCCAATCGAGTTACCTCCTCGTATTTCCCCAGTATTCTTAGAATTCCCTGCTGTGAATTTTCATACCTATCAAATAAATTTTTCGACACGTTTAAAATTGACAGAAACTTGAGGGGTCCGGTGTTATGTTTTCGCATTTTTCCGACGATCGAAGTTCTAATTAGTTGATAACAAGCTAGTAAAGGCTTAGTAGGCTCTGATACCACTGTAAGTCCATGTCACGCACCCCACGAGCTTGCGGGGAGGCGGAATATATGAAAAACAATTATCAAAGTTTCGTAACACGGAATTGAGCACACGGATCGTGTCTAAACCATTACAAGCAAACTACGAAAGGTTTAACTACTCGGATTCGAAGTTATACCTCACGTTACTTGTCGTTCGAGTCTTCATCGCTGTCCTTCACACCTCGTAGGCTCTATGGAACGTCGGCACCTTAACGGCCTCCTCGAGTCAAAGACGATCCACCCGAGAGTCTATAGTCCGAGCTTCTATCTCGAATCTGAGATAACTACGGCTTCTAGATCGCTAATCTAGAAGTCCTGGAGGGTGTAGAGTAATAAGATGGATTAGTTAGTCACTTAAACCCTAGGTTTCTCAACTCATGAGAGCTATTATGGTTTTGAAGAAGAAGATGAAGACTTGAGGAGAGAGAAAGCTTTTGTGATAATAAAATGAATAATGTCTCATATTTAGAATAAATATGAAGCATCAAAATATCATAACAAATATCTATCATAATATCTAGCATGCTTCATTTAATTCATTTGAGATGAATCATCTCATGAGTCATTATCCATTTAATGAAAACCTACACCTCATCTCTCTACCTCATTTGTTTAAATCCTAAAAAGAATTAAACACAAATGAGTCACCTTCTTCTAGAAGCTTCCCGACAAATTACGAGACTGCCCCTCCTATCCGTATTTCCGAAAAACACGGATAATCTTTGACTGAATAAATCCATCTGTATAATACTAGAATCTGGCTTAAACCAAAGCCCGCTAGTATTATCTGCCCGATCATAATACGTGCACAAGTGTACATAAGTGATCGCGGCCCTGCCGTAAAACCATACGGCCTCTACACCTTTTGCCCGGTGCAGGGAAACTCTCTGTGTGGGACTCTAAAGACTCGACACTACGCTGGCAATGGGTTTAACTACAGGCCGCAAGCGGTACTAGCTGTACGTAACGGTCCCCAGGTAGATGTCGATAAGAAGAACGATGAGGAAACCCATCCGAACTCCTACTGAGCCTGACGTGACAATCTCCGTACAGTCCGGTCTGTTCGTCTAGGACTATCGCATATCGGGCCTAGGGGCGGTAAACGTCAGACCCCTAATAGCGGTATAAGTCGTGTCGGAGTGAAGCCCATTACACCTTGAGAAGCTACTGGAACCTACCAGTAAATCTCGCTTGCCCTGGCCAGGGACTTTGCGTAATGGCTCTCCATACACAGCGCGATATCAACCCCCAATATCGGGAGAGACGAATCCTGTCTAACCACCACTGCCTCCAAGTGTTTCGGGACTGCACCCAACTACTACCTGTTTGCATGACTCCTTTGAGCCGTGGTAGGGTAGTAATCTAAGAACAGTGGAAACACACTCGAGGTTTAGTAGCAGTGTCAAGTCGACGGACTAAGCTGTACTCATGTCACATGGGAACTGCTATCTGACAATGGGTATAAATCCAACCTGCAGTTCCTGGCGGGTCCTGTCCGGTGTACCCGTAACCTAATGAGCACCTGCATACTATCTTCAGTATGACGTACCGATGGCTGTGGGACAGACCATCTCCCTATGCTGGGATGAGAAGCATATACACCAGTCTACTCTGGAGTATCGATGCCCTGTCTCGATAATGCTACGACCAGGGACCTGTATAGGTTGTTGCTTATAGACTACCCAGCCCCCACTAGTGTGACTGCCATCACAACGCTGGTAATCAAGCAAAGATCCCAAGGGCTCTACTAATATGTATAAGCGATACGTTAAAAGAAACATATGCACATATTAAAGTAGACACAAACCAAGTAGCATACTACCATTTTTAGCAAGACTGTCAATACAACTGTGAATATCCCAAGCTTCTATTAAGTAATATACAAACTAGTATGATATAGTAATGGCCTCTAGGGCATAAACACTAACATCAATAGTCTCCAACGAACCTCAGCCTCTTCGCGAATCTGGTAGGGTTCCTCATCCACTTGAGAGATAGTACGGTCTTCTCGGTAATAGTGGGAGCAAAGATTGCATCATGATTGATGATGGCCCAACTAGGATCAGGCAGGCCATCACGAGTAGGGACTCTGTGTAAAGGCTGGATGCTATGCGATCAAAGATGGAATCCATGTACACCAACAAAGTATGACTTTGGATGTTGCACCTGAAGGGGTAAAACCCATTGGGAGCAAATGGATCTTGAGAAGATTCTTGGTGTAAATGGAAAAGTTGAGACTTTCAAAGCTATGCTTAAGTCCATCAGGATTAAAGCAAGCATCGCGGAGTTGGAACATCTGTTTTGATGTGGCAGTCAAAGAGTTTGACTTCATCAAAAAGGTAGATGAACCTTGTATATACAAGAAGGTAGTAAAGAGTAAAGTTGTCTTCCACGTATTGTATGTAGATAACATACTCTTGATAAGAAATGGTTTCCTATGCTACACTCGGTCAAGCTCCTCTTATCACGGGGATTCTCAATAGAAGATCTAGATGATACCTACTATATCTTGTGGATTATGATCTATGGTGATAGATCTAAGTGGATGTTGGGAGTGTCCTAAATCCAGGTACATTAACACCATAGTAAAGGGGTTTAGTATGGAGGATTCTAAGCGTGGTGGTTCGCCTACTTACTAAGGAATCACTCTCTCCAAAAAGAAGTATTCCGAGACTAATTTGGAGAGAGCTCGCGTGCAATGGATATCCTATGCTTCGGCAGTAGGCTCTATCAGAGTGTGTGATGTTATGTACCAGACCAGATGTAGATGACTCACTAGATGTAGTGATCAGGAATCAATCGGATCTTAGGAGAATCACTGGAAAGCTGTGGAGGACATTCTTAAGTACTTGAGAAGCACTAAAAAAAAGTTCTTGGTTCAAGCTTCCAGAGTGATAAGGTCGACTGAGAGTCGGTCACAGGCATTGTATTTACCCTGAGTGTAGGGACGGCATGCTGGAAGAGTTCCAAGCTAGATACCATGACACACTAGACGATAAAGGCTGAATACATTGCTACCAATGATGCTGCCAAAGTGGTTGTCTGGGCATTACTTGTTCATGAGATGAACAAGGTTCCTACCATTGAGTGTCCAATAACTGTTATTGTGACAACAATGGAGTTGTGGCTTTGGCCTAGGAACGAAGGTCCATCAGCGTTCCAGACATATTCTGAGGCAAGTATCACCTGATCAGGGAGATGGATGATCTCCAAGGGATCGAGGATAGGAGAGTAGACACGAAAGATAACACAGCGGATCCACTCATAAAGGCCTTACCCCTAGAGAGACTTCTATGGGATGGTTGAGTATGGGATACTACAACCACTTCAATATTGTTGGGTATTGGAAACTACAACAGATGGCCTTAGTGCAAGTGGGAGATTGTTAGTTATATGTATGCCCTAAAGGGCATTACTGTACAGGCGATGTATATTGTAATGGATGCTTGGACATATTGATTGTTATATTTTCTGCGTGTTCAAGTTTAGTTAATTACCGCAATCAAAACGGTTTCGCTTGTAGCTAGCCGGTTGAGTACGGGTCGTCCGCAGGGAGATGGGAATCATTTCCTATGTGCTTTAACGAGTTAAGTCCAATTTTCCAGATTTGTTTGTGATTAACAAAGTGTTAAAATGATATGTAAAGAGAGCTTGTTAGGGTTAGGATTAGGTTAGTTTGAGTTAGGAGTCGCTCACTTCTTTCGTTGCCACTCTTAATATCGGTGTTACGGTAATCGGCAACAACGGGGATTAGCTTGACTAGGAAGGAACTTGTGAGTATAAGCTAGGCTTTCCAACGCTTAAGTTCTTCCTTTTGGTGCTTGTCCGTCCGTTCTTGGCTCTTAGCCATAACCTCCGGTTAATTCAACCACAACCGGTCTCACTACGGAATCACCGCTATCATGTAAGATAGGGTGCCGTAGGGAGCGGATTGTGGTTCAATTAACGGGAGTCGATTTAAGATGTTGGGCAAGGAAAGAGTGAGAGAGATTTCCTTCTCACAAACATCCCTTATCCTACCCTAACAAGTATGGAAATTACTCACCCATTACAAGAAGAACGAAAAAATAAAACAAAGGAGGAAGATAGAAAGAAAGAGATTAGAAGATAACAACTAGCTATTTGCGACCTCACCTTGGCAAGGATCAAGCGTAAGCATCATGGTTGTTTAAGGAGAAAGGAAAAGAGAAAGGAAAGAAACAACAATAAATAACAACAACTAAATTATCAATTAAAGATTACAAGCAATTAACATAACAAGAGCAAGACAAGTATAATAACAAAAAGAACTTCTTTATTCCTCATTCTTCACTCACAAAAGCTCACTACAAGTTTTTCAATGGAGAAGAGATGAGAAGAGGAAGAAGAACAACAAGTATTCTAAAACCTAAAATACAAGATTAAGCACCCTTGGCTTTGGCAAGTTCTGGACTATTTATAGGCAGGGAACTGGAAATCTAGAGCAACAATCTGCCTCTTCATGAAAAGACCAAAATAACCCTGAAGTTTCGTCAACTGAGGAGGCTGTACGGCCGCGGTTCGGCGGCCTAAGCCTGCTAATGCCGCGGAACCGCGGCCGTTTAGAGGGATCGTGCCTTCATTTTTGGTGGTGCTCCCTGGTTTGCTGTGCCCTTTATTCTGGTATATGTTTTTTCTCAGAATATTTTCACGATTTTTCCAGAATTTCTGTTGAACAAAAAGGTGATGAATGTGGATCTTTTTTTCATGATTTTCTTGAGCACCGCGTAGATTTCTTGGATCTTGTGTTGCCATTGAGCCTTGTGCATGAAGGTGACAATTGATTTGCCATTTTGTCTCTTAAACTGGTGTGTGGTAACATACGGATAGAGAGCGGAGACCCGTGTTTTATCTGTGGTTGGCAGGACTCCGGATTTTGTCGTGTTTTTCCATGAATTTCATCGTTTAGAGCCGAGAACCTGTATCCTGCAATTGACTAGCAAACACGGCTCAAGAGTACCTACCGATAAGCAATATGATAAAAATTGGGCGGTATAAAAATGCAAAAATCTGATATGAACAAATACCCCAAACTTATCATTTGCTCGTCCCGAGCAAAGCCAATTTATTCACAAAAAATTCCTAACCTCACTTTCGCAGGGAACGCGATTGCACTGAGCATGTGCAACAAGCCGTTAGACCTCTAGGTGTCCCTAGTAGGAGGAGTGTTGTCTCCTGAGGGTTTTCAGCGGATACTACCCACAAAATCCGGTCAAGCTAGTTTTGCAAAATTACTATGATTCAAACCCCTAAAGTTTTGTTTCAGAAAATAACAATTCTATGATCCTAAGTCTAGACTATCGAACCTTTATTTTTCACATCTCGCTTCTTATTTAACTTAAGATTTTATATGTCTTTACGTGCAGTGCAAATAGTGTCGTTAAGTTCCAGAAGGATCGATTAAAGTCATCATGTCACACAATAAAGCCCGGATAAAAATTTTAAAAGGATCACATAAGTTTTATAAAGAGTTAAGCATTTTTCAAGTTTCGTTTTCCAGTAAGGTTTCAACTTCAGAATTTCTATCTTCCTTAACGGGAAACTAGGTCTTATTTTTCACTCCACCATTTTCTTGTTTTCATTTCATACACACCTCTGTGAACGTGCAATAGTCTTTATCATAGAATAAAACCTTCATATCTCCGCTAAATTTTTTTATAAAAGCCTGTCTTTTATCAAGATTATTCTCACACAAAGAACCGTTAGGAATTTTAACTCGGAGAGAATACTTGCTTGACTTTGTTTTAATCTGGACTTTCTAGGCTTCTTAACGAGCTTTGGGCCAATGCATCCAAACCAGTTGGCTTTAGGGCATTAGGTGTAGAAACACCCCAGCGGACTTAATTACTCAAGTTACCTAGGTCCAAAAACAAAAGACAATTTGGCGTGAAAATCATGATGATTCAATACAAACGGAGATATAACCGGCAGTTCAATTTATTTTTTTGGATAAAAGACGTGTTTAGTGGGTTCGGTGTGTAATTATTCCAATCAAGTTCCAGATGGGTTATTTTTCAGACTTAGTTCCAATTAAGGCATCAATAACATTCCTTCATATTCACTTCACTTCATAAACTATTCTTGATATTACTTATTTCAGAACAAACCTATTTGATCCTCAGAAAATCATTTATCCATTTAAAAGTTTTTAGACATAAAAGACTTGTCATCTAATTTCCAAAACTCACGACACGTGTAGTGTGATGTAAAGACGTATATCAGCTATAGTTAACTTCAAAGGAGAGTTATCTTTCAGGTTTTCAAAATCTAAAAATAAGATTTAGTTATTTTTATTTTATCAAACAAAACCGTCGAAATGTTGAATCAGAGTCCTCCCACTAGCTAACTTGACAAAAAAGTTTTTATGTTTTTAGAAAATTTTCTGATTTTTATGGATTTTAATATGCAGATGCAAAATATACATATGAATACGAAGGTAAGAAATGCGTACCGAGCGTACCCCCAAACTTAAACTGGACAGTGTCCTCACTGTCTTTGCATGAAGAGATCATTGAAGGGTCAAAATTGTCGGTTAGAGATACACAATTTTTATTTTTTTTTAAAGAAAAGAAAAAGAGCAAAAATGGAAAAGAATATCCACAAATATATACAAAATGGTATATACATACCCCCAAACTTATTTGGAACAGTGTCCACTGTTCTTGGCTGGATAACCGAAGTTTGGTGGTAGGCAGAGGAAGATTATGCAGGATAAACCGGCTCCTGTAAGACCAGGAGCTCCTCTGTTGGTTCGACGCTAAGGTACGGTTTTAGTCGGTGTCCATTTACTTTGAAAAATGAACCGTCCTTTGGATTCTCCAAATCCACAGCGCCTTGCGGATACACATTCCGCACAAAATACGGCCCTTTCCAGCGAGATCTGAGCTTTCCTGGATGGAAGTGTAGCCGGGTGTCGTAAAGCAGTACCTGTTGACCAGGTACGAAAGTTTTCCGCAAAAGGTGTTTATCGTGAAACACCTTCGTTCGGTTCTTAATGACAACCGCGTTATCGTAAGCCTCATTCCTAAGCTCGCTTAATTCGTTCAACTGCAGCTTCCGATAGCTGCCCGCATCTTCGAAAGACAGATTCAGCTCTTTTATCGCCCAAAATGCGCGATGCTCTATTTCGACAGGTAGGTGGCAAGCCTTTCCGTACACAAGCCGATAGGGAGACATGCCAAGATCGGTCTTATAAGCGGTTCGAAATGCCCAAAGGGCATCAGTGAGTTTCAGCGACCAATCTTTTCGGTTCTTGGAAACCGTCTTCTCCAGTATCTGCTTGATTTGCTGATTTGAAACTTCGGCCTGCCCACAGGTTTGGGGATGGTAGGGCGTGGATAGCTTATGATTAATGGAATATTTCCGCATCAAAGCCTCGAAAGTCTTATTGCAGAAATGAGTTCCATTGTCGCTAATGATCGCTCGGGGGTGCCCAAAACGGGAGAAAATGTTTTCTTTAAGAAACCTAACGACAACCTTGTTGTCATTAGTCCGGCTGGGAACAGCCTCGACCCACTTAGAGACGTAATCAACAGCGAGAAGGATGTACAAGTTCCCAAAAGAGCTGGGAAACGGCCCCATGAAATCTATCCCCCAAACGTCAAAAATCTCCACAACCAAGATTGGTTGGAGCGGCATCTCGTTCCTCCGGGATATCCGGCCCAAGTGTTGGCACCGGGAGCAAGTCTTGCAATAGTCATGAGCGTCTTTGAAGAGTTGTGGCCAGTAGAAACCATATTGCAAGATCTTCTCAGCTGTCTTTCTGGGGCCAAAATGCCCGCCACATGCTTGATCGTGGCAAAATGACAGCACACTCTTAAATTCCTCGTCAGGGACACACCGACGAATAATCTGGTCGGGACAATACTTGAACAGATAGGGTTCGTCCCAATAAAAGTGTTTTACTTGGGATAAGAAGCGAAGTCTGTCCTGACTTGACCATTCAGTCGGTAGTAAACCCGTGGCCAAATAGTTCACAATATCTGCGAACCAGGGTTCGCAAGATACTGTCAAGAGTTGTTCATCCGGGAAAACGTCGTTGATCGGAATTTGAAGCGAAGAAGGAAGTCATGAGAGATGGTCGGCAACTACGTTTTCACATCCTCGTTTGTCCTTAATGACAAGGTCAAACTCTTGAAGCAAGAGGATCCAACGTATTAGCCGAGATTTGGCATCTTTCTTCGCAAAAAGATGGCGCAAAGCAGAATGGTCTGTGTAGACAATGACTGGAGAGACGATGAGGTAGGGCCTGAACTTTTCTAAAGCAAATACAACAGCTAAGAATTCCTTCTCAGTTGTTGTATAATTGAGTTGGGCATCGTTCAGGGTTCGGCTAGCGTAATAGATTACGTGCGGCATCTTGTTGATGTGTTGTCCAAGGACAGCACTGATGGCAAAGTCGGATGCATCGCACATAATCTCAAATGGGTGCATCCAGTCAGGTGAAGAAAGAACGGGAGCAGAAGTGAGTGAGCTTTTTAATGACTCGAACGCAGTCACACAGCTCGAGTTGAAGTCGAATGGCGTGTCCTTGGCCAGCAAAAGAGTCAAGGGCCTAGCAATCTTGCTAAAGTCCTTGATGAACCGTCTATAGAAACCGGCATGGCCAAGGAAGGCTCGGATGTCTCTGACGCATCTGGGAGGAGGGAGATTGGAAATGACCTCAATATTCGCTTTGTCAACCTCTATGCCATTTTGCGAAATGATATGTCCTAAGACAATACCTTCGCGCACCATGAAGTGGCACTTCTCCCAATTCAAAGTGAGGTTCTTGTCCTTACATCGGGTAAGGACAGCGTCAAGATGCAGCAAACACTCGTTGAAGGAATCGCCGAAGATAGAGAAATCGTCCATGAAGATCTCCAGAAATTTTTCCACCATGTCTGAGAAGATTCCCATCATACACCGCTGGAAGGTAGCGGGCGCATTGCATAACCCAAAGGGCATGCGACGATATGCAAACGTGCCGAAAGGACAAGTGAATGTGGTCTTGTCCTGGTCTTTTTCGGCGATGTGAATTTGATTATAGCCGGAGTAGCCATCAAGAAAGCAGTAGTACTCGTGTCCGGCCAATCGTTCAAGCATTTGGTCAATGAAAGGTAGCGGAAAGTGGTCCTTCCGCATTGCGGCGTTGAGTTTTCTGTAATCGATGCATACTCGCCACCCAGTTTGGGTGCGAGTAGGGATTAACTCGTTCGCCTCGTTAGTGATGACCGTTATACCTGATTTCTTGGGGACAACGTGAATGGGGCTAACCCACTGGCTATCAGAGATAGGGTAAATGATACCACTATCCAGACATTTTACGATCTCCTTCTTCACAGCCTCTTTCATGACTGGGTTGAGACGTCTTTGTGGATCCCTGGCTGGTTTGGTATCATCCATCAGATGAATATGATGTTCAACGATCAGGGGACTAATCCCCTTGATGTCCGCCATGGACCAGCTAAAAGCTTGCCTATTGCTGTGCAAGACCGCAAGAAGGGCTTTCTCTTGCTCGGGAGCTAGAGAAGCCGAGATGATAACCGGGAGGGTCTCGTTCTCACCCAAGTAAGCATACTTAAGGTGAGACGGCAAAGGCTTGAGTTCGAGCGTTGGAGGTGAAACGATGGAAGGCAAGATTGGTGAAGAGGTCTCGAACTCAAAGGACTCCAGCAAAGGTTCAAAACGAGTGTAAGCGACCGAGTTGGATGGTTCAGGTAACTCATCCGGAAATTCGAAGGATTCAAACTCGGGTTGTGAGCGGCTAAGATCGTTCGAGAACGTGAAACACTCGTAGTCGTTGTCGGGCGCAGAAACAGTACCAGGGTCGAAGAGGAACGCACTAGTGGCGTTAAGGTTATCGTGATCGAACAAAAACTTCTCGAATTCACACTCTTCAAGGGTGATCTCCTGGATTGAGCAAACGTCCAGTATATGAGCATTAGGTTCGGAGGGCTGATTCCCCAACCTAAAAATGTTGAGTTCAACTGTCATGTTTCCAAAAGAGAGGTTCATCGAACCATTGCGACAATTGATCACGGCATTTGAGGCTGCAAGGAATGGACGACCGAGTATCACCAGAATTTGATTCCGGGGGTTAGCTACAGGCTGTGTGTCTAATACAATGAAGTCAACGGGGAATATAAAGTCCCCGACTTTGATTAACACATCCTCTAGCTCACCCCTAGGATGGGTGATCGATCGGTCGGCCATTTGGAGAGTACAGTGTGTGAGTTTCAGCTCTCCTACGCCTAATTGCTCGTATACTGAGTACGGAAGCAGGTTAACACTGGCACCAAGATCTAATAGTGCGCGGTTGATGTTCTTATCCCCAATGGTAATAGAAATCGTAGGACAGCCAGGGTCCTTCCGTTTTTGTGGTAAAGATTGGGTAAAAGCATCACTCACAGCACTAGCCAAGAAAACTTTCTTAGGTACCTGAGACTTTCTCTTTTTCGTGCACAAGTCCTTTAAGTTTTTCGCGTAGGACGGGACTTGTTGGACAGCATCTAAAAGAGGAATGTTAATGTTAACCTGCTTAAATAACTCCAGAATCTTCTCCATTTGTGGATTTTGTTTATTGGACCTCAACCGGTTTGGAAATGGAACGTTTTTAAAAGTGGTTGAGTCCAATGCTTGTGGAGGAGATTGTGGAGTTGGAACGGATCCCAAAGCTGGTGTTTTCGGGGAGTGAGAAGTGGGTCCATTCAGAGCAGAAGAAGAAGAAGAGCCTTTTGAAGAATGAAGAATAGGATCAGAAGACGAGGAAGGAGAAGAAGAAGAAGAAGAAGCGGTCGGGGTGTTATCGTCGACTCGTGTGCCAATGTTGTTTTACAGCATCCTTCCCGATCTCAATGTGGTCACGGCACTCATTGTCACGACCCGAAAGTACGGAACGTGACCGGCACTTAGATTACGAAACGTCTAGAGGCGCAACGTAACCTAAGTAAGCCGAAGCCCAGAAATCGAAACCATATAAAAGAAGAAGAAGTAAAAGAAAACATGAAGAAAAACAAGTTTAAAAGTATCAACAAATTTTCCCAAAAATTTTGGCAGAGTCTCCTCTATAAAAAATGGCCCCAAACGGGTACAACAAGTACAATATACATAAACAATAAAAAGCATCCCCAAACGGGAGCTAGCTCAACGCCAACAGGCGGAAACAACCACAACAAGCACAATAATATACAACGCCAAAGGGCGAGGCTCAAAACTCAAAAGAAAACAAATCCACCAAATCAGAATAATACACGTGACTCTAAGGTCGAAATAAATAAATGGTCCAGTAATCTATCAAATAATACAAGTTTGGTTGATGGAGATTTCTAGATACAAATGAAATAATAAAAATACAACGGCGGTCCAGATACAAATGAACCAACCTACCGTGCAAATCACCCGGAAAGAAATGATGTACCAGCAATCAGCCAAGGAACCCTGTACATCAACCTGTAATAAAATTTGGCACAACGGGGGTGAGTTGCCAACTCGTGAGTAGAAGACATCTACGAAAAGAAATCGAATGCACGACGCTATCCTAGGTCATACTAATATACTAATCTACTACTAGTCATCAAGTAAGACAGGATAATAAGCTACGTGTAAATGCAGATACTCCGTGCTCGTATCAGTATCTCGAGTAATAATATGTCATGTGAATGAATATGCATGCAATATGACTGTAAAACAATCAATCCTGAAATCTAGATGTATCTGTATAAAGAAGATCTTTAGCTTTTATCATGGTAAAGAGTGTATAGAAATCTGAAACATCAACGATGAAATCCATGGAAATCCGTGTCAAGCATCGACACAAAACACGTAAATCTCAAATCTCAATACCTCATAATCTCAATGTCTCATAGTCTTAATATCTCGGGCTCCGTCGGTCCGGATCGGCCCATATCATCAAATCTCACGACAACGGTCGGTATCCTCCGGATATCCGCCGCGTCAGACATCACCGGTAGGTAGTCCTCCCCTGCCAGGCTCATCGTCTACAACTCGATCTTCTTGCCCAGGGGTACCATACCAGGCCCACCATATACTCGAGACGGTTTATCCACTCCTCGAATCGGGTCTCGAAATCCAACAGAAAATATGAAATCTCATGGTGGACGACACATACATAACGAAAAAACCGCATCTTATATTTTAAAAAGAGAGGAGGAGAGAGAGAGAAGATTTTATATTTTCTTGCGGTTTTCCCCAAAATCCAGAAATCTCATAGAAATCCAAAATCCCAAAATCATGAGTAAGTATATGATAAGTGTCGGCATATGCCCCATAATACTGCATGATAACATAAGAATGTGAATGCATGAAATGTCTAAATAATAAATGCCATGTCTATACTAACACCAGAGAGTAATCACAATATTATATCGATCTAGCCGTTTGCTGATTCTATCAGTAAAAGATAATATGATCTAAAGTGTACGTGACATAGCAATTGCCGATGATGATGTGTATGAGCCGGCAAATAAGTGTGTGTGGAATATGCGCATCATCGGTAATGGTGCTGGTGTCCTAACAGGCAAGGTTTATACTGATTATAGAAACATATGTATGAACATGCAACATTATGATTACAGCATGAATGTAAAGACAGATGTGCAATAACCACTCATTTGATATACAAGTATAACTACCACTATATGTCTCTAGCCTAACTAGTGTCCATCTAACCTCCTAAAGAACTAAACCTAAGAACTACTCGATAAGAAATAAGAGTACACCTAAAGTCTGAGTCCATATCTCTAATAGTCGGCGATCTAGCCTCAATAGCAATGTCACGTACGTAGTACGATTTCCTCGAAACAAGAGTGCGGATCAATCATCACATCTATGCCTCGTACGGTAAAATCCATCGTACGGCATCCCAATATCAGGGTACGGGTCAAGTATCACCTACGTGTCTCATTATTCGTATAATATCATCATCAACACATGTCATGATCAAGGTGCTATACTGTAATCGCATACATCAATCATATATTATTGTCAGCATAAATATACATCGTTAATTTATCCTTAGTAATGTCATGTCACATATATCATATTTTGATCAAGTCACATATGTCAAGTCGTGATTAAGTCACACCTATAAGGTATCGAAATCAAGTTACACCTTTATGATATCACAATCAAGTTACACATATATCATATCAGAATTCAATCACATGCTACGGTCCGGGTGCTATTTTAGAGTTCCAAATACTTCAATATCATCACCACCCTTTATTATTGTTTATGTATACAAATCCATTATCTCAATTTCTAATGATCCGCTAATATCATAACACGACTGTATAGCCAAGAATCACGGCATCAACCCAGTTATATTGTTTCATTCCCGTGTATCATATCACATTATTGTATCTCATATACGTGTTGTATATATATATATATACCTACACCTAGTCCTATATATATATACATACACATATACACCACGTCGAGTTTCAGTGTGCGCGCGTGTGTATATCTACCTGAAACCTACGAATCTCTTCCAAGGTATTCATCCTCTGGTATGGTCCTCCTAAATCAGTCTAGTCCAGCTTAGGGGCATTACTAGGGTCCTACTTATTAAGAATCTAGGGTCACATCTGGCTTCCTAATGTCAATACGTACCGTTCCTATTCTACGTGCGGGGGTGCTAAACGCCATCCACCCGACTTTCCCCCGTAGATATACATCTACTCACCTGGTCCTTGTCTGCCGAAGACGGTGTCGTCATTATCTTCTTCATCGACCGCAGTCCACGTGAGGGGTACCTATACGCAAACATATATATAGTATCGTAAACTGAATCACATACAAAAGTCAAAACGACGCACGGAACAAGCATAGGTTAAAACATATGTCCCGTTCACGCAAAAGAACCAAATATGGCTCGATATCGGCGTACAAACTCCGATGGATCGAGATAAACATCAACAAATAACTCATAGTTTTAAAACTCATTACTTATATTATAAAACATGATTAAATCCATCAAAACCCTAAAATCGATCAAACAGTCCGATTTCGAAAAACCCAAAAATGCTAATTTACCGTTTTGCCTCAAAACTTGGCGTTTAAATGAAACTAATGGTTATAATATTCATTAAACAATATAACTAAGTCATAAAAACCATTTCTATAATTTAATCCCATCAATTTGTATCTAACCAAAATTTCTAGTTTGCAATTTTATCAAATTTTAACATTTTTACAACAAAATTCATAATTCCACAACTAAACTTGGTTTTGCACGAACTAAATTATTAAACTACAATTTAAAATGTTCATAATGTCATAAAAACCCTAATTGGTATTAATCTCAATTACTTAGTCAATTTCCCCAAAACCTAGTTTGCAAAAATAGCATTTTTCTCACAATTTCTTAATTATAAATAAAAACTAGTAACTAAATTAAGTTTTTCATTGCACTAACATGTTAATATTCTCATCAAAACCACAATCTAGTGATAAAAACATTAATTAGAATTTATCTCACCCATATGTATAATATATAAAAATCTAGTGTGCAAAATTGCTTAATTAAACCCATTTTGAATGAACAAATTATAACATATCAACCATGCTAGATTTTCCAATTCTAAAAATACTAAACTACATAATATAACCTTACTCAAATAATAGAAACCCAAATTTCATTTTGAAACCCTCTCTTGAATTATTCATCTAGCAAAAGAACCAAATTAAAAACTAATTAAACACTTAATTAAGTTAAATTAAGTAATTTACAAACATTGAAACCAAAGGGCTTAGGATTATACCTTACATATGAGATCCAAACATGATAATTTGCCTCCCAAAAGTATGGTTTCCAACTCTAAGATCCATGTAAAAATGAGCAAAGAATATTGGATGAAGGTTAAAGGATGATTTTGTGATAATTTGTATTGATTTTTGATGATTTTTTGAAGAGTTTTGAGTGGAAATTGAGTAGAGAAAATTTTGGGGCAGCAATTAGGTAGTCTCGGCCATGGCATGGAGGAAAGAAAGAGAGAGAGAAAAATGTGTGGTATTGTGTAGCAAGTTCACTAATAAATGCATTTTTTCCACTTAAACCCTTAACTATTTAATTTTTCCATTTAAACCATTTCCTAGAAATCTCTAGAACCATGGAGATTTGAGAAAGAATTTTGCATGAAACACACTTGTTTTAAATTGTCATGGTTCACTTTTGTAAAATTAACCCACTCTAATTTATAATTTTCACTAATTTAATGTATAATTAAAAGCTTATATTAATATTAGAAATAATTAATTAAGGAAAAATATTTAATTAAACTAAAAATTTATAAGTGACTAAATAAACACCATTTACTAGTAATTACATAATTAATATAGGTCTTTTTTAATTTATGAAGAAAATTATTTATAGTTAAGTTTTACGGAAAATATAGTTTATTTTTCCGAAAATCATAAAATTCACTTAAAGAATTTTATTTATTTAATTATTTTTAAAACGTTACAATCTTCCCCCCTTTAAGAAATTCGGTCCCCGAATTTAAATTAAAACTCCCCTCCAAATACTAAAACATTTAGTAAAACACTCAAATCGTCGGGGCTCCGAAATCACCAATACATAACTAAAATCAACTCCGTCAAGCATAACGCAATCATCGGAGTTATGGCGAGAATAAAATATCAAAACCCAATATGAAAACCATCATAATATACATCAATCTATAACTTATATATTGTGCGCATCATAGTAAAACCGTCCAAATATCTAGATAAAGAAATATGCAAAAACCCCTTTTGAAAATCGCCGTGTGATGCACGTGTCACGGCATAAGTAGCGGACGTTTATTTAAAAAAAATAGCTATATATATATATATATATATATATATATATATATCTTTTATTTAACATACACGTCCCGCCTGGTTACTAAATCAAATAATAATGATTATGAAAACATACTGCTCAAACTGAAATCAATCCCAATCACATCATAAAAATATCATGTGCGTCCGGTGCGCACTGAAATCGAAACCAAATACATATACCACGAATACAACAAAACTAAGTGCAACAGGTGTGCACCAAAAACATCTGTCAAGTGCAACGGGCATGCACGACTCAATATCAGGTGCATCTAATCTGCACAAAACCCCGATTTAGTGCATCTGGTATGCACAAAATCGCATCAAGTGCGCCAAGTATGCGCAAGAATCCTAATCAGGTGCACATGGTGCACGAAAACATACACCGAATATTAAAATCGAAATCACGGTACGAAAATGCATGGAAACTAGGTCGAAGCATATGTCAAAATCATATGTAGCCCATATGCAAGAAATCAAATCAAAATCTCAAAACGTATTAAAACCAATTCAAGTGCACTGGGTATGTACTAAACAACATCAATACAACTGATATATGAAACACAAATTGAATGTAATGAAGGTACACATAAGAAATACCAATCGTAGAACAAAATCCTCAAAATACCAAAATCCAACAACAGAAATATGAAATTCAAATTACCAAATCACAATCGTAAACACTATCATCAATGTGCGCCTCTTTCCTCTGATGTCGATTGCTTCGAACTCGTCTCTTCGTAGCTGTGCTGACTGCGCTACCAACGGCAACACTCCTATCTATAGTCTCCGATGATTCACTTAAAGAATTTTATTTATTTAATTATTTTTAAAACGTTACAATCTTCCCCCCTTTAAGAAATTCGGTCCCCGAATTTAAATTAAAACTCCCTTCCAAATACTAAAACATTTAGCAAAACACTCAAATCGTCGGGGCTCCGAAATCATCAATACATAACTAAAATCAACTCCGTCAAGCATAACGCAATCATCGGAGTTATGGCGAGAATAAAATATCAAAACCCAATATGAAAACCATCATAATATACATCAATCTATAACTTATATATAGTGCGCATCATAGTAAAACCGTCCAAATATCTAGATAAAGAAATATGTAAAAACCCCTTTTGAAAATCGCCGTGTGATGCACGTGTCACGGCATAAGTAGCGGACGTTTATTTAAAAAAAATAGCTATATATATATATATATATATATATATATATATATATATATCTTTTATTTAACATACACGTCCCGCCTGGTTACTAAATCAAATAATAATGATTATGAAAACATACTGCTCAAACTGAAATCAATCCCAATCACATCATAAAAATATCATGTGCGTCCGGTGCGCACTGAAATCGAAACCAAATACAGATACCATGAATACAACAAAACTAAGTGCAACAGGTGTGCACCAAAAACATCTGTCAAGTGCAACGGGCATGCACGACTCAATATCAGGTGCATCTAATCTGCACAAAACCCCGATTTAGTGCATCTGGTGTGCACAAAATCGCATCAAGTGCGCCAAGTATGCGCAAGAATCCTAATCAGGTGCACATGGTGCACGAAAACATACACCGAATATCAAAATCGAAATCACGGTACGAAAATGCATGGAAACTAGGTCGAAGCATATGTCAAAATCATGTGTAGCCCATATGCAAGAAATCAAATCAAAATCTCAAAATGTATTAAAACCAATTCAAGTGCACTGGGTATGTACTAAACAACATCAATACAACTGATATATGAAACACAAATTGAATGTAATGAAGGTACACATAAGAAATACCAATCGTAGAACAAAATCCTCAAAATACCAAAATCCAACAACAGAAATATGAAATTCAAATTACCAAATCACAATCGTAAACACTATCATCAATGTGCGCCTCTTTCCTCTGATGTCGATTGCTTCAAACTCGTCTCTTCGTAGCTGTGCTGACTGCGCTACCAACGGCAACACTCCTATCTATAGTCTCCCACATAGTCGATCCCTTCACCTGATATCCGGACTACATTAAATTTTTCGATCGATCCATCAAAATCCCATAATTCCCCGAGAGCTCAACACTCAAGTACAGCTTAAAAATATCCTGTACATACCCCAGCATCGATGGTCCAGCCGTAGAAGGGCAAACCCAAGCCTCACTAATGGCACCGCAGAACTGCCGTAAACCCTAAGGTTCAAGGGCGTTCTCGTGGTCATTATGTCGAGTTAGGGTTTCATTCTTCAAGAGGGTCCATCGAAATACCTGCATGTTCTTCCGAATACCTTAAACTTGGGAAAATGGTTTTTCTGATAATCGTTCGAACCCTTTAACTTCGTCTGGACGGCATGTGAATACCCTTCGTCCGCACGCTAAGCAATGCTTCAATCCTCAAGAATAACCAATACCCTAATGGTTATCGCATTCGAGCCGCAGCTCCCTCTGCCCGTGCGCCCGTGGTAACAGAAACCACCCACCGACATCGACGAAGATAGACCAAAGGAACGAATGAAATACGATGCAAACAAATATACATTCTAAGGCTCCTTAAGCAGAGTAGCGTATCGTAAGTATGTCGCGGACCATACCCACGGTACGTTACTCTACCTAAATCGCCTACTCCATCAACCAAGGGTCACCTAGACTTATACAAGCTTAAACCTAGCGCTCTGATACCAACTTTGTCACGACCCGAAAGTACGGAACGTGACCGGCACTTAGATTACGAAACGTCTAGAGGCGCAACGTAACCTAAGTAAGCTTAAGCCCAGAAATCTAAACCATATAAAAGAAGAAGAAGTAAAAGAAAACATGAAGAAAAACAAGTTTAAAAGTATCAGCAAATTTTCCCAAAAATTTTGGCAGAGTCTCCTCTATAAAAACTGGCCCCAAACGGGTACAACAAGTACAATATACATAAACAATAAAAAGCATCCCCAAACGGGAGCTAGCTCAACGCCAACAGGCGGAAATAACCACAACAAGCACAATAATATACAACGCCAAAGGGCGAGGCTCAAATCTCAAAAGAAAACAAATCCACCAAATCAGAATAATACACGTGACTCTAAGGTCGAAATA
Source organism: Agapanthus africanus (assembly GCA_030015575.1). Taxonomy (NCBI): domain Eukaryota; kingdom Viridiplantae; phylum Streptophyta; class Magnoliopsida; order Asparagales; family Amaryllidaceae; genus Agapanthus; species Agapanthus africanus. The sequence goes on from CM057342.1 coordinate 384,641,573, forward strand.
AATAAATGGTCCAACAATCTATCAAATAATACAAGTTTGGTTGATGGAGATTTCTAGATACAAATGAAATAATAAAAATACAACGGCGGTCCAGATACAAATGAACCAACTTACCGTGCAAATCACCCGGAAAGAAATGATGTGCCAGCAATCAGCCAAGGAACCCTGTACATCAACCTGTAATAAAATTTGGCACAACGTGGGTGAGTTGCCAACTTGTGAGTAGAAGACATCTACGAAAAGAAATCGAATGCACGACGCTATCCTAGGTCATACTAATATACTAATCTACTACTAGTCATCAAGTAAGACAGGATAATAAGCTACGTGTAAATGCAGATACTCCGTGCTCGTGTCAGTATCTCGAGTAATAATATGTCATGTGAATGAATATGCATGCAATATGACTGTAAAACAATCAATCCTGAAATCTAGATTGTAGGGTTCCTAGGCACCCTAATGAGGTCTCACAAGTGATCAAACATGCACAAATCAAATTTTACGGGTGCCTACAAACCCTAATACGGATCGTTAACTAGATATATAGGCGAAACGATGCAAATAAACAACTTTATCTAAAAGGAAAGGAGCTACAACCTTTGTAGATCCGGTCCACCACTTTGTAAGCTCCGCGATGATCTCCCTCCGCTGTCCAAATCGAACCCGTGACTCTAGCATCGGCATCATCGAAGAATGGGCGGGCTTGATCGTCGGTTCGATGCCGAAGATGATCTACGTCGAGGCATCACAAAACTCGAGCTCCGCCTTCGCCAAGTCAAGAAACTTGTGAAGACAACACACTCTACTACATGGCAAGTAGTAGAGGATGAAGAAATAGGAAGTGGGTAGACTTTAGATTAGGATTTCTCACTTGATTTGGCTAGTTGCCATTGAAGGTGCAAGCTTTCTTCAACTTGAAGATGAAGAAGAAGATGATAAAGAATTATGATAAGATATGTGAAAATAGAAAATAAATCATTCTTATCATAATGTCAACTATGGTTAGATGTAGAGAACAAACTAAGGTTAAAGTGAATGGTTAAGGTTAAGGAAACAAACAAAATAGTCAACCATTCAAAACTTCATGAAGCTTCAAAGATTATCCAAACTTAGCCACTATTTTATTTCTTTCAATAAAGAATAAATGAATAAATAAATAAGCAAATAAAATGAAACCCTAACCATTCATATAACCATGGTCAATTCTTTACACAAACCCTTGCTTGCATGTATCATCAAACATGATACAATCTTGTGCACTAAAGTATATCACATATACAACTTGTGCATACCAAGTGAGAAAATCCATTTAAAGTGAACCAATACTAGTTAATGCAAAGTGATATATCAAATATAAAATTATACATTAAATCATTAAATCAACACTTGATTCAATGATCCGGTTATATCGCATATAACCGGCTAGTATCCAATGTATCGGCTTATCGAATCAATCCTTGATTCGATAACTAGGTTATATCGCATACAACCATTTGACACATTCATCGCGAGAATGAAATACGGTATCACATACACGCATTATTCTCGGTCCCGCACATATCTCATATGCACTCCTATTTCGTTTCACTTGAGCCAGGAAACCCCTGTGTAGGACTCTAAAGACTCGTCAATACGCCGGCAGCAGATGATGATCATATCAAGCATCCACAAGCCGCAAGCGGTCTGCTAAACGTAACGGCCACCCGGGTATTGAGCGATCAGAAGATCGACGAGCAAGCCCGCTCACACTCCTGCGAATCCAACCAGTAACACTTACCGTACAGTCCGGTCTGTTCGTCTGATATGTCGCATATCTCGCCTAGGGGTGGTAAACGTCAGACCCCAATAGCTCGATAAGTCATGCCGATGTAGGGTCCATAACATTCGTGAAACTACTGATAACTCTTACCAGTATATCACTGCAACCCTGGCCAGGGATTTCCTGTTATGGCCAGTCGAGCATAGCACAACATCAACCCCCAATACCGGGAGAGACGAATCCCCTCCTATCGCTCATTGCCTCCATATGAATCGGGACTGTACCCAAAAACCACCTGTTTGCACAACTCAGTAGAGCCGTGGTAGGGTGGAAATCAAAGCACAGTGGGAGACACACAAGACTCTATGACGATCTCGGGTCAACAGACTAAGCTGTACCAGTGTCACCAGAGAACTGCCATCTGACGTGAGGTATAATACCATCTGGGAGTTCTCGGCGAGTCCGTTCAGTGTACCCAGTCTCCACTGAGCACCCGCATACCATCTCCGATGTCAAACACCAATGGATATGGGATCATCCATCGCCCATCGCATGGGTCGAGAAGATATACGCTAGTCTACTCTGGAATATCGATGCCCCGTCTCGATATTCCCTCGACTAGGAACAATGAAGGATGTACTCATTGACTACCCAGGCCGCACTAGTATGATCTACATCATAGTCCTGGAAGTCGAGTACACATCCTAAGGGCTTTATCAACATGTAATCAGAGAGACAGAAAGTATACATGTTAAGATAAAGTGCAACCAGATAGCGTACTATCATGTCGAGCAAGAAAGTCCTTCCTATATATGTCCCAGCATCCACTACAATATACATCCAATGTACAGTAATGGCCTCTAGGGCATACATATAACTAACAATCTCCCACTTGCACTAGGGCCATCTGTAGCAGTGGTTGCAGTATCACATACTCAACCATCCCCTAAAAGTCTCTCTTTGGGAAAAAGGCCTTCGTGAGTGGATCCGCCGTGTTTTCCTCTGAGTCTTCTCTCCTAACCTCGATCACCCTGGAGATCAACTATCTCCATGATCAGGTGATGCTGCCTCAGAATTTGTCTGGGTCACTGATGGGACCAGGGTTCCAGGGCCAAAGCCACACTTCCATTGTCATACAATGGCAGTAACCTAGTTCATCTTATGAACCAATATACACCCAAACTTCCTTTTTGGTAGTATCTTAAATAGCGATGTTACCAGCCTTTATCGTCTAGTTTGCCACGGTATCTAGCTTGGAACTCTTCCAACATACCGTCCCTTTACTGAGGGTAAAGACAGTGCCTGTGACTGACATTCAGTCGTCTTTATCACCCTGGAACACTTCTAGTGATTCTCCCCAGGATCGATTGATACAATCTCACTATACCTAGTGAGAACCCTAATATCCCTTTAGATCTATCTCATAGGTCCAAATCTCAGGATTTAGGAGGTATCATCTTTATCCTATTTGGAGAATCCTTGTGATAATAGGAGATTGATCGATCGTAGTATAGGAAACTCTTTTCCTATCAAGAGTATGTTGTCTACGTACAATACGAAGATGACCACCTTACTCTCTACTACCCTTTTGTATATACAAGGTTCGTCTACCATTTTGATGAAGTCAAACACTTTGACTATCACATCAAAACAGACGTTCCAACTCCGCGATGCCTGCTTCATTATGTAAAGCAACTTGCACACGTTTCCGCTGCTCCCACTGTTTACGAAGACCTCTGGCTATGTTCTTATAGACGTTCTCTTCTAAATCAGTATTTAGAAAAGCAGTCATGGCACCCAACCACCAGATATCGTAGTCATGGTATGTAGCCGTGGTAAGTAGGATCTGGATAGACTTAAGCATAGCTACTGGAAAAAGGTTTCATCATTATCCACGCCTGGTCGATGACGAAAACCTTTAACAAGTCTAGCTTTGAAAGTCTCAACTTTTTCATCTACACCAAGTAATCTTCTCAAGATATACTTGCTCCTGATGGGGATTTAACCCTTCAGATATAGCAGCTAAAGTCCATACTTTGCTAGTGTACATGGATTCCATCTCAGATCGCTAAGCATCCAGCCATTCTTACAGAGTCCCTACTCTCGATGGCCTGCTCGAAACTAGTTAGGTCATCATCTCATGATGCAATCCTTGCTCCCACTGTCATCGAGAAACCGAGGTATCTCTCAGGCGGATGAGGAACCCTACTAGATCGGCGGAGAGGCTGAGGTTCAGGAACTATAGAATCTTATGGTTCTGTCAAATCATCAACTGCAGTTTTGTATAGCTGGAACCTTTCCAGTTCTACAGAACTGATCCTGCCTCGATCTTGTCCGGATTTTGCTTTAAACATAGGCCGGACAACCCCAAATCTTAACTCGCTTAAGATATGGGTTCTTCCCATACCATATCTTATATGGAGTGGTAGGCAGTGATTTGATTCAAACCTAATTCAATAGGTATGCAGCTTCTCAAGTGCATAACCCCAAAAGGAAATAGGTAACTCAGTAATACTCATCATAGAGCACACCATATCTAATATTGTGCAATTGCTCCGCCCTGATACACCGTTGTGCTGTGGTGTATTCAGAGGAGTAACACTGAGAGAAAATCTCATTCTCCTTTAGAATAGTCCAGGAACTCTATGCACAAGTATTCTCCTCCCTGATCTTATCATAGGACATAATACTTATCCTGATCTTATCATAGGACATAATACTTATACCCGTATTTTGGTTCTCTACTTCTAACTTATATTCTGTGAATATCTCAAATGGTTCGGACTTATGTTTCAACAGGAACACATGACTGAATCTTGAGAGATTATCAGAGAATATAATGAAGTATGAAGAACCAGTCCTGGCATGTGTAGACAGGAGACTTTACATACATCATCATGTATCAGTCCCAAGAGTTCATTAACTCTTTCTCGGCTTCCAGTAAGCAGAGCTGGTGTCATTATATCTTTGTGACATGACTGGCAAGTTTCACAAGATGTAAATTTAAACTGATTTAAATATGCATCTAAAATGTAACTTCAGCCAGTCGGGTCGCATTGATATGACCTAGTCTACAATGCCTCAAGAATGATTCGTTCATTTCTGAACTCTTCCTCTTGTGTGTGTTCAGTATACAAGGAACTGTAGTTTGATTTAGAACGTCAATGCTTTTAGATGACGTGCCTGAACCGATCAACTTTTGATATAGGAAATGTTCAAAACATTATCCATCAATACAAAATTATATCATTTCTTTACTAATAAAGAGACTGATATGATTTTGTATATCAGGTTCGGTATCTAATAGCATTTGTTCAGAATCAATGTATTGGTAATACAGGGTGACAGTGACCGACAGACTTGGCTGCAACACTTGCCCCGTTTTCTGCCTCATGAAACTTATCACCCGTTCTCAGTTTTTCTACCTTTTTGTAGCCCTATGTAACATATTACATATCTGGGATCCTGATCCGATATCATATACCCAGGATGCAGAGGATACTGAGAAACAGTTCTTTGTAATGAACACACCCGAAGGAGATGCATCTCATGCACTTTCTTCGTTTGGGCGGCATGGGAATCCTGGCATTCCCCTATTTCCTACTCTGTCTTATAACAATTATAAGTTGGAGCAGGACCAACGTTCCCCAGCTCAGTATAACAAGCGGGTTCGGTCAATACATCCATATTATTATCTTGATTAAGGCGTGATATGGTCGCTACCTGGAGAGAGAGAGAAGAAAACACTCAGCGTGCGCTCTTGCAAGATCAGATTGGTTATATATTTTATCTAATCAGGATGGCTCCCACTGTTTTTATCAAATCTTCCTTCAAACCCTAAAAGGAAAGACTAGCCGGGATTAATTACACTCTACAAGTTCGCCAATCTTTCAGCCAGGCCAGTGTCGGTACTTTGAGGGAGGTTCCCCGTGCTTTCGCACGGACCTAATTACAGTAAACCTCGTTTTCCCAGAGGCGTAACCCCGTTGACACCTTTCTAGACACCTACTTGATCGGCTAATTGTAAAGTGCAAAACTCTCCCAGGAGTAACAATTACTCGCAGTGGGTATCGGGATCCAACTATCACATAGAAGGTATGCAATCTCATTGCAAATTTCAACACTTGAAACTCCCGATAATGGTTTTTACCCCTAGCACTTATGACCTTAACTATGGTCAACAAATCATAAGTACTAGTCAAGTTCTACCCGTCATTTCGTGATTAATTAGACCCACCCACATGACCCTTAACTAAGGTCAACAAACTCACGCAACTGTCCTAACTAATCGCATCATATGCGGTGTAGGAAGACATCACCTAGCTACCGTACACTGTGCCTTGACTATGGTCAACAAACACAGCACGAATACTAAGTACTCTACTTCCTAAAATGACGGAGGGTTGCGGCTGGTTTTTGTGAAAACCTTTAACGCTTTGAACTTGATCTCGTTGCGGAATCAAATGGTTTTTAAATGGAATGTTTTTGAGACTTTTCTAGTTTTGCTAAAGGGGTCACTCCCGGTGAAGGGATCGTCGGCCCTTTCCTCGTCGAATGAGGTGCGGGATATATCATATATATCGCTGTGCAAAGCAGAAACTATAGAAGCGATCAAAAGACAAACCGAGGGTTGTAGCATCTGCCAGTTATTGCTAAAGGAGTCACTCCCGGTGAAGGGATCTCGGCCCTTTCCTTATCGAATAAGGTGCAGGATGTTCTATAATGAACACCGCGATGCAAAGCAAGAACTGTAGCTACCTGTTTTATTTTGAAATTCGATTCCACAACATCAATTAGGTTTATTTTCTTTCATTAATCTCATTAATGAATATCCCATCATATAAGTCCACCTAAACATCACAGATAAATATAACGTACGCTTATGCCATCCGCATTCGCCTCGATGTCCCGTCTGCACCGTTAGGTTAGGTAACTAACGGCAGAGCGGGGCAGGGCTAGCGCGGGTGTAAAACATAAGCAACGTTTATATAATATATCATATATACTATAATATCTGTCACAGAGCACAGAACATCGCAGCAGAAAGAATCATATGAAATATTGGATATACTAGGACGTCCGTGTTTTCAATACGAGCCAGTATAAAACACGGATTCCACGGTCGTGATGAATAGCCAATCCCACACCCCAAGACCCCTACGAGAGCGGCAAGCAACCCTACCAATTCTAGGGTTAGGAGACCCGGACTCGACTCCTCGAGTTGGTCTCCCACTGGACCCCAGAACCCGGTTACTTATGCTCCCCTCCTTGGGTCTATCCTAATGCGGAAAAGAAAATAATATACAACGGGTGACAATTTCCGCAACCTGGAAGTGCCCCAATAAAAGAATATTACATACAAGTTTTTACATGAATGAAAATGAAAAAACACTCATCTCACATAAAAAAACCCCGGCTATTCAAACACGACGATCCAATATAACATATCCAGCAACACATAACATCACATGTCATCAACGTAAGTAAATATGCGCATCCCAATTGTCGTTGACATATAGCAACGAAACCGGCGATATCACATATTACACTTACGGTCACAGAAAAGAAAGTGTAAAATTACAACAGTTGGAATCCGCAACCACCTCAGACATCGCATGCCTGACCAAATGAATTCTTTAGACATCGCATGCCTAACAATTATAAACCCCGCATTTTAGTCTCATTATCGAAAACACTTTTCAATATCAAGTCGGGCAATTCAACAAGATTCCCGAAAAACTGATCGAATGCTCGTCGCAAACTTTAGTAGGCAGCCGCACCCCTGATACCGTCGACGAAGTGCACCAAGGCGGAACACCGCTACCGCGAGCACCCGAACGGATGTTTTCGGCGACGGGGTTCTCCTACAGTCACTTGGTCGGGGCTATGGAGTGAGGCTGTCTATTAAGTTTACCCGGCGAGTATCCGCGTACGCTACGTGATTGCGACGGACTTTTGATCACATCAAAATTCAGTGGCAACCGATCAAGTGAGACTAAACTGCTATGTTTATAATATTCATTCCGTTATCTCATAACTATTTGCGAATTCCAATTATTGTATCACATTCCGGATAAATGGAAAATGTTAAACTTTCCGATCGAACAATCGAACACCCAAGTTTTCCCGAAACAGCTCAACGCATGAAATAAGTCTAACAACATTCAGTTCGTGCCTCAGTACCAACGGTCCAGCCGTAGAAGGGTCAAGCCAACGCCTCACATATGGCATGCCGTACTGCCCCAAACCCGAAGGTTCAAAGGGCAGTTCAAGACGGTCACATAATCGAGTTAAGGTTTGTTGTCTTCTAGAGGGACCATCGCGTTACTTGCACTACTTAGAACGTCGTTAAACTACGGAAAAATCCAACACTTGGAAATTTCCCGACAGGGGAAAAAGTGGGTATTTATATCCGGTCGAAATTTTTAACATATTCTAAAAATTATCCGGAAAGCCACATAGACAAAATCTGATAATCCGATCGAACATTCGAATCCCCAAAACAACCCAGAAAATTCAACTCTTGAATTAGTTGTTAGTTATATGTATGCCCTAGAGGCCATTACTGTACATAGGATGTATATTGTAGTGGATGCTGGGACATATATAGGGAGGACTTTCTTGCTCGACATGATAGTATGCTATCTGGTTACCCTTTACCTTAACGTGTATGCTGATTGTCTCTCTGTTACATGTTGGTAAAGCCCTTAGGATCTGTACTTGACTACCTGGACTATGATGCGGATCATACTAGTGGGGATATGGTAGTCTATAAGTACATCCTTCAAAGTCCCTAGTCGTGGGTGTATCGAGACGGGGCATCGATACACCAGAGTAGACTAGCGTATACCTTCTCGACCCATACAGATGGACGATGGATGATCCCATATCCATTGGTGTTTGACATCGGAGATGATATACGGGTGCTCAGTAGAGACTGGGTACACTGGACGGACTCGCCGAGAACTCCCAGATGGTATTATACCTCACGTCAGATGGCAGTTCTCTGGTGACACTGGTACAGAGTAGTCTGTTGACCCGAGATCGTCATAGAGTCTTGTGTGGTTCCCACTGTGCTTTGATTTCCATCTTACCACGTCCAAGAGGGCGTGCAAAACGGTGGTTTTTGGGTACAGTCCCGAGTCACATGGAGGCAATGAGCGATAGGAGGGGATTCGTCTCTCCCGGTATAGGGGGTTGATGTTGCGCTGTGTTCGATTGGCTATAACAGGAAATCCCTGGCCAGGGTTGCTGAGATTTACTGGTAAGTGTTACCAGTAGTTTCTCGAACAGTTATAGACCTCATATCGACACAACTTATTGAGCTATTGGGGTCTGACGTTTACCACCCCTAGGCGAGATATGCGACATATCAGACGATCAGACCGGACTGTACGGTAGTGTTACTGGTCGGATTCACTGGAGTGTGAGCGGGCTTGCTCGTCGATCTTCAGATCGCTCAATACCCGGGTGGCCGTTACGTTTAGCAGACCGCTTGCGGCTTGTGGGTGTTTGATATGATCATCATCCGCTGCCGGCGTATTGACGAGTCTTTAGAGTCCTACACAGAGGTTTCCTGGCTCAAGCGAAACGAAATAGGAGCGCATATGAGATATGTGCGGGACCGAGAATAATACAAGTATGTGATACTGTATTCGATTCTCGCGATGTGACATTGATCGGTTATATGCGATATAGCCGAGTTATCGGATCAAGTGTTGATTCGATAAGATGTTACTAATGATACCAGTCGGTTATGTGCGCATGACCGGATCATTGAATCAAGTGTTGATTTAATGATTTAATGTATAATTATATATTTGATATATTACTTTGCATTAACTAGTATCGGTTCACTTTAGACGGATTTTCTCACTTGGTTCGTGCGCATTGTATATGTGATATACTTTTATGCACATGTTTGTATCATGTTTGATGATGCATGATTGCTAGGTTATGTGTAAAGAATTTAACCAAAGTTATTTAAATGGTTAAGGGTTTTACTTATTCATTAATTAGTCTTTTTATTTTTGGAAAATAAGGAAAAGAAATGAGAGAAAAATGGTGGCTTATTTTTTTTGCACTTGAAGCTTCATGAAGCTTTTATGATGCAACCATTTTTGTCTCATCTCCTTAACCCTAACCATTCTTTAACCTTGGTCAATTCTCTACACTTAACTTGGGTTATGTTATGATAAGAATGGATTTATTCTTTTCTTTTTATTATTCTTATGATAACTATTTTCTTCTTCTTCTTCCTTGCTTCAAGTGAAGAAGCTTGAGGTCATCAATGGTGGATTGATGATTTGAGTGAGAAATCCAATTCTAAAGTCTACCCACTTCCTATTTCTTCATCCTCTACCTCTTGCCAAGTAGTAGAGTGTGTTTACTTCACAAGTTTCATGACTTGGTGAAGTTGAGAGCTTGATCTTGCGATGCTTCGACGTAGATCATCTTCGGCATGGACATCGACGACCTAGCTTGCCCATTCTCCGACGAAGCCGACTCTAGAGCCCGGATTTGATTTGGACAGCGGAGACGACCTCGTTGCGGAGCCGTGGAGATGGAGGACCGGATCTACAAAGGTTGTATTTCCGATATCCCTTTAGTTAAGTTGTTAACTAGATTGTTTTTCGCCTACATTTCTAGCCAACGGTCCGTAGTCGGGTTTCTCGGCACCTAGATTTTTGAAATTGCCATGGTTGATGGCTTGGGAGACCTCATTAGCGTGCCTAGGAACCCTACAGTGGTATCAGAGCCTAGCTAGAGCCTTAGGCGATGCGTAGACGGAGTTAGAAGTCCGATCGACCGGAAACCCCGACTTTAAAATGCTCTCTGGACATTTTTGTAAAATGTGGATTTTTGCAATTTAAAAATATGCAGAAAAATCAGCAGGTAAATCTAAGAATTACGATGCAAAAATTACCTAATGATCTTTCTAAAGTGCGGCGGAACCGCGGCATTAGCGTTCTAATGCGGCCCTTCCGCGGCCCTTTTGTCTTATCTACCATTGAATTTTGCACAGTAACTCCTATTTTTCAGTGCTGGTTTTCCTGGGAATTTTTAATATGGAGTATACAGTTGAGCATCTTTGGGTTGTATTGGGAATCAAAGATTCGATCGGATTGTCAAACTTTGTCTATGTGTCGTTCCGGATAAATTTTAGAATATGTTAAAAAGTTCGACCGGATATAAATACCCAATTTTTCCCCTGTCGGGAAATTTCCAAGTGTTGGATTTTTCCGTAGTTTAACGACGTTCTAAGTAGTGCAAGTAACACGATGGTCCCTCTAGAAGACAACAAACCTTAACTCGATTATGTGACCGTCTTGAACTGCCCTTTGAACCTTCGGGTTTGGGGCAGTACGGCGTGCCACATGTGAGGCGTTGGCTTGACCCTTCTACGGCTGGACCGTCGGTACTGAGGCACGAACTGAATGTTGTTAGACTTGTTTCATGTGTTGATCTGTATCAGGAAAACTTGGGTGTTCGATTGTTCGATCGGAAAGTTTAACATTTTTCTATTTATCCGGAATGGGATACAATAATTGGAATTCACAAGTAGTTATGTGATAACTGAATGAATGTTATAAACATAGCAGTTTAGTCTCACTTGATCGGTTGCCACGGAATTTTGATGTGATCAAAAGTCCGTCGCAATCACGTAGCGTACGCGGATACTCGCCGGGTAAACTTAATAGACAGCCTCGCTCCATAGCCCCGACCAAGTGACTGTAGGAGAACCCCGTCGCCGAAAGCATCCGTCCGGGTGCTCGCGGTAGCGGTGTTCCGCCTTGGTGCACTTCGTCGACGGCATCGGGGGTGCGGCCGCCTACTAAAGTTTGCGACGAGCATTCGATCAGGTTGTCGGGAATCTTGTTGAATTGCCCGACTTGATATTGAAAAGAGTTTTCGATAATGAGACTAAAATGCGGGGTTTATAATTGTTAGGCATGCGATGTCTAAGTAATTCATTTGATTAGGCATGCGATGTCTATGCAGGTTGTGGATTCCAACTGTTGTAGTTTTACACTTTCTTTTCTGTGACCGTAAGTGTAATATGTGATATCGCCGGTTTCGTTGCTATATGTCAACGACAATTGGGATGGACATATTTACTTACGTTGATGACATGTGATGTTATGTGTTGCTGGATATGTTATATTGGATTGTCGTGTTTGAATAGCCGGGGGTTTTTATGTGAGATGAGTGTTTTTCCTTTTCATTCATGTAAAAACTTGTATGTAATATTCTTTTATTGGGGCACTTCCAGGTTGCAGAAGTTGTCACCTTTTGTATATTATTTACTTTTCCGCACTAGGATAGACCCAAGGAGGGGAGCACAAGTAACCGGGTTCTGGAGTCCAGTGGGAGACCAACTCGAGGAGTCGAGTCCGGGTCTCCTAACTCTAGAATTGGTAGGGTTGCTTGCCACTCTCGTAGGGGTCTAGGGGTGTGGGTTTGGCTATTCATCGCGACCGTGGAATCCGTGTTTTATACTGGCTCGTATTGAAAACACGGACGTCCTAGTATATCCAATATTTCATATGTTTCTTCTGCTGCGATATCTGTGATGTGATCATGTGATGTTCTGTGATAAATACAGTATATAGTATATATGATATATTATATAGACGTTACTTATGTTTTACACCCGTGCTAGCCCTGCCTTGCTCTGCCGTTAGTTACCTAACCTAACGGTGCACGAGGGGACATCGAGGCGAATACGGATGGCATAAGTGTACGTCGTATTTATCTGTAATGTTTAGGTAACTTAATTGATGGGACTTCATTAATGTGATTAATGAAATAAAAGAAACCTAAGATGTTGTAGAATCGAATTTCAAAATAAAACAGGTAGCTACAGTTCTTGCTTTGCACAGCGGTATATGTGATATATCCTGCACCTTATTCGATGAGGAAAGGACCGAGATCCCTTCACCGGGAGTGACTCCTTTAGCAATAACTGGCAGATGCTACACACTCGGTTTGTCTTTTGATTGCTTTTAAGAGTTTTTGCTTTGCACAGTGATATATGTGATATATCCCGCACCTCATTCGACGAGGAAAGGACCGACGATCCCTTCACCGGGAGTGACTCCTTTAGCAAAACTAGAAAAGCCTCAAAAGCACTCCATTTCAAAATTCATTCGATCCTACAACGATATCAAGTTCATTACGCAATAGGTTTTCAGAAAAACCTGTCGTAGCCCTCCGTCATTTCAGATATGTACTAGTTAGTATTCGTGCTGCGGTAGTTTGGCATTCGTCAAGGCGTAGTGTACGGTAGCTAACTAGTATTTATCTGCTTGAGCATATGATGCGATTGGATTAGGGTATTCGTACGGCGTTGTTTGGCATTCGTCAAGGGTCGTGCGGGTGGGTTTAATTCGATCAAGAAATGTACGGGTTGAACTTGACTAGTGGACTATGGGTTGTTTGGCATTCGTCAAGGTCATAGCGAGCTAGGGGCAAAATATTATCGGGAATTTCAAGTGTTGAAATTTGCAATGAGATTGCATACCTTCTATGAGATAGTTGGATCCCGATACCCGCTGCGAGTAAGAGTTACTCCTGGGAGAGTTTTACACATTACAATTAGCCGATCAAGTAGGTGTCTAGAAAGGTGTCAACGGGGTTACGCCTCTGGGAAAACGAGGTTTACATTAATTAGGTTCGTGCAAAAGCACGGGGGACCTCCCTCAAAGTACCGACACTGGCCTGGCTGAAAAATTGGCGAACTTGTAGTGTGTAATTAATCCCGGCTAGTCTTTCCTTTTAGGGTTTGAAGGAAGATTTGATAAAAAGCAGTGGGAGCCATCCTGATTAGATAAAATAAAAACCAATCTATTCTTGACAGAGCGCACGCTGAGTGTTTTCTTCTCTCTCTCTCTCTCCTGGTAGCGACCATATCACGCCTTAATCAAGATAATAATACGGATTATTGACCGAACCCGCTTGTTATACTAAGCTGGGGAACGTTGGTCCCGCTCCAACTTATAATTGTTATAAGACAGAGCAGGAAATTGGGGAATACCAGATTTCCCATGCCGCCCAAACGAAGAGAGTGCATGTTGATGCATCATCTTCGGGTGTGTTCATTACAGAGAACTGTTTCTCAGTATCCTTTACGTCCTGGGTATGTGATACCAGATCAGGATCCCAGATATGTAATATGTTACATAGGGCTACAGATAGGTATAGAACTGAGAACGGGTGATAAGTTTCATGAGACAGAAAACGGGGCAAGTGTTGCAGCCAAGTCTGTCGGTCACTGTCACCCTGTATTACCTGAATACATTGATTCTGAACGAATGTTATTAGATACCGAACCTGATATACAAAATCATATCACTCTCTTTATTAGTAAAGAAAGGATATAATTTTGTATTGATGGATAATGTTTTGAACATTTCCTATATCAAAAGTTGATCGGATCAGGCACGCTATCTAAAAGCATTGCTGTTCTAAATCAAACTACAGTTCTTAGTATACGGAACACACACAAGAGGAAGAGTTCAGAATTGAACGATTCCTTCTTGAGGTATTGTAGACTAGGTCAGATCAATGTGACCCGACTAGCTGAAGTTACATTTAGATGCATATTTAAATCAGTTTGAATTTACATCTTCTGAAACTTGCCAGTCATGTCACAAAGATAAGATGACCATAGCTCCGTTTATTGGAAACAGAGAAAGAGTTAGTGAACTCTTGGGATGATACATGTTGATGTATGTAGGTCCCCTGTCTACACATGCCAGGACTGGTTCTTTGTACTTCATTACATTCTCTGATGATCTTTCGAGATTCAGACCTATGTTCCTGTTGAAACACAAGTCCGAACCTTTTGAGATATTCACAGAATATAAGCTAGAAGTAGAGAACCAAAATACAGGTATAAGTATTATGTCCTATGATGAGATCAAGGAGGAGAATACTTGAGCACGGAAATCCTGGACTATTCTAAAGGAGAATGAGATTCTCTCTCAGCATTACTCCTCCAAATACACCATAATACGATGGTATATCGGGAGGAGCAGATACACCCTATTTGATATGGTGTGCTCTATGATGAGTACTACTGAGTTACCTTTTTCCTTTTGGGAGTTATGCACTTGAGAAGTTGCATACCTATTGAATAGGTTCGAATCAAATCAGTTGCCTACCACTTCATATATGATATGGAAAGGGAAGAGCCCATATCTTAAGTTAATTAAGATTTGGGGTTGTCCGGCCTATGTCAAAAAGCATAATCCGGACAAGCTCGAGGCAAGGTCTGTATTGTAGAACTGGAAAGGTTCCAGCTATGCAAACTACAGAAGATGATTTGACAGAACCAAAGGATTCAGTAGATACCAACGAACCTCAGCCTCTCCGCCGATCTAGTAGGGTTCCTCACCCACCTGAGAGATACTTCGGTTTCTCTATGACAGTGGGAGCGAGGATTGCATCATGAGATGATGACCCAACTAGTTTCGAGCTGGCCATCAGGAGTGTGACTCTGTAAGAATGGCTGGATGTTTAGCGATCTGAGATGGAATCCTTATACACCAACAAAGTATGGACTTTGGTTGCTATATCTGAAGGGTTAAATCCCCATCAGGAGCAAGTATATCTTGAGAAGATTACTTGGTGTACATGGAAAAGTTGAGACTTTCAAAGCTAGACTTGTTAAAGGTCTACATCATTGACCAGGTATGGATGATGATGAAACCTTTTCTAAGTAGCTATGCTTAAGTCCATCCAGATCCTACTTGCCACAGCTACATACCATGACTGCGATATCTGGTGGTTGGGTGTCTTGACTGCTTTTCTAAATGATGATTTAGAAGAGAGCGTCTATAAGTACACAGCCAGAGGGCCTCGTAGACAGTGGGAGCAGCGGAAACGTGTGCAAGATGTTTTATATGATAAAGCAGGCATCGCGGAGTTGGAACATCTGTTTTGATGAATTAGTCAAAGAAGTTGACATCATCAAAATGGTAGATGAACCTTGTACAAACAAGAAGGTAGTAGGGAGTGTGGTGACGATCCTCGTAGAGTACGTGGATGACATACTCTTGATAGGGAAGGAGTTTCCTATGCTACGCTCGATCAATCTCCGCTTATCACAATGATTCTCCAAATAGGATCAAAGTGATACCTCCTAAATCCTGGATTTTGGATCTATGAGATAGATTTAATTGGATGTTAGGATTCTCACTAGTTGTAGTGAGATGGTATCAATCGATCCTGGGGAGAATCACTGGAAGGGTTCCAGGGTGATAAAGACGACTGAATGTCAGTCGCAGGCATTGTCTTTACCCTCAGTAAAGGGACGGTATGTCGGAAGAGTTCCAAGCTAAATACCGTGACATACTAGACGATAAAGGCAGGATACATCGCTACTTAAGATGCTACCAAAGAGGATGTTTGGGTGTATATTGGTTCATGAGATGAACTATGTTCCTACCATTGTGAGACAATGGAGTTGTGGCTTATGCCAAGGAACGTCGGTCCCATCAGTGATCCAGACTTATTCTAAGGCAGCATTGCCTGATCATGGAGATAGTTGATCTCCAGGGTGATCGAGGTTAGGAGAGTAGACTCAGAGGACAACACAGCGGATCCACTCACAAAGGCCTGTTCCCAGAGAGAGACTTTTATGGGATGGTTGAGTATGAGATACTACAACCACTGCTACAGATGGCCCTAGTGCAAGTGGGAGATTGTTAGTTATATGTATGCCCTAGAGGCCATTACTGTACATAGGATGTATATTGTAGTGGATGCTGGGACATATATAGGGAGGACTTTCTTGCTCGACATGATAGTATGCTATCTGGTTACCCTTTACCTTAACGTGTATGCTGATTGTGTTGCGCCACGGCAGCGCCCCGGCCGTCTTACTCGAGGCCAAATTGCGGAATCAAAATTTTTTTCCTTACTCGGAAACCGGCGCTACCGCGGACAATGAAAACCCGGATCGTAACCATTAACCTAATGCTAGCAATCAAGAGATAGGGTGAGAAGTATACCGAGTGATCCGAGTCCTCCGGTCTTCTCGTCATCGTCCCGATCTCCCGCGGAAAGTGTAGTCTCCATATCGTCGCCTCCTCGCCGGAAAGGGCACCACATCGCCTGCGTCTTTTACGGGCTCCCGCCTTAATACCGAGGCAACTCGGGCATGAAGCCGGCAACTCGACATGCTCAAGATGTGCTGTAGAATGTAGTGTAGAAGATGCTTGTCTCATTTGGGGTTTGTTGCCATGGTGATGGAGGAATCAAGAATAGAAAAATGGTGCTTGCATTTTTCTAGCAAGAAAACGAGATCATGAATGAAACTATCAAGAATGAAGAACTCTCTCCTTCTTCTTCTCTCCTTTTTTTTTTCTTCTCATGAAAAACTTATCATCCAAAAGAGAATGGAGGAGGAGGTAATATGAAGCATGAAGGGAGGTGAGTGTAGGGTAAAGGAATGGGTGACCACAACCAAACATAGACCATGCTTCAATTAAATCCAATCCATACCCTTTCTAATCTCATAAATGCAAGAATGGTGCAACAAAAGAAAAGATGCTCTCATAATAAATCCTTTTGCAAGAAACCCCTCCACAAAGTGTTATTTGCAAACTTGCAAATAACCCCCTCCATCGGAAAAGTCCGGCCGGGAAAGAACAAAGGAAAACCAGCCGGAACGGAATGCAAACTGGCAACTCCAGAAAACTGGTCCCGTAATAAATTACAGGAAAACCCCAATACTGTGCATACACACCCGCATCTGTATTCCGTCCGGATACAAATGCAAAGAGAAAAAATCTACACTGTACTAAACTAGGACCAGCTTAAACCAAAGCCGGCTAGTAATATCCGTTCGATCCTGATCCGTGCAATACCGCACGTATCTGATCGATACCTGCCATATACCTATACGGCTACTAGTACAAACCGTCCGATCCTGATCCGTGCAATACCGTACGTATCTGATCGGACCCTGCCATATCTCCATACGGCCTCTACAGCGTTTCGCCCGAAAGCTGAGTAACTGAAAGTGTGGTGGACTTTAAAGACTCGTCAATACAATGGCTGTGGATTTAACCACTAG
This sequence comes from Agapanthus africanus, assembly GCA_030015575.1. Classification (NCBI taxonomy): domain Eukaryota; kingdom Viridiplantae; phylum Streptophyta; class Magnoliopsida; order Asparagales; family Amaryllidaceae; genus Agapanthus; species Agapanthus africanus. The sequence goes on from CM057342.1 coordinate 384,659,416, forward strand.
CACGTCAGAGGTATAAGCCAATACGTAACGGGCCACCAGCTATTGACCAAAAGGGACGTCGATGAGCGAACTCATCCTGACACCCTACTGAGCCTGTCAGTGACAATATCCGTACAGTCCGGTCCGTTCGTCTATGAGCATCGCATGTCGGGCCTAGGGGGTTGGTAAAAGTCAGATCCCCAAAAGCGGTACAAGTCGTGTCGGAGTGTAGCCCAGAACGCCCTGAGATACTACTGAAATACCTACCAGTAAATCTCCTGCCTCGGCCGAGGGCTTTGCGTAATGGCTCTCCTAGACACAGCGCGACCTCACCCCCAATACCGGGAGAGACGAACCCCTGAAGATCCGCTCACTGCCTCCATGTGGCTCGGGACTGTACCCAACTAAAACCTGTTTGCACGACTCCTTTGAGCCGTGGTAGGGTAGTAATCAAAGCACAGTGGGAACTCACACGAGACAAATGACGATCTCAGGTCGATGAACTAACCTGTACACATGTCACCAGGGAACTGCTATCTGACGTCAGGTATAAGACCAACTAGCATGTTCCCGGCGAGTCATGTCCGGTGTACTCATAACCCAATGAGCACCTGTATACATCTTAGGTGAACCTACTGACACCAGTGGCTTGTGAGACCGGCCACCGCCCCTCGTCGGGGTCTCGACTGTATACACTAGTCTACTCTGGAGAATCGATGCCCTGTCTCGAAACTCCTACGACTAGGGACCTTTTAAGGATGTGCTTATAGACTACCAGCTCCCACGTATATGATCGCCATCATATTACTGGTAGTCAAGCAAGAATCCTAGGGGCTCTATCAACGTGTAATAGCGACATGTCAGGTCACCTAAAACAGTACACGATGATAAAGGTAAACCAGATAGCATACTATCATCTCGGGTAAGACTGTCTTACCGGGATAGGTCCTCCCTCAATCATTGCAATCACGTGCCTGTGATCCAATAATTGACTCTGAGGGCACTATCTCCAACAATCTCCCACTTGCACTCAAGGCTAATTATTGCGATGTCGCATACTCACAGCCCGTGTGATACCGAACACCCAACTCCTCTACTAGTCAGTCGCACAAAGCCTGTTTGCGAAACTATTGCGTTCGAGGAATAGCCTCAGTGAGTGGATCCGCTGTGATGTTTCTTTCTATGTCTCTCTATATCTCAAGTTCGCGGAGAAAGCCATTTCCCGAAAAAGAGCAATACCTGTCTTAGAATGTCTGGATGTCTGATGGGACCTAGCTCATAAATGAACTCCAAATCCAAACTTCTTAGACTGTATCGTCAACCGAACTTAATCAGTATCCTGCGCCAAGCCTCCCTCAGTATTGCCTTGGACCACCTGTCCAAAATACTGCCCCTCGTCGGAAGGAAAACTATAACTCTGACAACCTCCTTGTCGTCCATGTCACCTTGGAAGCCTGGAATGATAACTGTCTCCCAAATGAGGCTGTCGTTATCATATCCCTAGAACATCCACTCATGTTCTAAAACTGCTTCCGACTGTTTCTCCAGGATTGGATCAATGTCAATTTATTGCATCTAATGCAAGAACAACATCTGGTGTGGTACTTGACATCTCATGATTGACTCAATTGCCTAAGCAAGTGATCTGCCAATCATGCACAACCCTCTCTACTTTAGTCTATAAGACACCTTTAGAGAGGGTGACTCCATTACCTGCAGGTACACTACCATGCCAGGAGTCGTCCATTCTAAATACTCTTAGAATGCTGTCAAAGTACCCTGATTGGGAAACCACCCAAATCTAGATCTAAAACCATAGATCTAGTAACCAGTATGTCTGATATAATGTCCAAGTCCCTTTTGGAGGAACCACTGTGTGACGACCAAAGTATAACCGATCGTAGTATAGGAATATCACTTCCTACTACCTTCTCAACAGATCCATCCCCTATTCTGATGACGTCAAACCTATGACTGTCACATCAGAAATAGATGATCTATCTCCGCTACATCTGCTTTAGTCTATAAATAGTGTTGGAGATAGTGCCCTCAGAGTCGATTATTGGGTCACAGGCACGTGATTGCAATGATTGAGGGAGGACCTATCCCGGTAGGACAGTCTTACTCGAGATGATAGTATGCTATCTGGTTTACCTTTATCATCGTGTACTGCTTTAGGTGACATGACATGTCGCTATTGCACGTTGATAGAGCCCCTAGGATTCTTGCTTGACTGCCAGCAGTATGAGGGCGATCATATAAGTGAGAGCTGGAGTTTTTAAGCACATCCTTAAAAGGTCCCTAGTCGTGGGAGTTTCGAGACAGGGCATCGATTCTCCAGAGTAGACTAGTGTATACAGTCGAGACCCCGACGAGGGGCGGTGGCCGGTCTCACAGGCCACTGGTGTCAGTTGGTTCACCTAAGATGTATACAGGTGCTCATTGGGTTATGAGTACACCAGGACAGGACTCGCCGGGAACATGCTAGTTGGTCTTATACCTGACGTCAGATAGCAGTTCCCAGGTGACATGTGTACAGGTTAGTTCATCGACCTGGGGATCGTCATTTGTCTCGTGTGAGTTCCCACTGTGCTTTGATTACTACCCTACCACGGCTCAAAGGAGTCGTGCAAACAGGTTTTAGTTGGGTACAGTCCCGAGCCATATGGAGGCAGTGAGCGGATCTTCAGGGGTTCGTCTCTCCCGGTATTGGGGGTGAGGTCGCGCTGTGTCTAGGAGAGCCATTACACGAAGTCCTTGGCCAAGGCAGGAGATTTACTGGTAGGTATTCCAGTAGTATCTCAGGGTGTTCTGGGCTACACTCCGACACGACTTGTACCGCTTTTGGGGGTCTGACTTTTACCAACCCCCTAAGCCCGACATGCGATGCTCATAGACGAACGGACCGGACTGTACGGATATTGTCACTGACAGGCTCAGTAGGGTGTCAGGATGAGTTCGCTCATCGACGTCCCTTTTGGTCAATAGCTGGTGGCCCGTTACGTATTGGCTTATACCTCTGACGTGCTAGTGGTTAAATTCACAGCCATAGTATTGACGAGTCTTTAGAGTCCACCACTCATTCTGTTACTCAAGCTTTCGGGCGAAACGCTGTAGAGGCCGTATGGAGATATGGCAGGGTTCGATCAGATACGTGCGGTATTGCACGGATCGTGATCGGACGGTTTTTACTAGCCGGCTTTGGCTTAAGCCAGATCTTAGTATTTGATAGTGTAGTTTTGTCTCTTTGCATTTGTATCCGGTCGGAATACAAATGCGGGTGTGTATGCACAGTATCGGGGTTTCCTGTAATTTATTATGGGACCAGTTTTCTGGGGTTGCCAGTTTGCATTCCGTTCCGGCCGGTTTTCTCTTTTTCCTTCCCGGTCGGACTTTTCGTTGGAGGGTGTTAATTGCAAGTTTGCAATTAACATTTTGTGGAGGGGGTTTCTTGCAAAAGGATTGATTATGAAATCTTCTTTGCTATTCATGCATTAATTGGGATTTGATTGGATATGGTTTGTGAATGTGATGGGTGTTGGAAATTGGAATTGGCCGGCCACTGTTGGAGTATGGAGTGGATTAATTTACTTTGTATGGAATGGAATTTAAATGAGTGTGCTGGACTTGTTATTATGGTTTGATGAATTAATATAAATATACACATTTGAGTGCATGAGTGGGTGCTGATGGTTTTTAATTAATTCATTCACACTTTGATTCACATGAGAGAGCTTTCTTCTTTTTTCTCTTTTTCCAGTGAGCATATAAATGGCTTGGCCGAGCTCATTTGAAAGAGGCTCCATTCTTCATCAAGTTTTGATCCATGAATACCTTTGTGCAAAATTCCTCCATCATGGCAACTATACTAAACCCCAAAGAGACAGCTATTCTACTCTATTCTACAGCAAATCTTGGACGCGTCGGCTAGCCTACTTCGCGCCCGAGTTGTCTCGGTATTGAGGCGGGAGCCCGTAAAAGATGCAGGCGACGTGGTGCCCTTCCGGTGAAGAGGCGACGACCGGAGATCCCGCGAGGAGATCGGAGTGGAGATGAAGACCGGAGGACTCGGATCAGTCGGTATATCTCTAACCCATCTTCTAGTTAGCTAGAACTAGTTTAATGGCCCGATCCGGAGTTTAGTGCGCGGTGGTGCCGGTTTGCTAAGTCCGCAAAATTAAAGTTTATCACCGCTTCCGCATTTGTCCGTCGGATTGACGGCCGGGGCGCCGCCGTGCACTTACAGTGGTATCAGAGCCTCGCCATTAACTTCGTCTAGCTTTGTGTAATGTGTTTTTAAGTTCCGATCGATCAAATGTCCCAAAACCCGTATTTTCTTCACGACAGTTTTCTGTTGAAATTTTTTGGTCTCTAAAAATTTTTCAGGTTGTAGAAAATACATGTACTGGAAGTTCTAAGAGTAATGGGAAAATTCGACACAGTGATCTCTTAGCCAGAGCGCGGAACCGCGGCCAAACCCCACTTTGGGCCGCGGTTCCGCCGCAATCTGGAGAGGTCAATGGGTCAACTTTTTCCAGTGGGCTTCAGGGGAGAAAATATGTATTTTGGAACATTAATTTTGGGCCCAGAATTTCTGGATGTGCTACAGTAGTACTTGGGGCCCACTTGTTAAAATTTGATTGATCGGATATTTTAAACACATTTTTCACAGTATTTACATTATATCTGCGACCGTGAATGTCACTCGATCGGTAAATCCGGTCTAACTGCTATAGCCCGGTTAGACGGATTTGCGAACGTGACTTTCACGTTGATGTTCTGTGTTTTGCTGTGATGTTGCGGATCGGTCGTGGGGATAGCCTGGATGCAATGCTAGTACAGTTTCTGTTGTATTATGTACATTTGATATTGCGGGGCGAGCGTCCGACATGTGGACTGCCGTCACTGCCTGATTGTATTATTCTTTTGGGGCACGACCTGGTTGCGGTCGATGTACCCGTTGTATGTATATTTTACTTTCTGTACTAGGTTTACCCCGCGGTGGGGTGCACGGATAGCCGGTTTCTAGAGGGCAACAAGCCCGCATCTCATGGCATTGGGACGGAAGGGGCTTCACTCCAGGATTGGCTGGCTATTCGCCGCACTCGTAGGGGGTATAGGATTTCATTGCACAGGCTATCCACACGACCAGGGGAACGTCGGGTTTCAGTAGTGGCTCTGTGAAACCCGGGGATCCCAGATATCTGTATTGTTCTGTGATGCTGTACATTTCTGTGATGTTGCATTTTATTCACGCCTTGAGCGAAATACTATATATTGGTATATATATTAGTAGATGTTGTATATGTTTTTCATCCGCGCTAGCCCAGTCCCCGCTCTGCCGTTAGTTAGCTAACCTAACGGGTGATGACGGGACCCAGTGGCGAATGCGGATGGCATATACGTACATCAGTATATTTTCGTTCTTTGTGGTGTGATCAATTGATGGGACTGCGTTGATTCGGATCAATGCAAGTTAAAACAAACCTAATCTGATGTTGTTGGAACACTTTTCAAAAAGCTGTTATTGCAAGGACGTTCACTTTTGTTTTGCATCGTGGTATTCATTTGGAATATCCTGCTCCTCAGTCGACGAGGCAAGGGCCGAGATCCCTTCACCGGGAGTGACCCCTTGGACAGAAGTTTGCGTCAGGGCATTAACTTCACTATAGCTGATTACTTTTGCTTTGCACCGTGGTATTCAGTTGGAATATCCTGCACCTCATTCTACGGGGAAAGAGCCGAGATCCCTTCACCGGGAGTGACCTCTTTAGCAATGGTTTTTCGTCACTATATTTTCTAAAAAGCTATCCGTTCCTTCAACGATATCAAGTTCATTACGTTAAAGGTTTTCGCCAGAAACCATTCGTAGCCCTCCGTCGTTTCATATGGGTAGTCAATAGTATTCAAGCTGTGTTTGTTGGCCAAAGTCAAGGCACAGTGTTTGGTAGCTATTGGTTATTCATATGCAGCATAGATAGATGCGTTGGTTTGGGGCAGTCGTATAGCCTTGTTGGCCAAAGTCAAGGGCTTGTACGGGTGGGCTCAAATTAACCTGGAGAATGACGGGCAGAACTTGACATGTGACTTATGATTTGTTGGCCAAAGTCAAGGTCATAAGAGCATGGGGTAAAAATCACATCGGGAGTTTCAAAAGTACTGAAACTTGCCAGATATGCGCATACCTTCTGGAGTGTGATACCGTGAGCGGATTCCGTCACGTTATCATACGATGAGAGTTGGATCCCGATTCCCACTGATGAGTTGGTTTACTCCTCGGGTGACCCCGACTAATTCTTCTTTCAGGTTTGGAGGAGAATTTGAGGTACAGTGGGAGGTTTCCTGATTAGAAAAAGTGATAACCATTCTGATCTAGGATAGAGTGCACGCTGAGTGTTTCTTTTCTCTCTCTCTCTGGCAGCGACCATTGACCCGACCCTAGACTATGACTCAGTGACCAAGTTGACCGAACCTACTTAACACTGGCTTTTGGATTGTCAGAGTTGCAGACCTCATTGCCACTCCTACTTTTACCCTTTTCTCCAGGACACCCCGTTTTACTACGAACGTCCACTTCCATTGGACAAAACCATCGTATGGTTAGATACGAACTCGAAGGAATTCGAGGATGGTTTCCGGTTCTGGAGAAAACGGATAGGATTATTCAGTTGTCTTTTCTTTTCACCCTCTCTCAGGTTGCGAGTACTCCTTGGTTTAGGAGTAGTACACCTATTGTGCAAATTGGATAGTCTTCTTCCAAACCATAGGCTGGTGCCGACCGGTAGGGAATGAAGAAAACTAATTAGCCTAAACGGTGTACAGAAGGTATTGAGTTAAGACAAAGCAAGGGATTAGTAAGAGGGCAAAGTAAGTTGCGACTGCTATTCACGACCAAACCAAGTATTTCTTCGCCAATCCTAAATCACCTTTGTATTTCTCCAGGACACTCCGTATCACTACGAAGATCCCATTTTATTGGATAATCCATCGTATGGTTATATACGAACTCGAAAGGAACTTGTTCCAGTTCGGGGATGGATTCTGGTCCAAGAGAAATAGGAATAAGGTTTATTCGGTTGTCTTTTATCTTCACCTTCTCTCGCATTGCGAGTGCTCCTAGGACTAGGACAGTACACCCATTATGCTATATTGGATAGTCTTCTTCCAAACCATAGGCTGGTGCCGAACGGTAGGGAAGGAAGAAAACCATTTGGCCTAAGGGGTGTGCAGAAGGTAATGACTAAAGACATATAAAGGGATTTGGAGAGGTGGCAAAGAATTATAAGGTTATAGTTGTGAATCTGGATAATGGTAGAGGCATTACTAGGAATACCAGGATACCCTATCGAAACATTTCAATGTTTCAGTTCAACTGTGTACTGTTAAAAGAAAACTGATTTCCTGATTAGACACTTGCTCCAGGGTATGTATTTACCAGGTTTGATTTTCACATCCTTATGGTTTTACAGATGATGAGTGGGAGTAAGTTGTTGGGAATAGGGTGATCATCCTCATTATATCGGGATTCGTTGTAATCGGTGATATTTGAGGAAATCACCTGGGCTGTTTGCCGGTCGGCAAATATTTGGTTTTGAATATCCGCCGTTGTGCACCAATTTTAAATTGATATATCTGTACGTCTATTTTCATAGAGTGAGATATACCTTTTGATATTATGTCGATGACATTTACCTATATCAGTGGATGGTTAGGTAAGGAGCATTAAACAGCGGTGTAATTCTTCTTAGCCATAAGTACAGTTTTCAACCTACGACACACAGTGAAAGAGTTGTATGACTCGGTGGACTTATACAGAGTATTGTATGTTGTCCAGTGTCCATCAGGACAGAGGGGTTGGTCCTCATACTATATTCTGTTTACTTTTAACTTCTTTAGTTCTTAGACATGTGTTTCGTAGAAACACAGGGTCTAAGTTTTGAGGAGTTATAGGTATTTGAATAGAGTAGAGAACCAAGTGTAGCAAGTATCGGGATTCTTCAAGGTGATCGAAGATGAAAATACTTGTGTATGGTATTCAGTTGATAGTAATGATTAAGAAAAATTACTTCTCTTTCAGGTTACTCATAATTGGAAGCGTTCCTAAGTTGAGTAACGCTGATCGGCCTCTCTCCATTTAGTTGACATGCACTGGAGACAGATGCATGATTTGAATCTGGTTCAATTAAATCAGTGCCTCTGGTTCTATATTGGATATAGTACAGTTCATATCTTAACATTGTTAAGGTACGGGGAGTTGTCCGGCTTATGATTAAAACCAGACTCTGGATAACTCAAGGCACGTTTCTGTAATGGCTGTTTGTGGGTTGACCCAGGCTATGACGAGGGTTGACTTTCTACCATGAGAAAGATCAATAGTGATATTGTTCTTGACTCGCCACAGTTTTAATAAAAAAAAATGGATTTTTTCAAAAACAGTAGTGAGAGTATGGTAGAACTGGAAGTGATTCCAGAACCGCAAACGATTACTGAAGATTTGATAAGGAACCTAAAGATTCAATCTGATTTGACATTCCATTGGCCACTCCGCAGATAAGGTGGGTAACTTCAGGCACCCGAGAGGTACTCCGGTAGCCTCAAGGACGGTGACAGGGAAGTTCTTGTTTACCCACACTTGCCATTGTTGTTGTTCCAGACTGCGATACCCGGCGGGAGGATGAGTATAGCGTCGTTCTAAACTAGCTTTAGAAGTGCACGTCTATATGGCTCTGCCAGAGGGTTGTCGTAGTCAGTGGGAGCAGCGGAAGCATTGGTGGACATCAGGCTTATATCTATTTATAGACTAAAGCAGATGTAGCGGAGATAGATCATCTATTTCTGATATGACAGTCATAGGTTTGACGTTATCAGAATCAGGGATGGATCTGTTGAGAAGGTAGTAGGAAGTGATATTCCTATACTACGATCGGTTATACTTTGGTCGTCACACAGTGTTTTCTCCACATGGGACTTGGACATTATATCAGACTTACTGGTTACTAGATCTATGGTTTTAGGTCTAGATTTGGGTGGTTTCCCAATCTGGGTACTTAGACAGCATTCTAAGAGTATTTAGAATGGACGACTCCTGGCATGGTGGTGTACCTACAGGTGATGGAGTCACCCTCTCTAAAGGTGTCTTATAGACTAAAGTAGAGAGGGATGTGCATGATAGGCAGACCACTTGCTTAGGCAATTGAGTCAATCATGAGATGTCAAGTACCACATCAGATGTTGTTCTTGCACTAGATGCAATAAGTTGATATTGATCCAATCCTGAAGAAACAGTCGGAAGCAGTTTTAGAACATAAGTGGATGTTCTAGGGATATGATAACGACAGCCTCATTTGGGAGACAGTTATCATTCCAGGCTTCCAAGGTGACCCGGACGACAAGGAGGTTGTCAGAGTTATAGTTTTCCCTCTGACGAGGGGCAGTATTTTGGACAGGTGATCCAAGCAGATACTGAGGGTGGCATGGCGCAGGATACTGATTAAGTTCAGTTGACGATACAGTCTAAAGAAGTTTGGATTTGGAGTTCATTTATGAGCTAGGTCCCATAAGACATCCAGACATTCTAAGACAGGTATTGCTCATTTCGGGAGATGGCTTTCTCCGCGAACTTGAGATAGAGAGAGACATAGAAAGAAACATCAAGGCGGATCCACTCACTGAGGCTATTCCTCGAACGCAATAGTTTCACAAACGGTTTTTGTGAGACTGACTAGTAGAGGAGTTGGGTGTTCGGTATCACACGGGCTGTGAGTATGCGACATCGCAATAATTAGCCTTGAGTGCAAGTGGGAGATTGTTGGAGATAGTGCCCTCAGAGTCGATTATTGGGTCACAGGCACGTGATTGCAATGATTGAGGGAGGACCTATCCCGGTAGGACAGTCTTACTCGAGATGATAGTATGCTATCTGGTTTACCTTTATCATCGTGTACTGCTTTAGGTGACATGACATGTCGCTATTGCACGTTGATAGAGCCCCTAGGATTCTTGCTTGACTGCCAGCAGTATGAGGGCGATCATATAAGTGAGAGCTGGAGTTTTTAAGCACATCCTTAAAAGGTCCCTAGTCGTGGGAGTTTCGAGACAGGGCATCGATTCTCCAGAGTAGACTAGTGTATACAGTCGAGACCCCGACGAGGGGCGGTGGCCGGTCTCACAGGCCACTGGTGTCAGTTGGTTCACCTAAGATGTATACAGGTGCTCATTGGGTTATGAGTACACCAGGACAGGACTCGCCGGGAACATGCTAGTTGGTCTTATACCTGACGTCAGATAGCAGTTCCCAGGTGACATGTGTACAGGTTAGTTCATCGACCTGGGGATCGTCATTTATCTCGTGTGAGTTCCCACTGTGCTTTGATTACTACCCTACCACGGCTCAAAGGATTCGTGCAAACAGGTTTTAGTTGGGTACAGTCCCGAGCCACATGGAGGCAGTGAGCGGATCTTCAGGGGTTCGTCTCTCCCGGTATTGGGGGTGAGGTCGCGCTGTGTCTAGGAGAGCCATTACACGAAGTCCTTGGCCAAGGCAGGAGATTTACTGGTAGGTATTCCAGTAGTATCTCAGGGTGTTCTGGGCTACACTCCGACACGACTTGTACCGCTTTTGGGGGTCTGACTTTTACCAACCCCCTAAGCCTGACATGCGATGCTCATAGACGAACGGACCGGACTGTACGGATATTGTCACTGACAGGCTCAGTAGGGTGTCAGGATGAGTTCGCTCATCGACGTCCCTTTTGGTCAATAGCTGGTGGCCCGTTACGTATTGGCTTATACCTCTGACGTGCTAGTGGTTAAATTCACAGCCATAGTATTGACGAGTCTTTAGAGTCCACCACTCATTCTGTTACTCAAGCTTTCGGGCGAAATGCTGTAGAGGCCGTATGGAGATATGGCAGGGTTCGATCAGATACGTGCGGTATTGCACGGATCGTGATCGGACGGTTTTTACTAGCCGGCTTTGGCTTAAGCCGGATCTTAGTATTTGATAGTGTAGTTTTGTCTCTTTGCATTTGTATCCGGTCGGAATACAAATGCGGGTGTGTATGCACAGTATCGGGATTTCCTGTAATTTATTATGGGACCAGTTTTCTGGGGTTGCCAGTTTGCATTCCGTTCCGGCCGGTTTTCTCTTTTTCCTTCCCGGTCGGACTTTTCGTTGGAGGGTGTTAATTGCAAGTTTGCAATTAACATTTTGTGGAGGGGGTTTCTTGCAAAAGGATTGATTATGAAATCTTCTTTGCTATTCATGCATTAATTGGGATTTGATTGGATATGGTTTGTGAATGTGATGGGTGTTGGAAATTGGAATTGGCCGGCCACTGTTGGAGTATGGAGTGGATTAATTTACTTTGTATGGAATGGAATTTAAATGAGTGTGCTGGACTTGTTATTATGGTTTGATGAATTAATATAAATATACACATTTGAGTGCATGAGTGGGTGCTGATGGTTTTTAATTAATTCATTCACACTTTGATTCACATGAGAGAGCTTGCTTCTTTTTTCTCTTTTTCCAGTGAGCATATAAATGGCTTGGCCGAGCTCATTTGAAAGAGGCTCCATTCTTCATCAAGTTTTGATCCATGAATACCTTTGTGCAAAATTCCTCCATCATGGCAACTATACTAAACCCCAAAGAGACAGCTATTCTACTCTATTCTACAGCAAATCTTGGACGCGTCGGCTAGCCTACTTCGCGCCCGAGTTGCCTCGGTATTGAGGCGGGAGCCCGTAAAAGATGCAGGCGACGTGGTGCCCTTCCGGTGAAGAGGCGACGACCGGAGATCCCGCGAGGAGATCGGAGTGGAGATGAAGACCGGAGGACTCGGATCAGTCGGTATATCTCTAACCCATCTTCTAGTTAGCTAGAACTAGTTTAATGGCCCGATCCGGAGTTTAGTGCGCGGTGGTGCCGGTTTGCTAAGTCCGCAAAATTAAAGTTTATCACCGCTTCCGCATTTGGCCGTCGGATTGACGGCCGGGGCGCCGCCGTGCACTTACAAATAGACATAAGCCTGATGTCCACCAATGCTTCCGCTGCTCCCACTGACTACGACAACCTTCTGGCAGAGTCATACAGACGTGCAGTTCTAAAGCTAGTTTAGAACGACGCTATACTCATCCTCCCACCGGGTCTCGCAGCCTTGAACAACAACAATGGCAAGTGTGGGTAAACAAGAACTTCCCTGTCACCGTCCTTGAGGCTACCGGAGTACCTCTCGGGTGCCTGAAGTTACCCACCGTATATGCGGAGTGGCCAATGGAATGTCAAATCAGATTGAATCTTTAGGTTCCTTATTAAATCTTCAGTAATCGTTTGCGGTTCTAGAATTACTTCCAGTTCTACCATACTCCCACTGCTGTTTTTGAAAAAATCCATTTTTAATAAAACTGTGGCGAGTCTAGAACAATATTTCTATTGATCTGCCAGATGGTAGAAAGTCAACCCTCGTCATAGCCTGGGTCAACCCACAAACAGCCATTACAGAAACGTGCCTTGAGTTATCCAGTGTCTGGTTTTAATCATAAGCCGGATAACTCCCCGTACCTTAACATCGTTAAGATATGAACTGTTCTATATCCAATATAGAACCAGAGGCACTGATTTAAATGAACCAGATTCAAATCATGCAGCTATCTCCAGTGCATGTCAACAAAATGGAAGGAGGCCGATCAGCGTTACTCAACTTAGGAATGCTTCCAATTATGAGTAACCTGAAAGAGAAGCAATTTCTCTTTATCATTACTATCAACTGAATACCATACACAAGTATCTACATCTTCGATCTCTTTGAAGAATCCTGATACTAGCTACACCTGGTTCTCTACTCTATTCAAATACCTATAACTCCTCAAAACTTAGACCCTGTGTTCCTACGAAACACATGTCTAAGAACTAGAGAAGTTAAAAGTAAACAGAATATAGTAGGAGAACCAACCCCTCTGTCCTAATGGACACTGGACAACATACAATACTCTGTATAAGTCCGCTGAGTCTAACAACTCTTTCACTGTGCGTCGCAGGTTGAAAACTGTACTTATGGTTAAGAAGAATTACACCGCTGTTTAATGCTCCTTACCTAACCATCCACTGATATAGGTAAATGTCATTGACATAATATCAAAAGGTATATCTCACTCTATGAAAATAGACGTACAGATATATCAATTTGAAATTGGTGCACAACAGCGGATATTCAAAACCAAATATTTGCCGACCGGCAAACAGCCCAGGTGATCTCCTCAAATATCACCGATTACAACGAATCCCGATATAATGAGGATGATCACCCAATTCCCAATAACTTACTCCCACTCATCATCTGTAAAACCATACAGATGTGAGAATCATACCTGGTAAATATATACCCTGGAGTAAGTGTCTAATCGGGAAATCAGTTTTCTTTTAACATTACACAGTAAAACTGAAACATTGAAATGTTTCTGTGAGGAATCCTGGTATTCCTAGTAATGCCTCTACCATTATCCAGATTCACAACTATAACCGTATAATTCTTTGCCACCTGTCCAAATCCCTTTATATGTCTTTAGTCAATACCGTCTGCACACCCCTTTAGGCCAAATGGTTTTCTTCCTTCCCTACCGTTCGGCACCAGCCTATGGTTTGGAAGAAGACTATCCAAAAAGCATAAAGGGTGTACTGTCCTAATCCTAGGAGCACTCGCAACGCGAGAGAAGGTGAAGATAAAAGACACCTGAATGTACTTTATTCCTATTTCTCCTGAACCAGAATCCATCCCCGAACTGGAACAAGTTCCTTTCGAGTTCGTATATAACCATACGATGGAGTATCCAAATAAACTGTGGATCTTCGTAGTGATACGGAGTGTCCTGGAGAGATACAAAGGTGATTTAGATTTGGCGAAGATATACTCGGTTTGGTCGTGAATAGCAGTCGCAATTTACTTTGCCCTTTTACTAATCCCTTGCTTTGTCTTAATCTTAATACCTTCTGCACACCATCGTTATGCTAATTGGTTTTCTTCATTCCCCACCGTTCGGCACCAGCCTAAGGTTTGGAAGAAGACTATCCAATTTGCGTAATAGGTGTACTATCTCCTAAACCAAGGAGTACTCGCAATGAGAGAAGGTGAAAAGAAAAGACAACTGAATAATCCTATTCGTTTTCTCCAGAACCAGAAACCATCCTCGAAGTCCTTCGAGTTCGTATATAACCATACGATGGTTTTGTCCAATGGAAGTGGACGTTCGTAGTAATACGGGGTGTCCTGGAGAAAAGGGTAAATGTAGGAGTGGCAATGAGGTCTGCAACTCTGACAATCCAAAAGTCTGTGTTAAGAAGGTTCGGTCAACTTGGTCACTGAGTCATAGTCCAGGGTCGGGTCAATGGTCGCTGCCAGAGAGAGAGAGAAAAGAAACACTCAGCGTGCACTCTAACCAAGATCAGAATGGTTATCACTTTTTCTAATCAGGAATCCTCCCACTGTACCTCAAATTCTCCTCCAAACCTGAAAGAAGAATTAGTCGGGGTCACCCGAGGAGTAAACTAACTCATCAGTGGGAATCGGGATCCAACTATCATCGCATGATAACTTGACGGAATCCACTCAAGTCACCACACTCCAGAAGGTATGCGCATGCCTGGCAAGTTTCAGTTCTTTTGAAACTCCCGATACAGATTTTTACCCCAAGCGGTTTATGACCTTGACTAGGTCAACAAACCATAAACCGCCAGTCAAGTTCAACCCGTCAATATTCTGGATTGCATTAAACCCACCCGTACGTGCCCTTGACTAGGTCAACAAGGCCGCACGACTGTCTTAACCAATCCCACTTATGTAACAAACAAGTACCACTCAGCTACCGAGCACTACGTCTTGACTAGGTCAACAAACGCAGCACGAATACTAAATAATACCCGTAAGAAATGACGGAGGGCTACGATTGGTTTTTGGCGAAAAAACCTTTAACGTAATGAACTTGATATCGTTGAAGGAACTGCACAACTTTTTATAAAATATAGTGACGAAAACCTTTACTAAAGAGGTCACTCCCGGTGAAGGGATCTCGGCTCTTTCCCCGTAGAATGAGGTGCAGGATATTCCAACTGAATACCACGATGCAAAGCAAAAGTAATCGGCTATAGTGAAGTTAATGCCCTGACGCAAACTTCTGTCCAAGGGGTCACTCCCGGTGAAGGGATCTCGGCCCTTGCCTCGTCGACTGAGGAGCAGGATATTCCAAATGAATACCACGATGCAAAACAAAAGTGAACGTCCTTACAATAACAGCTTTTTGAAAAATGTTCCAACAACATCAGATTAGGTTTGTTTAGCTTGCATTGATCCGAATCAACGCACTCCCATCAATTGATCACACCACAAAGAACGAAAATATACTGACGTACGTATATGCCATCCGCATTCGCCACTGGGTCCCGTCATCACCCGTTAGGTTAGCTAACTAACGGCAGAGCGGGGACTGGACTAGCGCGGATGAAAAACATATACAACATCTACTAATATATATACCAATATATAGTATTTCGCTCAAGGCGTGAATAAAATGCAACATCACAGAAATGTACAGCATCACAGAACAATACAGATATCTGGAAGCCCCGGGTTTCACAGAGCCGCTGCTGAAACCCGACGTTCCCCTGGTCGTGTGGATAGCCTGTGCAATGAAATCCTAGACCCCTATGGGTGCGGCAAGTCACCCGCCAAAACCTGAAGCGAGGCAGCCCCCTTCAACTCCGTGAATGGACCACCCAGCACTTTACGGAATCCGGTAACTTGGGCACCCCTCCTGGGTCAACCTGTACCCCCTACGAGTGCGGCGAATAGCCCGCCAATCCTAGAGTGAAGCCCCCTCCGTCTCAATGCCATGAGATGCGGGCCCGTTGCCCTCCAGAACCCGGCCATTCGTGCACCCCACCGCGGGGTAACCCTAGTACAGAAAGTAAAATATACATACACCGGGTACATCGACCGCAACCAGGTCGTGCCCCAAAAGAATAATACAAACAGGCAGTGACGGCAGTCCACATGTCGGACGCTCGCCCCGCAATATCAAATGTACATAATACAACAACACAGTACTAGCATTGCATCCAGGCTATCCCCCACGACCGATCCGCAACAACACAGCATAAACATAGAACATCAACGTGAAAGTCACGTTCGCAAATCCGTCTAACCGGGCTATAGCAGTTAGACCGGATTTACCGATCGAGTGACATTCACGGTCGCAGATATAATGTAAATACTGTGAAAAATGTGTTTAAAATTTTCCGATTGACCAAAAATTAACAAGTGGGCCCCCAATCAAAACTGTAGCACTCACAGAAAACCTGGGCCCAATTTTAATATTCCAAAACCCCTAATTTTAGCCCATAAGCCCACTGCAAAAAAATAATCATACGAACCCATACTCCTGCGGCGGAAGCGCGGCAAAAAGGTGGTTATGGCCGCCCTTCCGCGGTCGTACGGAGGAGTCATGTCACCAAATTTTTGCAGTGTTCTTAGAACTCCCTGCACATCATTCTGAGACCACCTGAAAAATTTTTAGACTCCAAAAAATTTCGACAGAAACTGATTGTGCTAGAAAATACGGTTTTTGGAAAGTTTGGTCGATCGGAAACGCAAACACATCAAACGAAGCTAGGTAAGGTTAATGGCGTGGCTCTGATACCATGTTGCGCCACGGCAGCGCCCCGGCCGTCTTACTCGAGGCCAAATTGCGGAATCAAAATTTTTTTCCTTACTCGGAAACCGGCGCTACCGCGGACAATGAAAACCCGGATCGTAACCATTAACCTAATGCTAGCAATCAAGAGATAGGGTGAGAAGTATACCGAGTGATCCGAGTCCTCCGGTCTTCTCGTCATCGTCCCGATCTCCCGCGGAAAGTGTAGTCTCCATATCGTCGCCTCCTCGCCGGAAAGGGCACCACATCGCCTGCGTCTTTTACGGGCTCCCTCCTCAATACCGAGGCAACTCGGGCATGAAGCCGGCAACTCGACATGCTCAAGATGTGCTGTAGAATGTAGTGTAGAAGATGCTTGTCTCATTTGGGGTTTGTTGCCATGGTGATGGAGGAATCAAGAATAGAAAAATGGTGCTTGCATTTTTCTAGCAAGAAAACGAGATCATGAAATGAAACTATCAAGAATGAAGAACTCTCTCCTTCTTCTTCTCTCCTTTTTTTTTCTTCTCATGAAAAACTTATCATCCAAAAGAGAATGGAGGAGGAGGTAATATGAAGCATGAAGGGAGGTGAGTGTAGGGTAAAGGAATGGGTGACCACAACCAAACATAGACCATGCTTCAATTAAATCCAATCCATACCCTTTCTAATCTCATAAATGCAAGAATGGTGCAACAAAAGAAAAGATGCTCTCATAATAAATCCTTTTGCAAGAAACCCCTCCACAAAGTGTTATTTGCAAACTTGCAAATAACCCCCTCCATCGGAAAAGTCCGGCCGGGAAAGAACAAAGGAAAACCGGCCGGAACGGAATGCAAACTGGCAACTCCAGAAAACTGGTCCCGTAATAAATTACAGGAAAACCCCAATACTGTGCATACACACCCGCATCTGTATTCCGTCCGGATACAAATGCAAAGAGACAAAATCTACACTGTACTAAACTAGGACCGGCTTAAACCAAAGCCGGCTAGTAATATCCGTTCGATCCTGATCCGTGCAATACCGCACGTATCTGATCGATCCCTGCCATATACCTATACGGCTACTAGTACAAACCGTCCGATCCTGATCCGTGCAATACCGCACGTATCTGATCGGACCCTGCCATATCTCCATACGGCCTCTACAGCGTTTCGCCCGAAAGCTGAGTAACTGAAAGTGTGGTGGACTCTAAAGACTCGTCAATACAATGGCTGTGGATTTAACCACTAGCACGTCAGAGGTATAAGCCAATACGTAACGGGCCACCAGCTATTGACCAAAAAGGACGTCGATGAGCGAACTCATCCTGACACCCTACTGAGCCTGTCAGTGACAATATCCGTACAGTCCGGTCCGTTCGTCTATGAGCATCGCATGTCGGGCCTAGGGGGTTGGTAAAAGTCAGACCCCCAAAAACGGTACAAGTCGTGTCGGAGTGTAGCCCAAAACGCCCTGAGATACTACTGGAATACCTACCAGTAAATCTCCTGCCTCGGCCGAGGGCTTTGCGTAATGGCTCTCCTAGACACAGCGCGACCTCACCCCCAATACCGGGAGAGACAAACCCCTGAAGATCCGCTCACTGCCTCCATGTGGCTCGGGACTGTACCCAACTAAAACCTGTTTGCACGACTCCTTTGAGCCGTGGTAGGGTAGTAATCAAAGCACAGTGGGAACTCACACGAGACAAATGACGATCTCAGGTCGATGAACTAACCTGTACACATGTCACCAGGGAACTGCTATCTGACGTCAGGTATAAGACCAACTAGCATGTTCCCGGCGAGTCCTGTCCGGTGTACTCATAACCCAATGAGCACCTGTATACATCTTAGGTGAACCTACTGACACCAGTGACTTGTGAGACCGGCCACCGCCCCTCGTCGGGGTCTCGACTGTATACACTAGTCTACTCTGGAGAATCGATGCCCTGTCTCGAAACTCCTACGACTAGGGACCTTTTAAGGATGTGCTTATAGACTACCAGCTCCCACGTATATGATCGCCATCATATTACTGGTAGTCAAGCAAGAATCCTAGGGGCTCTATCAACGTGTAATAGCGACATGTCAGGTCACCTAAAACAGTACACGATGATAAAGGTAAACCAGATAGCATACTATCATCTCGGGTAAGACTGTCTTACCGGGATAGATCCTCCCTCAATCATTGCAATCACGTGCCTGTGATCCAATAATTGACTCTGAGGGCACTATCTCCAACAGATTGTCTCTCTGTTACATGTTGGTAAAGCCCTTAGGATCTGTACTTGACTACCTGGACTATGATGCGGATCATACTAGTGGGGATATGGTAGTCTATAAGTACATCCTTCAAAGTCCCTAGTCGTGGGTGTATCGAGACGGGGCATCGATACACCAGAGTAGACTAGCGTATACCTTCTCGACCCATACAGATGGGCGATGGATGATCCCATATCCATTGGTGTTTGACATCGGAGATGATATACGGGTGCTCAGTAGAGACTGGGTACACTGGACGGACTCGCCGAGAACTCCCAGATGGTATTATACCTCACGTCAGATGGCAGTTCTCTGGTGACACTGGTACAGAGTAGTCTGTTGACCCGAGATCGTCATAGAGTCTTGTGTGGTTCCCACTGTGCTTTGATTTCCATCTTACCACGTCCAAGAGGGCGTGCAAAACGGTGGTTTTTGGGTACAGTCCCGAGTCACATGGAGGCAATGAGCGATAGGAGGGGATTCGTCTCTCCCGGTATAGGGGGTTGATGTTGCGCTGTGTTCGATTGGCTATAACAGGAAATCCCTGGCCAGGGTTGCTGAGATTTACTGGTAAGTGTTACCAGTAGTTTCTCGAACAGTTATAGACCTCATATCGACACAACTTATTGAGCTATTGGGGTCTGACGTTTACCACCCCTAGGCGAGATATGCGACATATCAGACGATCAGACCGGACTGTACGGTAGTGTTACTGGTCGGATTCACTGGAGTGTGAGCGGGCTTGCTCGTCGATCTTCAGATCGCTCAATACCCGGGTGGCCGTTACGTTTAGCAGACCGCTTGCGGCTTGTGGGTGTTTGATATGATCATCATCCGCTGCCGGCGTATTGACGAGTCTTTAGAGTCCTACACAGAGGTTTCCTGGCTCAAGCGAAACGAAATAGGAGCGCATATGAGATATGTGTGGGACCGAGAATAATACAAGTATGTGATACTGTATTCGATTCTCGCGATGTGACATTGATCGGTTATATGCGATATAGCCGGGTTATCGGATCAAGTGTTGATTCGATAAGATGTTACTAATGATACCAGTCGGTTATGTGCGCATGACCGGATCATTGAATCAAGTGTTGATTTAATGATTTAATGTATAATTATATATTTGATATATTACTTTGCATTAACTAGTATCGGTTCACTTTAGACGGATTTTCTCACTTGGTTCGTGCGCATTGTATATGTGATATACTTTTATGCACATGTTTGTATCATATTTGATGATGCATGATTGCTAGGTTATGTGTAAAGAATTTAACCAAAGTTATTTAAATGGTTAAGGGTTTTACTTATTCATTAATTAGTCTTTTTATTTTTGGAAAATAAGGAAAAGAAATGAGAGAAAAATGGTGGCTTATTTTGTTTGCACTTGAAGCTTCATGAAGCTTTTATGATGCAACCATTTTTGTCTCATCTCCTTAACCCTAACCATTCTTTAACCTTGGTCAATTCTCTACACTTAACTTGGGTTATGTTATGATAAGAATGGATTTATTCTTTTCTTTTTATTATTCTTATGATAACTATTTTCTTCTTCTTCTTCCTTGCTTCAAGTGAAGAAGCTTGAGGTCATCAATGGTGGATTGATGATTTGAGTGAGAAATCCAATTCTAAAGTCTACCCACTTCCTATTTCTTCATCCTCTACCTCTTGCCAAGTAGTAGAGTGTGTTTACTTCACAAGTTTCATGACTTGGTGAAGTTGAGAGCTTGATCTTGCGATGCTTCGACGTAGATCATCTTCGGCATGGACATCGACGACCTAGCTTGCCCATTCTCCGATGAAGCCGACTCTAGAGCCCGGATTTGATTTGGACAGCGGAGACGACCTCGTTGCGGAGCCGTGGAGATGGAGGACCGGATCTACAAAGGTTGTATTTCCGATATCCCTTTAGTTAAGTTGTTAACTAGATTGTTTTTCGCCTACATTTCTAGCCAACGGTCCGTAGTCGGGTTTCTCGGCACCTAGATTTTTGAAATTGCCATGGTTGATGGCTTGGGAGACCTCACTAGCGTGCCTAGGAACCCTACATTAGTATTAAAAATTCCCAGAAAATCCAGCATAATTAATTAGGAGTTACTGTGTAAGATGTACTGAACAATGAGGCCGTACGGCCGCGGAACCGCGGCAGGTTGATGGAGTTAGACACTCGAACTTCACAGTAACTCTTAAAATCGCCTGCTGATTTTTCTGCATATTTTTAATGTTGAAAAATCTCACATTTTAGAAAAAGGACAGAGAGCAAGTTTGGTTTGGGGTTTCGGGTTCGTTCGGACTTCAAATTCCGTCTGGACTTCGCCTAAGGCTCTAGCTAGGCTCTGATACCACTGTAGGGTTCCTAGGCACCCTAATGAGGTCTCACAAGTGATCAAACATGCACAAATCAAATTTTACGGGTGCCTACAAACCTTAATACGGATCGTTAACTAGATATATAGGCGAAACGATGCAAATAAATAACTTTATCTAAAAGGAAAGGAGCTACAACCTTTGTAGATCCGGTCCACCACTTCGTAAGCTCCGCGATGATCTCCCTCCGCTGTCCAAATCGAACCCGTGACTCTAGCATCGGCATCATCGAAGAATGGGCGGGCTTGATCGTCGATTCGATACCGAAGATGATCTACGTCGAGGCATCACAAAACTCGAGCTCCGCCTTCGCCAAGTCAAGAAACTTGTGAAGACAACACACTCTACTACATGGTAAGTAGTAGAGGATGAAGAAATAGGAAGTGGGTAGACTTTAGATTAGGATTTCTCACTTGATTTGGCTAGTTGCCATTGAAGGTGCAAGCTTTCTTCAACTTGAAGATGAAGAAGAAGATGATAAAGAATTATGATAAGATATGTGAAAATAGAAAATAAATCATTCTTATCATAATGTCAACTATGGTTAGATGTAGAGAACAAACTAAGGTTAAAGTGAATGGTTAAGGTTAAGGAAACAAACAAAATAGTCAACCATTCAAAGCTTCATGAAGCTTCAAAGATTATCCAAACTTAGCCACTATTTTATTTCTTTCAATAAAGAATAAATGAATAAATAAATAAGCAAATAAAATGAAACCCTAACCATTCATATAACCATGGTCAATTCTTTACACAAACCCTAGCTTGCATGTATCATCAAACATGATACAATCTTGTGCACTAAAGTATATCACATATACAACTTGTGCATACCAAGTGAGAAAATCCATTTAAAGTGAACCAATACTAGTTAATGCAAAGTGATATATCAAATATAAAATTATACATTAAATCATTAAATCAACACTTGATTCAATGATCCGGTTATATCGCATATAACCGGCTAGTATCCAATGTATCGGCTTATCGAATCAATCCTTGATTCGATAACTAGGTTATATCGCATACAACCATTTGACACATTCATCGCGAGAATGAAATACGGTATCACATACACGCATTATTCTCGGTCCCGCACATATCTCATATGCACTCCTATTTCGTTTCGCTTGAGCCAGGAAACCCCTGTGTAGGACTCTAAAGACTCGTCAATACGCCGGCAGCAGATGATGATCATATCAAGCATCCACAAGCCGCAAGCGGTCTGCTAAACGTAACGGCCACCCGGGTATTGAGCGATCAGAAGATCGACGAGCAAGCCCGCTCACACTCCTGCGAATCCAACCAGTAACACTTACCGTACAGTCCGGTCTGTTCGTCTGATATGTCGCATATCTCGCCTAGGGGTGGTAAACGTCAGACCCCAATAGCTCGATAAGTCATGCCGACGTAAGGTCCATAACATTCGTGAAACTACTGATAACTCTTACCAGTATATCACTGCAACCCTGGCCAGGGATTTCCTGTTATGGCCAGTAGAGCATAGCACAACATCAACCCCCAATACCGGGAGAGACGAATCCCCTCCTATCGCTCATTGCCTCCATGTGAATCGGGACTGTACCCAAAAACCACCTGTTTTCACAACTCAGTAGAGCCGTGGTAGGGTGGAAATCAAAGCACAGTGGGAGACACACAAGACTCTATGACGATCTCGGGTCAACAGACTAAGCTGTACCAGTGTCACCAGAGAACTGCCATCTGACGTGAGGTATAATACCATCTGGGAGTTCTCGGCGAGTCCGTTCAGTGTACCCAGTCTCCACTGAGCACCCGCATACCATCTCCGATGTCAAACACCAATGGATATGGGATCATCCATCGCCCATCGCATGGGTCGAGAAGATATACGCTAGTCTACTCTGGAATATCGATGCCCCGTCTCGATATTCTCTCGACTAGGAACAATGAAGGATGTACTCATTGACTACCCAGGCCCCACTAGTATGATCTACATCATAGTCCTGGAAGTCGAGTACACATCCTAAGGGCTTTATCAACATGTAATCAGAGAGACAGAAAGTATACATGTTAAGATAAAGTGCAACCAGATAGCGTACTATCATGTCGAGCAAGAAAGTCCTTCCTATATATATCCCAGCATCCACTACAATATACATCCAATGTACAGTAATGGCCTCTAGGGCATACATATAACTAACATAGATGTATCTGTATAAAGAAGATCTTTAGCTTTTATCATGGTAAAGAGTGTATAGAAATCTAAAACATCAATAATGAAATCCATGGAAATCCATGTCAAGCATCGACACAAAACACGTAAATCTCAAATCTCAATACCTCATAATCTCAATGTCTCATAGTCTTAATATCTCGGGCTCCATCAGTCCGGATCGGCCCATATCATCAAATCTCACGACAACGGTCGGTATCCTCCGGATATCCGCCGCGCCAGACATCACCGGTAGGTAGTCCTCCCCTGCCAGGCTCATCGTCTACAACTCGATCTTCTTTCCCCGGGGTACCATACCGGGCCCACCATTTACTCGAGACGGTTCATCCACTCCTCAAATCGGGTCTCGAAATCCAATAGAAAACATGAAATCTCATGGTGGACGACACATACATCACGAGAAAACCGCATCTTATATTTTAAAAAGAGAGGAGGAGAGAGAGAGAAGATTTTATATTTTCTTGCGGTTTTCCCCAAAATCCAGAAATCTCATAGAAATCCAAAATCCCAAAATCATGAGTAAGTATATGATAAGTGTCGGCATATGCCCCATAATACTGCATGATAACATAAGAATGTGAATGCATGAAATGTCTAAATAATAAATGCCATGTCTATACTAACACCAGAGAGTAATCACAATATTATATCGATCTAGCCGTTTGCTGATTTTATCAGTAAAAGATAATATGATCTAAAGTGTACGTGACATAGCAATTGCCGATGATGATGTGTGTGAGCCGGCAAATAAGTGTGCGTGGAATATGCGCATCATCGGTAATGGTGCTGGTGTCCTAACAGGCAAGGTTTATACAGATTATAGAAACATATGTATGAACATGCAACATTATGATTACAGCATGAATGTAAAGACAGATGTGCAATAACCACTCATTTGATATACAAGTATAACTACCACTATATGTCTCTAGCCTAACTAGTGTCCATCTAACCTCCTAAAGAACTAAACCTAAGAACTAGTCGATAAGAAATAAAAGTACACCTAAAGTCTGAGTCCATATCTCTAATAGTCGACGATCCAGCCTCAATAGCGTCACGTACGTAGTACGATTTCCTCGAAACAAGAGTGCGGATCAATCATCACATCTATGCCTCGTACGGTAAAATCCATCGTACGGCATCCCAATATCAGGGTACGGGTCAAGTATCACCTACGTGTCTCATTATTCGTATAATATCATCATCAACACATGTCATGATCAAGGTGCTATACTGTAATCGCATACATCAATCATATATTATTGTCAGCATAAATATACATCGTTAATTTATCCTCAGTAATGTCATGGCACATATATCATATTTTGATCAAGTCACATATGTCAAGTCGTGATTAAGTCACACCTATAAGGTATCGAAATCAAGTTACACCTTTATGATATCACAATCAAGTTACACATATATCATATCAGAATTCAATCACATGCTACGGTCCGGGTGCTATTTTAGAGTTCCAAATACTTCAATATCATCACCACCCTTTATTATTGTTCATGTATACAAATCCATTATCTCAATTTCTAATGATCCGCTAATATCATAACACGACTATATAGCCAAGAATCACGGCATCAGCCCAGTTATATTGTTTCATTCCCGTGTATCATATCACATTATTGTATCTCATATACGTGTTGTATATATATATATACCTACACCTAGTCCTATATATATATATATATATATATATATATATACATACATACACATATACACCACGTCGAGTTTCTGTATGCGTGCGTGTGTGTATCTACCTGAAACCTACGAATCTCTTCCAAGGTATTCATCCTCTGGTGTGGTCCTCCTAAATCAGTCTAGTCCAGCTTAGGGGCATTACTAGGGTCCTACTTATTAAGAATCTAGGGTCACATCTGGCTTCCTAATGTCAATACGTACCGTTCCTATTCTACGTGCCGGGGTGCTAAACGCCATCCACCCGACTTTCCCCAGTAGATATATATCTACTCACCTGGTCCTTGTCTGCCGAAGACGGTGTCGCCATCATCTTCTTCATCGACCGCAGTCCACGTGAGGGGTACCTATACGCAAACATATATATAGTATCGTAAACTGAATCACATACAAAAGTCAAAACGACGCACGGAACAAGCATAGGTTAAAACCTATGTCCCGTTCACGCAAAAGAACCAAATATGGCTCGATATCGGCGTACAAACTCCGATGGATCGAGATAAACATCAACAAATAACTCATAGTTTTAAAACTCATTACTTATATTATAAAACATGATTAAATCCATCGAAACCCTAAAATCGATCAAACAGTCCGATTTCGAAAAACCCAAAAATGCCAATTTACCGTTTTACCTCAAAACTTGGCGTTTAAATGAAACTAATGGTTATAATATTCATTAAAAAACATAACTAAGTCATAAAAACCATTTCTATAATTTAATCCCATCAATTTGTATCAAACCAAAATTTCTAGTTTGCAATTTTATCAAATTTTAACATTTTTACAACAAAATTCACAATTGCATAACTAAACTTGGTTTTGCACGAACTAAATTATTAAACTACAATTTAAAATGTTCATAATGTCATAAAAACCCTAATTGGTATTTAATCTCAATTACTTAGTCAATTTCCCCAAAACCTAGTTTGCAAAAATAGCATTTTTCTCACAATTTCTTAATTATAAATAAAAACTAGTAACTAAATTAAGTTTTTCATTGCACTAACATGTTAATATTCTCATCAAAACCACAATCTAGTGATAAAAACATTAATTAGAATTTATCTCACCCATATGTATAATATATAAAAATCTAGTGTGCAAAATTGCTTAATTAAACCCATTTTGAATGAACAAATTATAACATATCAACCATGCTAGATTTTCCAATTCTAAAAATGTTAAACTACATAATATAACCTTACTCAAATAATAGAAACCCAAATTTCATTTTGAAACCCTCTCTTGAATTATTCATCTAGCAAAAGAACCAAATTAAAAACTAATTAAACACTTAATTAAGTTAAATTAAGTAATTTACAAACATTCAAACCAAAGGGCTTAGGATTATACCTTACATATGAGATCCAAACATGATAATTTGACTCCCAAAAGTATGGTTTCCAACTCTAAGATCCATGTAAAAATGAGCAAAGAATATTGGATGAAGGTTAAAGGATGATTTTGTGATAATTTGTATTGATTTTTGATGATTTTTTGAAGAGTTTTGAGTGGAAATTGAGTGGAGAAAATTTTGGGGCAGCAATTTGGTAGTCTCGGCCATGGCATGGAGGAAAGAAAGAGAGAGAGAAAAATGTGTGGTATTGTGTAGAAAGTTCACTAATAAATGCATTTTTTCCACTTAAACCCTTAACTATTTAATTTTTCCATTTAAACCATTTCCTAGAAATCTCTAGAACCATAGAGATTTGAGAAAGAATTTTGCATGAAACACACTTGTTTTAAATTGTCATGGTTCACTTTTGTAAAATTAACCCACTCCAATTTATAATTTTCACTAATTTAATGTATAATTAAAAGCTTATATTAATATTAGAAATAATTAATTAAGGAAAAATATTTAATTAAACTAAAAATTTATAAGTGACTAAATAAACACCATTTACTAGTAATTACATAATTAATATAGGTGTTTTTAAATTTATGAAGAAAATTATTTATAGTTAAGTTTTACGGAAAATATATTTTATTTTTCCGAAAATCATAAAATTCACTTAAAGAATTTTATTTATTTAATTATTTTTAAAACGTTACACTCACATTATGGTTCTGTTGTTCAAGAGCAACATGTACATTATGTGGGTGACCGGGATTAGGGAGTGGCTGGGACGGGAGCTTCCCCTTCTCTCGTTCGCTTAAGGCCGCATTCAGTTGTGCTATCTGGGCTTCGATGGTTTTGATGCTTTGCCCGTGAGCGGCAGTGTGTTGCACCAAGGACTGAATGGAAGACTGGATGTTGGCGGTGGATTGAGTTGATTGTTTAACGAACGCCCCCAGACTTCGTTCGAGCGAGGAAACCTTATCGTTGTTTGACGGAACAAAGTTGTTTTGGGGAAAAGAATTGTTGGGTGCAAAGTTGTTCGTCTGATTTTGAAAAGGTTGGGGTTGGAAGGGCTGCTGAAATTGATGTTGAGTTTGTTGTTGTGCTTGTTGTTGCAGCGGAGGGGGCCTTTGGAAATTGTTGCCTTGGAATTGATGCTGATTCTGATTCCAGGCGAAATTGGGGTGGTTCCTCCAACCGGGATTGTACATGGAAGAGTATGGATCATTTCTTGGTCTTTGCTGAAATGCAGCATTAACCTGATCCTGTCCTTGAAATGGTGGATTGTAAGGACACTCTTCGGTTAAGTGAGAAGGATCGGAACAACAAGCGCAAATGGTACGAAGGGGAAGAACAGGGGCAGGAGCAGGAGAAGAAAATTTGCTCTCTATTGCTTCAAGTTTTCTCGTTATTGCAGCCATTTCAGCTTTCATCGCAATAGAGACATCAAGTTGGTGAATTCCTACCCTAGACTGACCGGTAGAAGTGGAGGTAGAAGAAGAAGAAGTCGGTCTAGTGCTCTCCCATTGAAGCGTTTGTTCCGCAAGGTCGTCGAAGAATTGCCACGCTTCCTCGCCAGATTTCGATAGGAAGTGGCCCTGACAAATGGTTTCCAACAACTGCTTGGTTGCTGGGTTCAGGCCCTCGTATAAGGTTTGGCAAAGTTGCCATTTCTCGATACCATGGTGAGGACACTGAACAAGAAGGTCTTTATACCGGTCAAAGCACTTCCAGAAGGGTTCAGAAGGAAGCTGAGAGAATTGGTTGATTTTGTTACGGATCCTTGCGGTTTTATGATTCGGATAAAATTTCTTGAGAAACGCTTTCACAAACTCGTCCCAACTGGTTATGGAGTGGGAAGCGGTGCTATACAGCCATTTTTCAGCAAGATCACATAAAGTGAACGGAATGACCCGTAGACGTATAGCATCGTCCGACAGCTGGGTGGTTTTCATCATGGCACAAACGTTTTGAAATTTGTTGATGAAGATATAGGCATCTTCAGATTCAAGCCCATGAAATCGCGGAAGCATGTTAATGAAGTGGGGCTTAATTTCAAAGTTATCCCCATTGGCCGGTGGAAGAGAAAGACAGGTGGGAAGTGCAGAACGGGTGGGATAGAAACGATCCTGGAGAGCGATTCGCTGCGGCGCTATAACAGGCGGTGGTGGTGGGTAATTTGCCTCCATAGGAGGTGGAGTCAATCCCGGGGGAGTCAAAGAGATGTTTGGATTAAATCCTGACATCGCGGAAGAAGAGGTTGGTGATGGTGAAGGTGAAGATGTATGAACAGAATTCCGTTCAACGTCGAAGTTGGCCGGCAAAGGTAAGGGTGAAAGAGGCATGGACGGAGTTTCGACGTCTGAGTCGATCGCGTAGTCGGTAGCGACTAACGTAACGCGGACTAGGCGGGCACTAGTATCCCGAGTCCAAGCGGACATACACTAAACGAGTTTAGTATAGTCAAAGCGGAGATGGTGAGGGTAAGAAAACGTCAATGGAGAAATACGATGGGTGGTGGGTAAAAAATGGATTTTGGCGACAAAGGGCAAGTTTTTATAAAAGTTTTTGATTTTTTCCTTTTTTTTCTTAGAAAGAGCTTTACAGAAATATGTACGGTCTTACGGCTTCAAGCAATCACAAAAAAGATATGCACAATCACACCTAGATCTAGGGTCACCTAGGTCAGCTAGACAGCTCCTAACTGTTCCAAAGGGCTAGAAACAGGACCTCAAACCGCCTCTTCTCCAACAATCGCGGCCAGGTAAGTGCCGGGTAAGTAGGAGGCTCCCCACTACGTAAGTAGTGGTCCTAATTAAGTAACCACTTTCCTTCGACACACTTGCCTAGACACCGCAAAAGTCAGGATAGGATAAACGGCCGATGCCTGTAACTAGTCCTCTGTCCTATTGAGCGCGAAGTCCTTAGGGCTGAGTCTAGTATTTTTTAATTAACAATGGTCAATGCATATGCTTTTTATGATTTCTGGGGTCCTGGGAAGGGTGATGAAATCCCCACCCAATCTGAATTGGTTTCAAGCCCCTTAAAGTCCGTATTAATAAATGCAAAGCAGTAACAAATCAACTGCAAACTATTTTTATTTTTTTAGCGCGGCGCAAAGAATCCTGCACAAGAACAATTTATTGGAAGGGGGAAGAGAATTTGCGCAAAGAATGCTGCATAAAACACAGTTCAGTGGAGTTCAGAGGAATGGGGAGAGATAAAGAAACACTCACAGAAGTTTTGGCACCCTGAAGGCTCTAAATGGTCGCTGTTCCGCGGCCAAACAAGTGCTCTGGCCGCGGTTCCACGGAAAGAAAGAGGGATTGGACTTTAAATTTTTTTTTTTGTGCTTCTGTGGTTGTCCTATGCTTTTCTGGATTTGTTGAATCTTGATTTGCTTACTGGAACTGCTCCAGAATCTTTCAGTAGACCGTTTTATCCGTCTTGAATCTGTCGCGGTGTAGCCGCGAAATATGGGTCTGTCTTCCCACGTCTTTGGCACTGAACTTGAACTTCGTATATCCCACTTCTTTGGCACTGAACTCGAACTTCGTATTATCCTGCACACTTGCACAAAAACTAATCAAAAATAACAATATGGGGTTTTTTTTTACAATGTATATTTTTTTTGTTTTGTTTTTCGGTTAGATTTATATTCACAAGTTAACCCGAAATTACATAAAGAAATAAACTACCGTCTCCCCGGCAACGGTGCCATTTGATTGTTAGATTTTCTGCGTGTTCAAGTTTAGTTAATTACCGCAATCAAAACGGTTTCGCTTGTAGCTAGCCGGTTGAGTACGGGTCGTCCGCAGGGAGATGGGAATCTTTTTCTATGTGCTTTAACGAGTTAAGTCCAATTTTCCAGATTTGTTTGTGATTAACAAAGTGTTAAAATGATATGTAAAAAGAGCTTGTTAGGGTTAGGATTAGGTTAGTTTGAGTTAGAAGTCGCTCACTTCTTTCGTTGCCACTCTTAATATCGGTGTTACGGTAATCGGCAACAACGGGGATTAGCACGACTAGGAAGGAACTTGCGAGTATAAGCTAGGCTTTCCAACGCTTAAGTTCTTCCTTTTGGTGCTTGTCCGTCCGTTCTTGGCTCTTAGCCATAACCTCCGGTTAATTCAACCACAACCGGTCTCACTACGGAATCACCGCTATCATGTAGGATAGGGTGCCGTAGGGAGCGGATTGTGGTTCAATTAACGGGAGTCGATTTAAGATGTTGGGCAAGGAAAGAGTGAGAGAGATTTCCTTCTCTCAAACTTCCCTTATCCTACCCTAACAAGTATGGAAATTACTCACCCATTACAAGAAGAACGAAAAAATAAAACAAAGGAGGAAGACAGAAAGAAAGAGATTAGAAGATAACAACTAGCTATTTGCGACCTCACCTTGGCAAGGATCAAGCGTAAGCATCATGGTTGTTTAAGGATAAAGGAAAAGAGAAAGGAAAGAAACAACAATAAATAACAACAACTAAATTATCAATTAAAGATTACAAGCAATTAACATAACAAGAGCAAGAAAAGTATAATAACAAAAAGAACTTCTTTATTCCTCATTCTTCACTCACAAAAGCTCACTACAAGTTTTTCAATGGAGAAGAGATGAGAAGAGGAAGAAGAACAACAAGTATTATAAAACCTAAAATACAAGATTAAGCACCCTTGGCTTTGGCAAGTTCTGGACTATTTATAGGCAGGGAACTGGAAATCTAGGGCAACAATCTGCCTCTTCATGAAAAGACCAAAATAACCCTGAAGTTTCGTCAACTGAGGAGGCCGTACGGCCGCGGTTCCGCGGCCTAAGCCTGCTAATGCCGCGGAACCGCGGCCGTTTAGAGGGATCGTGCCTTCATTTTTGATGGTGCTCCCTGATTTGCTGTGCCCTTTATTCTGGTATATGTTTTTTCTCAGAATATTTTCACGATTTTTCCAGAATTTCTGTTGAACAAAAAGGTGATGAATGTGGATCTTTTTGTCATGATTTTCTTGAGCTCCGCGTAGATTTCTTGGATCTTGTGTTTCCATTGAGCCTTGTGCATGAAGGTGACAATCGATTTGCCATTTTGTCTCTTAAACTGGTGTGTGGCAACATACGGATAGAGAGCGGAGACCCGTGTTTTATCTGTGGTTGGCAGGAGTCCGGATTTTGTCGTGTTTTTCCATGAATTTCATCGTTTAGAGCCGCGAACCTGTATCCTGCAATTGACTAGCAAACACGGCTCAAGAGTACCTACCGATAAGCAATATGATAAAAATTGGGCGGTATAAAAATGCAAAAATCTGATATGAACACATATATAGGGAGGACATTCTTGCTCGACATGATAGTATGCTATCTGGTTGCTCTTTATCTTAACATGTACACTTATTGTCTCTCCATTACATGTTGATAAAGCCCTTAGGATGAGTACTTGACTACCAGGATTATAATGCAGATCATACTAGTGGGGAAAAGGTAGTCGGTAAGTACATCCTTAGATTGTTCCTAGTCATGGGAGTATCAAGACAAGGCATCGATACTCCAGAGTAGACTAGCATATACGCTTCTCGACCCATATGATAGGCGATGGATGATCCCATATCCATTGGTGTTTGACATCAGAGAATGTATACGGGTGCTCAGTAGAGACTGGGTACACTGAACGGACTCACCGAGAACTCCTAGATGGTATTATACTTATCGTCGGATAGAAGTTCTCTGGTGACAGTGGTACAGGTTAGTCTGTAGACTCGAGATCGTCATAGAGTCTTGTGTGATTCCCACTGTGCTTTGATTTCCACCATACCACGGTCAAGAGATCATGCAAAAAGGTGGTTTTTGGGTACAGTCCGGAGTCACATAGAGTCAATGAGTGATATGAGGGGTTTTGTCTCTCCCGGTATTGGGAGTTGATGTTGCGCTATGCTCGATTGGCCATGACAGGAAATACCTGGTCAGGATTGCTGAAATTTACTGTTAAGTGTTATCAGTAGTTTCTCGAACCGTTATGGACCTTGCATCGGCATGACTTATCAGGCTATTGGGGTATGACGTTATACCATCCCCAGGATGTGATATGCGACATATCAGACGAAGAGACCGGACTGTACGGTAGTGTTACTGATTGGATTCGCAGGAGTACGAGCAGGCTTGCTTGTTGATCTTCTGATCGCTCAATACCCGGGTGGCCGTTACGTTTAGCAGACTGCTTGCGGCTTGTGGGTGTTTGATATGATCATCACCTACTGCCGGCGTATTGACGAGTTTTTAGAGTCCTACACAGAGGTTTCCTGGTTCATGCGAAACGGAGTAGGAGCACATATGTGATATGTGCGGGACCAAGATTAATGCGCGTATGAGATACCGCATTCTATTCACGACTTGTGACATTGGTCGGTTATATGTGATATAGCTGCAGGGTTCCCTAGCACGGCAGCAAGATTTCGAGAGGCATCGTCCATGCGAAATTCAAAAATTTGCCGTTCTAGCTAACCCTAACCCTAGAATCGTATACTAGAAATCGGACGGAATGAAATGCAAACACTTTACAACCAAAAGAGAACAAGGAATACAACCTTTGTAGACCGGTCCTTCACTTCATTAGCTCCGTGTAGTCGTCCCTTCGCTGTGATCATGAACTTTCGGACTCTAGAGAGGCTCCTATGAAGAAACGAACATGCTTGCATCGAAGTCTTCGAGGCCGAAGATGATCTACGTCGAGGAGACACTAACCTCTTCACTAATTGTGGAATTAGTGAAGAAAACACCCTATAATAAATAGCAAGTAGTAGAGGATGATGAAGTAGGAATTTTGTTCACTTTAGAAATCATTTTCTCAGTTATCTAAAATCTAGCAAGCTTTTTCCAATGAAGAAGAAGATGAATAATGAGCAAGAGAGAATGAACTCATGAGAGAGTGAAGCAACCATGGGTGAGTTAAGTATCATATATTTAACCATTGTAGAGACTTAACCAAGACTAGGTTAATTGGTAGGGTTAACAAATATCTTAGGTAAAACAAAACTTGAAGACTTAGTCAAAGATCTACAAGCATCTACAAGCTTATGTGCCATGACAAAAGCAATTAGTTTTGTAATTACCAAAATAAATAAAAATCCAAGCAATTAAACCATGCATGGTGTAAGTCATACACACACCTTTGTTGCATGTATCATCAAGCATGACACAAAATAATATACACTTATATATATATCACATATATACACATGCACGAAAACTAATGAGAAAAGAAATCATAAGTGAACTAATACTAGTTAATGTAAATTAATATATCAAATATATAATTATACATTAGATTATCAAATCAACTCTTGATTTAATAATCCGGCTATATCACATATAACTGACTAATATCATATATAACAACTTATCGAATCAACACTTGATCCGATAACCCGGCTATATCGCATATAACCGACAAATGTCACAAATCACGAGAATAGAATACGGTATCTCATATCGTATCAATCTCGATCCCGCACATATCACATATGTACTCCTACTCTGTTTCTCTTGAGCCAGGAAACCTCTATGTAGGACTCTAAAGACTCATCAATACGCCGGCAGTAGGTGATGATCATATCAAACACCCACAAGCCGCAAGCGGTCTGCTAAACGTAACGGCCACCCGGGTATTGAGCGATCAGAAGATCAACAAGCAAGCCTGCTCATACTCCTGTGAATCCAATCAGTAACACAGCCGTACAGTCCGGTCTCTTCGTCTGATATGTCGCATATCACATCCTGGGGTGGTATAACGTCAGACCCCAATAACCTGATAAGTCGTGCCGATATGAGGCTCATAACGGGTCGAGAAACTACTGATAACACTTACCAGTATATCTCTGAAGCAGCCCTGGCCAGGGACTTCCTGTTATAGCCAATCGAGCACATCGCAACATCAACCCCCAATACCGGGAGAGACGAAACCCCTCCTA
This sequence comes from Agapanthus africanus, assembly GCA_030015575.1. Classification (NCBI taxonomy): domain Eukaryota; kingdom Viridiplantae; phylum Streptophyta; class Magnoliopsida; order Asparagales; family Amaryllidaceae; genus Agapanthus; species Agapanthus africanus. Next base: position 384,693,925 of record CM057342.1, read on the forward strand.
TCGCTCATTGCCTCCATGTGATTCGGGACTGTACCCAAAAGCCACCGTTTTGCACGTTCTCTTGAACGTGGTAAGGTGGAATTCAAAGCACAGTGGAAACCACACAAGACTCTATGACGATCTCGGGTCTACAGACTAACCTGTACAAGTGTCACCAGAGAACTGCCATCTGACGTAAGGTATAATACCATCTGGGAGTTCTCGGCAAGTCTGTTCGGTGTACCCAGTCTCCACTGAGCACCCGTATACTATCTCTGATGTCAAACACCAATGGATATGGGATCATCTATCGCCCATCTACATAGGTCGAGAAGCTATACGCTAGTCTACTCTGGTATATCGATGCCCTGTCTCGATACACCTACGACTAGGAACATTTGAAGAATGTACTTAGCGACTACACTGTCCCACTAGTATGATCTGCATCATAATCCTGGTAGTCAAGTACTCATCCTAAGGGCTTTATCAACATGTAACATAGAGACAATTGGTGTACATGTTAAGATAAAGAGCAACCAGATAGCATACTATCACGTCGAGCAAGAAAGTCCTCCCTATATATGTCCAAGTATCCACTACAATATACATCGTATGTACGGTCCTCTAGGGCATACATATAACTAATAATCTCCCACTTGCACTAGGGTCATCTGTTGTAGTTTCCAATACCCAACAATCAGCAGTGGTTGAAGTATCTCATACTCAACCATCCCATAAAAGTCTCCCCTGGGAATAGACCTTTGTGAGTGGATCCGCCCTGTTCTCCTCTGTGTCTACTCTCCTAATCTCGATCTCCCTGGAGATCAACCATCTCCATGATCAGGTGATACTGCCTTAGAATATGTCTGGATCAATGATGGGACAGGGGTTCCTAGGCATAAGCCACAACTCCATTGTCACACAATGGTAAGAACTAAGTTCATCTCATGAACTTATATACATCCAGACTGTCTCTTTAGTAGCATCCTTGGTAGCGATGTATCCAGCCTTTATCGTCTAGTATGCCACGGTATCTAGCTTGAAACTCTTCCAACATATCGTCCCTCCATTTAGGGTAAAGACAATGCATGTGACTGACATTCAGTCAACCTTACCACCCTGGAAGCTATCCAGTGATTCTCCCCAGGATCGATTGATACCATCTCACTACACCTAGTGAGAATCCTAACATCCACTTAGATCTATCTCATAGATCCAAAACGCAGGATTTATGAGGTATCACCTTGATCCTTTATGGAGAATCCTTGTGATAAGAGGAGATTGACCGAGTGTAGCATAGGAAACTCCTTTCCTATCAAGAGTATGTCATCCACGTACAATACGAGGATCACCACCATACTCCCTACTACCTTTTTGTATATACAAGGTTCATCTACCATTTTGATGAAATCAAACTCTTTGACTACTATATCAAAACAGATATTCCAACTTCACGATGCCTGCTTTATCCCATAAAGCAACTTGCACACGTTTCCGCTGCTCCCACTGTCTACGAAGCCCTCTGGCTGTGTACTTATAGACGCTCTCTTCTAAATCACTATTTAGAAAAGCAGTCATGACACCCAATCGCCAGATATCGTAGTCATGGTATGTAGCAATGGCAAGTAGGATATGGATGGACTTAAGCATAGGCACTAGAAATGGTTTCATCATTATCCACACCTGGTCGATGACGAGAACCTTTTTCAACTAGTCTTAGCTTTGAAAGTCTCAACTTTTCCATGTACACCATGTAATATTCTTAAGATATACTTGCTCCTGATGGGAATTTAACCCTTCAGATATAGCAACCAAAGTCCATACTTTGTTGGTGTATATGGATTCCATCTCAAATCGCTTAGCATCCAGCCATTCTTACAGAGTCCTCACTCCTGATGGCCTGCTCGAAACTAGTTGGGTCATCATCTCATGATGCCATCCTCGCTCCCACTGTCATAGAGAAAACCGAAGTATCTCTCAGGTGGATGAGGAGCCCTACCAGATCGGTGGAGAGGCTGAGGTTCGTCGGGAACTATTGAATCCTTCGGTTTTACCAAATTATCAGCTGCAGTTTGTATAGCTGGAACTCCTTCCAGTTCTACCTCATGACCACTAATTTCTTCATAAAAAAATCCTTTTCTAAAAAGGTGGCATGCCGAGAAATAAAACACATTTTGCTCCTCAGTGTGGTAGAAGATATTCCCTTGCGAATGCTTGGGATATCCAACAAACTTCCATAGAACTAACCTTACCTCGAGCTTGTCCGGATTTTGCTTTTGGCATAGGCCGGACAACCCCAAATCTTAACATACTTAAAAGATGAGCTCTTCCCATACCATATCACATATGGAATGGTAGGCATCTAATTTGATTAGAACCCTATTCAATAAGTATGCAGCTTCTCAAGTGCATAAATCCCAAAAGGAAATAGGCAACGCAGTAATACTGATCATAGAGCACACCATATCACATAGGGTGCTATTGCTCCGCCCAGATACACCGACGTGTTGTAGTGTATACGGAGGAGTAATACTGAGAGAGAATCACATCCTCCTTTAGAATAGTCCAGGAATTCCGTGCTCAAGTATTCTCCTCCCTGATCACATCAAAGGACATAATACTTATACCTATTTTGGTTCTCTACTTTTAACTTATATTCTTTGAATTTCTCAAAAGCTTCAGACTTGTGTTTCAACAGGAGCACATGTGCGAATCTTGAGAGATCATCAGTGAATATAATGAAATATAAAGAACCAGTTCTGACATGTGTAGACAGGGAACGTTCAGTCGAAAATATTGCACTTTTGATATAACAGTTTCCTTACTTTTCTTAACTATTTAAAGGTGTTTATTTTAAATATAGAACATATTTGGATTTATCTGCAAAATACTATTTACCATATGTTTATATATTATAATTAAAATTATGAAGGAAAATATATGCATTTTATATTTATATAATATTTTGGTATTTGAAAATATGCATATCATATTAAATATTCTAATCACAATTCTTAAAAGATATAATATCATACAAATGGTTAGAATAATATTTCAAAATATATGCATAATATTTTAGAAATTAAAAGATGCATAGCATATCAAATATTCTTAATCATGTTTCTTAAAGATTTATTACCATATAAAGTGAATAGCATATTAAATATTCTTAATCAAGTTTCTTAAAGATTTATTACCATATATAATGATTAAGATACTCTCTCTAATTTAATAAATAGTACTAACATTATTCATAGAGATATTGTGAAAGATTTAGCTCAGGTCAAGAGATCAAGATGTTCAAGATGTCAGGATAAAAAAATCTGCCAAAATCATAAAATCAATACTGACAGGGACTCAGAATCCAGGCATGGAAATCACCATATTAGGAAATCACTATATTAGGTAATCACCATATTAGGTAACTTGGTTTTCTGATTTGAGAGCTATATAAAGGACCGAGGGCTAAAGTTAAAACTCATCACCTTTACCACAAAGCAAATCACCGTCAAAGAACAAGTGATCCACGACAGGTCCACGATTCAACGTGATAGGGCGACGTGAAAATCGACGGAGTGTCTACTTCCTACGGGGCAGAGATCGAGAGAAACTTCTTCCTCTTGTAATCTAAATTCGTAGGATTTGTATTTGTGAAGTTGATTAATAAAGGTAGATCATTTTGTTTAATTATTTATTTTTACTTTCTGCATTTTAATTATGATCTCATTCTCTATCTTTTCTTCTTCTTCTCAAAACATGCGTGAGTAATTCCTAGCTTGCTAGGGTTCGTAGGATTAGGGTAGAACAATGGATGAAAAAATATTTTAACTTCTTTTAAGTCTTATGAAGTTTATAAACTTTAGCAAAAGAATCGTTAACATCCTAATCGGGCGCGCTACCAATTTATTTCTAGTCTCGACCGCGATTTGAGATTTGATTAACAATTTTTTTTGTTAAGGGCTAGACATAAATAGAGATCAATGAAGGGACAAGGGTCAATAGTGGGGAAACTCTAGTTTCTTCCAAGAACCCTAATCCTCATTCATCACTATCAATCTAGTTTTAAATCTATCAATAGATAAAATGAGTAATCTTAATTAATCATCCATGACTACTAAATCTTAACGAACCCTACAAGCCTTTTTCTTATATAATTTGCATCAGTAATTAATATAGATCTTAAATAAACTATCCTCTTCTCTTCGTTTATTTTATTCAACACGTCTAAACTAAGATAAAAAGATTTCACGTTTCCCTGCGGACGACCCGTACTCATCTCGGCTAGCAACAAGTGACACCGTTATTGATTGCGGTTATTCTACAAACACTTTTTCACATCAATCAAATGGTGCCGTTGCCGGGGATACGTGCGTAATTTTCTTTTCTTACTATTCGTGTTGAAATTAGATCTATATCATAAAATAAACAAAACAGCAAATTGTGTATTTAACGATTATTGTGTGAAATTTGCAAGGAGATCTGGAGTCACAGATTTGAGGAAACAGAGATTCAGAGACATTCATCAAGATCCTGAGGTACAAGGAAGACCACGTAGCAAAAATCTTCAAAAGATCCTTCAGATTGGTGGCGGAAACGCGGCACAAAGAGAAGATTGGCGGCGGATCCACGGTGCATTTGGGGATCTAGGGTTGTAAACTTCTCTGGTATCTTTTCTATATCTTTCTCTCTCCTCTGAAAAATCCAATAATATATTTTCTGCAGGATTCTTTGCAAAATATCGCCGCTCAAAAATCTTTTTGCAAGTTTTGTTTTGTGGTTTGTTTTTGCATATTTTAATACGGATTTGAAGGGGCAAGACCAAAATTCAGATAAGGTGGGATTTAATCACCCTTCCTAAGCCTCACAAATCACAAAACAAGCATCCGCATCAACCCTACATTAATTAAAAAATATCTAGACAAGACTCTAAGGACCGTCGCGCTCAAATAGGACAGAGAAAGGTCGTGGGTAATCTATCGCTTATCCGCATTACTTTTGTGGTGTCTAGGCAAGTGTGTCTAAGGCAAGTGGTTACTTAATTAGGTCCGCTATTTTCAGTTATTCGTATAGCGGATACCTCCCACAGACCTGGCACTTACCTAGCCACGAGAGTAGTAAAGAGGTGGTAGAAGATTGATCGTGCGGCTTGTCCTTTGGAAGTCTAGGAGCGGTCTAGTGACTTGACCTAGGTGACCTTAGTTCTAGGGTTGATTGTGCATTTTTGTGTGATTTGTCTTAAGTCCGACACTTTTTTAAAAAAAAACAATTTTTTAAATAACACACACACTGCCACTTGCACTAAACCCGCTTAGTGCATGCTCGGCTGGACACAGGATCTAGTGCCCATCTTGTCCGTGTTTCGGCTATCGACTCCGAAGTTGGTGCTTCTTCATATTCTTTTTCCCCTCCATAACGACATCTTCCAAAATGGACGAATCTCCATCGGGATTGAACGATACCACTCTGCCACCACCCGCAGGTGTGCAGAACCCACCGCGCATCTCTCTCCAAGAGAGATGCTATTCTATACGTGGTCCCCTTTTTACTTGTCTATCCATTCCACCAGCCAACGGGGATAATTTTGAAACTAAACCCCACTTCATCAACCTGTTACCCAAATTTCATGGGCTCGAGTCTAAAAACGCGTACGTTTTTATCACCAAATTCGAAAACGTATGCGTAATGATGGGTACATCACAACTTTCTATGGATGCTATGCGCTTGCGTCTTCTCCCTTTCACCTTGTGCGACTTAGCAGAAAAATGGCTTTATAACACTGCCGCACACTCTATTACCAATTGGGACGAATTCGTGATAGCATTCCTTAAGAAATTTTACTCCAATCATAAGACCGCTCGTGTTCGGAGCGAAATCAACCAGTTTACCCAGCTTCCCAATGAACCATTTTGGAAATGCTTTGAACAGTTCAAGGATCTGCTTGTCCAATGTCCTCATCACGGAATAAAGAGATGGGATTTGTGCCGAATTATATATGAGGGCATTAATCCAGCAACAAAGCAGATGCTTGAAACCATGTGTCAATGCAATTTCATATCCAAAAACGATGGTGAAGCCTGGAAATACCTGGAAGATCTTGCTGAAAATACTTTGCAATGGGAAAGTGTTAGACCACCTTCATCTAGGGGAGGTATCCATCAGCTCGATGTTTCCATCGCAGTAAAAGCCGAAATGGAAGTGATACAAAAGAAACTCGAAGCTGTAGAGAGCAAATTCTCATCAGTCTCCCTAAACCAGGTTACGCTTCCCAAAACCATATGTGGTTGCTGTTCTGACCCATCACATTTGACGGAAGAATGTCTTATGAATGCACCATTTCAAGGTCAAGAACACACCAATGCTACTTTTCAGCAGCGACCTAGAAACGATCCTTATTCTTCCACATACAATCAGCGGTGTTGGAATCATCCTAACTTTGCTTGGAACCAAAACCAAACTAAAAATCAAAACCAGTTCTAAAGCAATTACCAAAGACCTCCTCCACAGCAACAGCAACCACCACAACAGAGTCAGCACCCCTTTCAATCACAAAATTTCAAAATCCGGTCAACAATTTTGTACCTTCTAATAATTCTTTCCAAACGGCCGGTACCGATAACTCCTCTTCACTCGCACAAACTTTGGATTTGTTTATGAAACATTCCATCTAAATGTCGGCTGATATGAGGTCTTCTATTGATACCATAAAAAAAGACTCTGCCTCCCACAGTGAGAGTATTAAATCAATAGAAGCCCAAATTGCACGATTACACACCGAAATGAGTGCTAGAGAGAAAGGGAAACTTCCGTCCCAACCCCTACCGAATCCTGGCCACTCACAAAGTTATAATGTGAGTTTCGTTACCATGTTGAGATCGGGAAGAGTGCTAGATAACCAAGTGGGTGAACAAGTTGATGATGTTGGTGATATTATTGATACCCCGGCTTCTCCTTCTTCCCCTAATTTGTCTAGTCTCCCACCTTCTTCCGAGCCTGTTCTCCGTGTTCCCCAAGGCTCGAACCCTCAGCCCACTTCCTCGAATCTATCTAAAACGATCCCCACTCCAATTTTGGGATCCATTCCATCCCCATAATCTTCTCCAATGTTGGACCCAACCCTTATTGATAAAGCACCTTATCCAAACAGGTTAAGGGACAAAAGACCAAGTCCACAAATGGAGAAGATTGTGGAAATTTTTAAGCAAGTTAACATAAACATTCCTCTCCTAGATGCTATTCAACAAGTTCCGTCTTATGCGGAAATCCTAAAGGACTTGTGCACTAGGAAGAGAAAAGTTCAAGTACCTAAATAAGTTTTTCTTACGAGTAATGTGAGCACTGCTTTTACACAACAACTACCCAAGAAACGAAAAGACCCCGGAAGTCCTACAATTTCTATTTCTTTTGGGGGTAAAAATATCAATCGTGCTCTACTCGATTTAGGTGCTAGTGTTAACTTGCTTCCGTATTCTGTATATGAGCAATTAGGGATCGGAGAGTTAAAACCGGCACACTGCACTCTTCAGATGGCCGATCGATCTATCACCCAACCTAGGGGTGAGCTAGAGGATGTGTTAATCAAAGTCGGGGAATTTATATTTCATGTGGACTTTATCGTTATAGATACACAACCTGTAGCGAACCCACGAAACCAAATTCCGGTGATTTTAGGTCGACCTTTTCTTGCGAATTCCAACACAATAATCAATTGTCGAAACGGCTCTATGAACCTATCCTTCGGGAAGATATCAATTGAGCTTAACATTTACAAGTTGGGAAGTAGACCCTCCGAACCCTATGCTCATGTGTGTTCTGTCGAAACAATAGATTCCGACAGCAGCGAAATTGAAGAGCTTCACGATACTGATCTCGACTCTGCTATTACGTTGTTGTCCGGGTCAACATCTAACGCTAAATGCGAACCATTTATGGAGTCCGAGTATCATCTCATTCTTTCCGATGAGATTATTATTCGGGATATCGATGAAAGCTTTGAAGAAATCTTCGCTGAAGAACTCGCATTCTTAGAAGACATGGACGTTGTGATGAATCAACCCCAACACAAAGAAGTTGAACTGCCACATCTTCTTCTTATCAAGAATGAGAATGCGAGTAATACATCATCATTGTTTCGTCTCTACAAACCGAGACGTACACCTTTTCCATTACACCTCTTATCTCCTCCCCACTTATTCACGTCAATAGGCGACATGTTCTTCCACCAACCTTGGTGCTTCATCGATAAAAATTTTGAATGGTTGGTGTTGAATTTTGGTCTTTGTAAGGCTTTACTTTGACCAATAATTTTAACCCCCCCCCCAATAATTTTAAATGCTTAATACTATTTTACTCAAGTTTGGGAGGGTGGATATTTTGGCTCTTGAAAGAAAATTTTTGCAAAATTACGAGCCAAAAAAATAAGTTTGGGGGAGAATTTCACTTTCATTATTTTTTGTCCCCTTTGATAACATTTCCTCCCAAATCTACAGATTTTGAGATTTAAAAGATGACAACAGTGAGGACACTGCTGCAAACAGGTTTGGGGGAGGTTTGTGCTTATTTACGTGTTACTTTGCATTATACTATATAAGCACAAAAAAAAATCTTGTGATAATAAAAGTTAGAAAGTGAAAATTTACATATGAAAGATAGGAATAGTTTAAGAAAAGTAAGAAGGTTAGATGTTTTCTTAAACGAAACTAGTAATAAGTAGTCATGAGCCGTTGTCTCAAGGGTTAGTAAGATGAAGGATTACTAAATCTGAGGATAAAAATAAGTCTGAAAAATAGTCCATATTCTTGAGGCCAAACATCTGAATGTTGATACCCTACTATACGCACTTACACACATCTTGAAACTTGGGATAGTAGAGGATATCTTGAAATGCTCTTGTCTAAAAACCTTAGTATGAAGGAAAATAAAAAAGTATAAGTGGTGAAGAAAGAAAAAAAATGAACACTGGTATTGTAATTGCTTAAGGCAGTATAAAAAAAATATAGCGAGTGTGCTTTATCACCTAGTGCCTTAGACCAACTGGTTTAAGAGCTACTGCTAAGCCTTAGGTGTCACGACCCGAAAGTACGGAACGTGACCGGCACTTAGATTACGAAGCGTCTAGAGGCGCCACGTGACCTAAGTAAGCCGAAGCCCAGAGATCTAAACCATAAAAGAAGAAAAAGAAGAAAAGAAAAGAAAACAAGTAAAAAAAAAAACATCAGCAAATTTTACCAAAAATTTCGGCAGAGTCTCCTCTGTAAAAACTGGCCCCCAAAGGGGTACAACAAGTATAATATGAATAAACAATAAAAAGCATCCCCAAACGGGTGCTAGCATCAACGCCAACAGGCGGAAACAACCACAACAAGCACAATAATATACAACGCCAGAGGGCGAGGCTCAAAACTCAAAAGAAAGAAAAACCACCAGATCAGAATAATACAGGCGCGACTCTAAGGTCGAAGTAAAAGACTGGTCCAATAACTTATCAAGTAATACAAATATGGTTGATGGAGCTTACTAGATACAAATGAATGAATAAACGTACAATGGTGGTTCGGATACAAGTGAACCAACCTACCGTGCCAATCGCCCTGAAGAAAAGATGTGCCAACAAGCTGCCACGGGAAACCTGTACATCGAACCTGTAAAGAATTTGGCACAACGGGGGTGAGTTGCCAACTCGTGAGTAGAAGACATCTACGAAAAGAAATCGAATGCACGACGCTATCCTAGGTCATAATAATACACTACTATATCCCAAACATCTAGTAATAGCAGGGTAATACTACGTGTAAGTGCAAATACTCCGTGTCGTGTCAGTGCCTCATATAGTACTAAGTCATATGAAATGAAATGCATGCACCATGAATGTAAAGTCACAAATCCTGAAATCCAGATATATATGTATGAGAACCTTTAGCCGTTATCATAGTAAAGTGTGTATAAGCATCTGAAATCTCAACAATGAAATCCATGGAAATCCGTGTCAAGCATCGACACAACACATGTAACCTCAAGTATCAATATGTCGGGCTCCGTCAGTCCGGATCGGCCCATATCATCAAATCCCACGACAACGGTCGGTATCCTCCGGATATCCGCCGCGCCAGACATCACCGGTAGGTAGCCTTCCCCTGCCAGGCTCATCGTCTACAACTCGATCTTCTTGCCCCGGGGTGCCATACCGGGCCCACCATGTACCCGAGACGGTTCATCCACTCCTCGAATCGGGTCTCGAAATCCATCAGAAAACATGAAATACTCATGGTGGACGACACATACATCACGAGAAAACCGCATCTTATTTTTAAAAAAAGAGAAGAGGAGAGAGAGAGAAGTTTTTATATATTTTTTTGCGGTTTTCCCCAAAAATCCAGAAATCTCATAGAAATCCAAATCTCAAAATCATGAGTACTATATGATAAGTGTCGGCATATGCCCATAATACTGCATGATAACACGAAAATATGAATGCATGGATGTCTAAGTAATGAATGTCATGTCTTATACTTAACATCAGAGAGTGATCACAATACTACATCGGTTTAGTTGTTAACTGATTCTATTAATAAAAGATAATATGATCTAAAGTGTACGTGACATAGCAATTACCGATGATGATGTGTGTGAGCCGGCAAATAAGTGTGCGTGGAATATGCGCATCATCGGTAATGGTGCTGGTGTCCTAACAGGTAAGGTTTATACTATTTATAGCAACATATGTATGAACATGCAACATTATGATTACAGTGTGAAAGTAAAGACGAATGTATATTACCTACTCATTTAATATACTAATACTGCTACCACTATATGACTCGAACCTAACCTAGTGTCCATCTAACCTCCTAAGGAAAACTAAACCTAAGAACTAGTCAATAGAAATAAGAGTCTACCTAAGGTCTGAATCAATATCTCTAATAGTCGGTGATCCCGCCTCAACAACGTCACGTACGTAGTACGGCTTCCTTGAATCAAGAGTGCGGATCAATCATCAAATCTAAGCCTCGTACGGTAAAATCCATCGTACGGCATCCCAATGTCGGGGTACGGCCAAGTATCTCCTAGGTGTCTCCTCATTCGTATAATGTCGTATGTATCATATTGTGATTAAGTCATACTCATATGATATCGGCATCAGGTCACACCAATATAATGTCAAAATCAAGTTATACATATATCATATCGTAATCAGTCACAAGTTACAGTCCGAGTACTATTCTAGCGTCCCATGTACATCAATATCACCACCACTCTTTGTAATTTATATATTCAAGTTCATTATCTCATTCCCTAATGATCCGCTAACACTTTATTACGACTGTATAGTCAAAAATCACGGCATCAAGCCCAATTATACTATTTCATCATACCTCGGATATCATATCACATCACTGAATCACCTATATGTGTTGTATATATATGTATATACCTATACCTAGTTCTATATATATACACATACACGTACCCCATGTCGATTTTCAGTGTGTGCGCTGGTGTGTTTCTATCTGAAACCTACGAACCTCTTCCAAGGTACTCATCCTCTGATATAGTTTTCCTAAATCGGTCTAGTCCAGCCTAGGGTCAATATTAGGGTCCTACTAGGGTCACGTCTGGTTTCCTAATGTCAATAAGTACTATTCCTATTCTACGTTGCGGGGGTGCTAAACGCCATCCACCCGACTTCCCCCCGTAGATATGCATCTACTCACCTGGTCTATGTCTGCCGAAGACAGTGTCGCCATCCTCCTCTTCATCGCCCGCAGTCCACGTGAGGGTACCTAGACGCAAACATATAAATAGCATCGTAAACCGAATCACATACAAAAGTCAAACGATACGAAGAGCAAGCACAGGTTAAAACCTATGTCCCGTCCACGCAAAAAAACCAAATACCGCTCGATATCGGCGTACAAACTCCGATGGATCGAGATAACATCATCAAACAACTTGTAGTTTTAAAACACATTACTTATATTGTAAAACATGATCAAATTCATCGAAACACTAAAATCGATCAAATCGTCCGTTTTCGAAAAACCCGAAAATGCCAGTTTACCGTTTTTCATCGAAACTTGACATTTAAATGAAACCAATGGTCATAAAACTCATTAAATAGCATTACTAGACTATACAAACCATTACTATATTTTTATTACACAATTTTGCATTTATTTGAAATTTCTAGTTTGCAACTTTTAACAATTTTAACATTTTCCAAGCAAAATACCACAATTCCACCTCAAAACATGATTTTGCATAAATTAATCACTTAAACCACAATTTATGATGATAATGATGTAATGAAACTATAATTATATTTTTAATCACATTTATTTAGAAATTCCTAAAATCTAGTTTACAAAATAATAGCATTTTATCACTATTTTTCCAATTATCAAAATAATCTAGTGATCAAACTAGGTTTTTCATTCAATTAATATGCTAATATTCTCACTAAAATTACCATCTAATGATAACACCCTTAATAAGAATTTTATTTTACCCACAACACATTTTAGAAAAAATCTAGTTAGCTAAATAGTTTAAATTAAACAATTTCGATCAACAATTTATTATACCACCACCATGCAAGAATTTTCCACTCTAAAAGATGTTAAACTAGCTATTATAACCCTAATTAATTAACAAAAACCACCTCTTGAATTTTCAAACCCTAACTTGAATTTTAGAATTTGCAACAAGAATTAATCTAATTAATCTAATTATGCTTTAAAAGAAATATCTAATAGAAATAAAACAAAAAAGAAGGATTTATACCTCCACAACCTCATGTCCAAACTTGAAAATGAGCCTCAAAAATACATGCTTTCCCACTCCAAAATCCATGTAGAGAAGAGTAGAAAATAAAGGGTATGAAATAATTAGGTTTTTGTGGAATTTAAATTGGATTTTTGTAGTATTTTTGATGATTTTTGAATAAAAATGAGGTGGAAAATGTGGGGGGCAGCCATGGTGATGGGGAGGCCGGCCAAAATAAGGGGAAGAGGGAGAAACACATGAGAAATGGTGTAGAAACTTCTCCAAAATGTCATCATCTTAATGTCTTTTCATGCTTTATTCATTTTCTTTTAATTCTTTTCTAAAATAACTCAAGAAAGATCTAGAAACAAGGAAAAATTTGCAAATAAATTTTGCATGATACACACTAAATTCTAATATGCCATGGTTCATTTTTACAAATTAAAACCATTTTAATTTGTAATTTACACTAATTTAGTGTAAAAATAAAGCTTATGTTAATATTTAAAATAATTAATTTAAGAAAAATATTTTATTAAACCAAAAATTTATAAGTGGCTAAATAAACACTATTTACTAGTAATTTCATAATTAAAATAGATATTTTTAAATTTATAGTGAAAAACAATCACGGTTTGGTTTTACGAAAAATACATTTTACTTTACCGAAAATCCTAAAATTCACTTAAACACTTTTATTCATTTAATTATTTATTTAATTATTTTTAAAATGTTACATTAGGTGTTGCGAAACGAGGAATTACGCCTAAATGCGCGAGCACATTTTGTAATCGGTTGGTTAGTATCTCAAGAAGTATTAACGGTCGCATGAAGAATGTGTGAGCAATTTTAGCGAAAATATTCACCAACTATAAAGTACTGTGGAAGATAGACAAGAGTATGATAGCTTGAATTGAATTCTCTAAGTGTAAAGATGTCTTTTACACACACGTAGGGGTATATGATCAATGTTTGGAAAAAAGAAGGGGAGGAAAACTAAAGGCGATGTTTTATTGAGGGATGATGTGATTTCTAACATCTTTTCACGACTATTAAGATAGGGCTCATGGCAACTGAAAATCTAGTATAGTTGGAAACTCTTATTTTCAAGTTCTTTCTTTTATAATTCATATCTTTATATGTTAATTTCACCATCTTCCTTTTATTATAGGAGACAACACTCCTCCTACTAGGGACACCTAAAGGTTTAACGGTTTGTTGCATATGCTCAGTGAAATCGTGTTGCCTACGAAAGTGTGTTAGCTAGTTTTTATTTTCTTCTTTCTCCCTCTCTTGAATAACAAGTTTTCTCGGGACGATCAAAGTTAAGTTTAGAGGTATTTGTTCAGTCGAAAATATTGCACTTTTGATATAACATTTTCCTTACTTTTCTTGAATATTTAAAGGTGTTTATTATAAATATAGAACATATTTGGATTTATCTGCAAAATACTATTTACCATATGTTTATATATTATAATTAACATTATGAAGGAAAATATATGCATTTTATATTTATATAATATTTTGGTATATGAAAATATGCATATCATTTCAAATATTCTAATTACAATTCTTAAAAGATATAATATCATGCAAATGGTTAGAATAATATTTCAAAATATATGCATAATATTTTAATAATTAAAAGATGCATAGCATATCAAATATTCTTAATCATGTTTCTTAAAGATTTATTACCATATAAAGAGAATAGCATATTAAATATTCTTAATAAAGTTTCTTAAAGATTTATTACCATATATAGTGATTAAGATACTCTCTCTAATTTAATAAATAGTACTAACATTATTCATAGAGATATTGTGCAAGATTTAGCTCAGGTCAAGAGATCAAGATGTTCAAGATGTTAGGATCAAAAATCTGCCAAAATCATAAAATCAATACTGACAGGGACTCAGAATCCAGGCATGGAAATCACCATATTAGGCAATCACCATATTAGGTAACTTGGTTTTCTGATTTGAGAGCTATATAAAGGACCGAGGGCTAAAGTTAAAACTCGTCGCCTTTACCACAAAGCAAATCACCGTCAAAGAACAAGTGATCCACGACAGGTCCACGATTCAACGTGATAGGACGACGTGAAAATCGACGGAGTATCTACTTCCTACGGGGCAGAGATCGAGAGAAACTTCTTCCTCTTGTAATCTAAATTCGTAGGATTTGTATTTGTGAGTTTGATTAATAAAGGTAGATCATTTTGTTTAATTATTTATTTTTACTTTCTGCATTTTAATTATGATCTCATTCTCTATCCTTTCTTCTTCTTCTCAAAACATGCGTGAGTAATTCCTAACTTGCTAGGGTTCGTAGGATTAGGGTAGAACAATGGATGAGAAAATATTTTCACTTCTTTTAAGTCTTATGAAGTTTATAAACTTTAGCAAAAGAATCGTTAACATCCTAATCGGGCGCGCTACCAATTTATTTCTAGTCTCGACCGCGATTTGAGATTTGATTAACAATTTTTTTTATTAAAGGCTAGACATGAATAGAGATCAATGAAGGAACAAGGGTCAATAATGGGGAAACTCTAGTTTCTTCTAAGAACCCTAATCCTCATTCATCACTATCAATCTAGTTTTAAATCTATCAATAGATAAAATGAGTTATCTTAATTAATCATCCATGACTACTAAATCTTAACGAACCCTACAAGCCTTTTTCTTATATAATTTGCATCAGTAATTAATATAGATCTTAAATAAACTATCATCTTCTCTTTGTTTATTTTATTCAACACGTCTAAACTAAGATAAAAAGATTCCACGTTTCCCTGCGGACGACCCGTACTCATCTCGGCTAGCTACAAGCGACACCGTTATTGATTGCGGTTATTCTATAAACACTTTTTCACATCAATCAGATGTACATACATCATCATGTATCAATCCCAAGAGTTCACCAACTCTTTCTCTGGTTCCAATAAACAGAGTTATGGTCATCTTTTCTTTGTGACATGACTGGCAAGTTTCACAAGATATAAATTCAAACTGATTTAAATATGCATCTTAATGTAACTTAGCTAGTCGGATCGCATTGATATGACCTAGTCTACAATGCCTCAAGAAGGATTCATTCATTTCTGAACTCTTCCTCTTGTGTGTGTTCTGTACGTTAAGAACTGTAGTTTGATTTAGAACGTATATGCCATTAGATAACGTGCTTGAACCGATTAACTCTTGATATAGGAAATGTTCAAAACATTATCCATCAAAATTATATCCTTCTTTACTAAATAAAGAAACTGATATGATGTTGTATATCAGGTTCGGTATCTAATAACATTCGTTCAGAATCAATGTATTTGGTAATACAGGGTGATAACTGCCAACAACTTGGCTGCAACAATTGCACCATTTCCAACTCTTGAAATTTATCATCCATTTCTCAGTTCTCTACCTATCTGTAACCCATGTAACAGATTACATATGCGGGATCTTGATCCGGTATCTCATACCCAGAACGTAAAGGAAACTGAGAAACAGTTCTCGGTAATGAACACACCCGAAGAAGATGCATCAGCATGCACTTTCTACGTTTGGGCGGCACGAGAATCCTGGTAATCCCCTATATACTACTCGGTCTTATAACAATTATAAGTTAGAGCGGGACCAACGTTCCCTAGAGCAGTATAACAAGCGGGTATGGTCAATACATCCGTTTTATTATCTTGATTAAGGTGTCACATAGTCGCTACCTGGAGAGAGAGAGAGGAAAACACTCAGCATATGCTCTTGCAAGACTAGATTGGTTATTGATATATCTAATCAGGATGGCTCCCACTGTTTTAATCGGATCTTCCTTCAAACCCTAAAAGGTAAGACTAGCCGGGATTAATTACACCCTACAAGTTCGCCAATCTTTCAGCCAGGCCAGTGCCGGTACTTTGAGGGAGGCACCCCGTGCTTTCGCACAGACCTAATTAAAATAAACCTCGTTTTCCCAGGGACGTAACCCCGTTGACAACTTTCTAGACACCTACTTGATCGGCTAGTTGTAATTTGTAAAACTCTTCCAGGAGTAACTCTTACTCGCAGTGGGTATCGGGATCCAACTGTAGGGTTACAAGGCACTCTAACATGCCCAATTTAAAATTTAGCCGTGCCAAACAACCCTAAACAAGATCTTTAAACTAGAGATTAAGTGAAAACAAAAGCAAGTGAACAACTTTATTTCTAAGAGTTAGGGATTACAACCTTTATAGTCCGTTCCTTCACTTCTAAAGCTCCGTGTTGACGTCCCTTGGCTGCGATCATCTAGATCCCGGACTCTAGCGATGGTTTCCTCGGAGAAAATAACGGGCTAGCTCGTTAACTTCGAGGCCGAAGATGATCTACGTCGAGGAGACTCAAACGCAAGCTCCATCTTCACTAGGTCATGAACTTTGTGAAGAGAACACCCTAAACTAAATGGCAAGTAGTAGAGGATGATGAAATAGAAAGTGGGTTCACTTTGGATTTGGATTTCTCACTCTATTTCTTCACTTGAAAATTTCTAGCAAGATTTTCTTCTTCTTGAAGAAGAAGAAGAAGAAAGAAAAGAATAAGAATAATGAATTATCTAAAAAGAATAATCAAGTGAAGTCTATCATAATGCAACCATGGGTGAGTTTGCCTTTGTAGAGACTAAACCATAGTTTGAGGTAATGGTTTGGTTAATGAAAATCTTATGCAAAACAAAATGAGTGGACTTTGTCAAAGATGCTTAAAAGCTTCATGAAGCTTTAAGCCAAGACAAAGAAAGCCACCATTTTGTTTTACCAAAATAAATAAAAACTGTCACGCCCCGCTTCCCAGAGTACGCAAGATTGGGCACATGACATAGCCAACCATGCTACCTGTGGGTAGGAAGTATCCATCCACAGTCACATTACGGCTGTAGGGATATCAAGAACAAGATATATAAACTAATCTAACACATGTCCAAGTCCATAATAACAAGAGTCAATGAACAATAAGTGCGGAAGCAAGTGATCCAATGCAATAATAGAAAGGTACGTCCCGTAATGCGGGATCGCACCGGGAAATAAAATGCAATAAGTAAACTAACCACTACAGAACTCACAAATCAGCCTGCTGGCTGCAGTACTCCTGCTCGGTCGACGACAGTGGTAAGGAATCTGGGCCATGCAAAACCCAGACGTCAGCGCGTCATGTCAACCAATAATATATACGAACATGGTAATAAGCAATGCAGGGATGAACATGAATAAAGCAGTACTATGAAATAACAGTGCAGGGTAATGTGCAGTGGTAAATAAACTGTCCTATCAGGTTTCTACTCTAAAGTCTTTGAAATCAATTGGTGACTCGTCGATGTAACTCAATAGTATCCCGTGCATGCCCGGGACCACGGTCAAGACCCTCGGGGCTGAATCCGAGACGTGCCGCTAGGCAGTAAACAGGTAGCAGGATGGACGAGTGATGTCAGCATCATCACTCCCGGACTGGCCAAGCCCGTAAGACTGATCAGAACAAGTATCGAACTGTTGAGTTACAAGTCGGTTTCACCTTTGATTTCCCCATACCCCCAAGTTATGTATGTCAGGTCAGGTATTCAATAATCAAGAACTAATGCCAACACAGAATTGGTAACAGGTCAGGTTTGTCTGGATAGACAACAGGAGTGGTCCATGAGGACCCCAAGTCAGGTTTGTTGGCATTAGGCATGAGATCGGGTAACAAGTCATGTCGTGGTACAACAGGTTGAGTCGGTTTGTATATATATGTCATGTGTAGCAAGGTCAGGTCAATATGTAGTGCAATCGAGTACGTGCTCCCAACAGGTATACAATCGAACAATAAACAGCAGCAAGAATTTAAAGTAAACGGCAATGATAGTCACTTAATCACAATGGTGCTTTGTATTATCTTTATTAACAGGTTCAAGCACCCTTGGGGTGCAATAGTCACAAGGTGAAACAATATCAACAACATAAAGTAATGAAGCTACATGAATTTAAGACTAAAGCATAAATAATTGTCTCGTGGATGATTTAACGAATAAAGCAAGGACGATCTAATTGGTTTAGTTAGTTAAAGTATGGATTGATAGCAGACCGATTAATTACAAGAAACTACTATAATGATTCAATGTTAAAGATACTTGCAACCATCAATTCTAAGTTATACTAAATATCGATATTACCATCCACTGTGTGGTTAAATTAAATAATATGATAATTAAATGTATAGCAAGACTTGATCTTGTATTAGCATGTTAAAGCAAGTATTCGGATACTTGCCTCGACGGTTTCGCAAACCGGAAAACACGAATGCAAAGTCGGCGGAAAACACGAGACGGATGCACGGGCCACGGATCGAGTCCAAACAGCGAACAGCGGGACCACACGGACCAGAGTACTTCGCTGGAAAGTCGGGTCCAAACGACGGCACGGCCGGAATCCGGCGAAAGTCAAAAAGGCGACGAAGTTAGCAAAACATACAATACCCGTACACTAAGACCAGCGGGGGTTTAACATTAATGGAAAGTTAAAGAGATGCTTACAGGGAAGAACCAGGGGGCAACCACGACAGGTTCGACGGCGAGGGGCGCGCCGGCGGCGAACAGGGAATGCGGCGAGGGCTTGGAGGTGGCTGGATCGAGATGCAGCGAGTAGGGGAGAGGCAAGGGCCTGGTCTGGGCTGCAGGAGGAAGAGGAGGTGGTCGTCGGTGTGCCGGCGACGACGAGGGGGTCGACGGTGTCCCTTTTCCGGCGAACCAGAGGGTTAGGTGATGGGGGTTGGGCTCGGGTTGGTGGTGGTCCGGCGAGGGGAGGAGGAAGAAGACGACGAGGTCGGGACGAGGGTGAAGGGAGGAAGATTCTGGTGTCGGCGGCGATGAGAGGCGGCGGCGACGGCGAGCACTGCGTGCTGGTATGGCGTCGGGGGTTGGGTTGCAGGCTCGGGAAGGAGGGAGGAGAGGAGGTAGGGGTGCGGTTGGGCTGTGGAGGTGAGGACGGTGACGGCGAGGTCGCAGGGAGGTCGACGGCGACGGCAAGAGATGGCTAGGGTTAGGGTTCGGGGTTCGCGAGGTTTCTCGTGTGAGGGAGAAAGAGGAACAGTGGGTTTATATAATAGATAGAGAGAGAGAGGGATTGTTACAGAGAGAGAGAGAGAAAAGATTAGATAGAGAGAGAGATTGTTAGAGAGAGATAGAGAGAGATTGAGAAACGGAGAGAGAGAGAGAGTGTTGGTGGGGCCCACGAGGGTTTTAGCCCCTCGTGATTGGCTGAGATGGGTACGAGAATATTAAAAGGAAATTTTAAGAGATTAAAAAAAGATTTTAACGTTAAAAATTTAACAGAACATATATTTTATAGTTTAAATATATTAAATTAAAATGGGTATTTCGGCGCTAAATGAAACATTTCCAAATCGCGCCCGGGTTGCGCCCAAATGTTTCAAATTCAAATTATAGGATTTTAAGCGAGTTCCAAATTTTGAAGTGAGGTGTTTTATGATTAAAATGCATGCCCCCAAGTCGGACACTTGCACGCGCGCGTAGTCGTCCAAACTTGCCCGTTTCACCGAACGGGACGAAATCTCGACGCGCGGACGCTACCACGCAACTAGTGGCGACGAGTAGGCCAACATGGATATTTTTAATTTCATTTTAGGTGTTAAAATTTGTTATGTGCCAAAATGACTTAACCGGTTAAAATTTAGCAATAAGCGCCAAACAATCAGGATAAATGAAATGAGCAATGTATAACACTCAACTAGTAATAGAAATAGTATTATTGGGCTCGGGTGTTACATCATACCCAACTACAAAAAGAATTTCGTCCTCGAAATTCCAAGAATACAAGATAGCTAACTACAGGAAAAGGTGAGGAAATTTCTGCCGGATCTCGTCTTCTCGCTCCCAAGTGGATTCTTCATGCGATCGATTACCCCAAGAAACTAGCACAAGGGGGATAATCTTGTTCTTGAGAACCTTTTCTCTTCGATCCTTGATTTCAACTGGTCGCTCCTCAAAAGTTAGGTCCTCCCGTACAGTCAACTCCGAATGATCCAAGACGTGAGTTTCATCGCGAACATACCTCCGTAGTTGAGACACATGAAACACATCGTGTACTCCTGCCAATGACTGTGGTAACGCCAAACGGTACGCTACCTCTCCAACACGCTCCAATATCTCGAAGGGTCCAACGAATCGAGGACTAAGCTTTCCCCGACTCCCAAAGCGAATCACCCCTCTAGTCGGTGATATCTTCAGGAATACCAAATCACCCACGGCGAACTCTAGAGGTCTTCTTGACGTGTCAGCCCAACTTTTCTGTCTGTCTTGAGCTGCCTTCATATGCTTCCTAATGGTATTCACCTTCTCGACTGTCTGTACCACAAAATCTGGCCCTAGTAACCTTCGTTCACCAACGTCATCCCAACAAACAGGTGAACGGCACTTACGACCATACAATGCTTCAAACGGAGCCATCTGAATAGTCGCTTGGAAGCTATTGTTGTACGAAAACTCCACCAGGTGTAGATGATCCTCCCAAGAACCTTTGAAGTCCAACATGCAAGCCCTCAACATATCTTCAAGGGTTTGGATCGTTCTCTCCGATTGTCCATCAGTCTGAGGATGATAAGCTGTGCTAAACTTCAATCGAGTCCCCAAACTTTCTTGTAAACTCCTCCAAAAGTGCGACAAGAACCGAGTGTCCCGATCGGACACGATGCTTACCGGTACTCCATGCAATCTTACAATCTCCTGCATGTACCGCTCTGCCAAAGTCTCCGTCGATTGACCAACCCGAAAAGGAATAAAGTGAACTGCCTTGGTCAACCGATCGACAATCACCCATACTGCATTGTTGCCCTTTGGACTCCGCGGTAAAGCCGTCACGAAATCCATGGTTATATGTTCCTACTTATCTGAGGGATCGGAAGTGGTTGCAACAAACCAGCAACCCTTTGGTGTTCAGCCTTGACTTGCTGACACACCAAGCACTTAGCCACGAAGCGAGCAATCTCCCGCTTCATACCTTCCCACCAGAAGTGCTGTCGAATATCTCGGTACATCTTTGTCCCTCCTGGATGTACAGAGTAAGCTGAACTGTGTGCCTCCTTCATAAGCTCTTCACGCACATCCCCTTTAGGCACACACACACGGCTACCATATCTCAACGAACCATCTTCGTGGATCAGTAAATCGGTTCGCAGCCCGGCTTCAACCTGCTCTCGAAACTTTTGCAGTCTAGGATCCTGCGATTGTGCTGCTTTAATCTTCTCAACTAAGGACGACTGTACTTGCAACTGCATCAACTGTCCCGTAGCATGTGGTAGCACAACCTCCAAGTAAAATCTCTGAAAATCCGCAATGATCTCCCTTTGTGCGGTCAATACCTGAATTGCTGGTAACCGACTTAGCGCATCCGGCACGACGTTAACTTTTCCCGGATGGTACTTAAGATCAAGGTCGTAGTCGGCCATCAGCTCCAACCATCTGCGTTGCCTCATGTTCAACTCCTTCTGAGTGAACACATACTTCAAACCCTTGTGATCTGTAAAGACTTCGACTCTCTCGCCCAAAAGGTAGTGTCTCCAAATTTTCAAGGCGAAGATCACGGCCGCAAGCTCCAAGTCATGAGTCGGATAATTCTTCTCATGAGTCTTCAGTTGTCTCGATGCGTAAGCGACGACTTTCCCATTCTGCATCAAAACACATCCCAATCCTTTTCCGGATGCGTCGCTGTGAATCACCAGTCCTCCTGAATTATCCGGTACAGTTAGGATAGGGGCGGTTATCAACTTCTGCTTCAACGTCTCGAAGGCCAATGCACATCCATCCGTCCAAACAAACGGTACCTCTTTGCGCGTAAGCTTGGTTAACGGCTCTGCCAAACGAGCGAAGTTTTCCACAAATCTCCTGTAGTATCCGGCGAGTCCAAGAAAACTTCTTATCTCCGCAACATTCTTTGGAATAGGCCAATCTTGAACTGCTGCAATCTTTTCGGGATCGACGGCGATTCCATCACCCGACACGACATGCCCCAGAAATTTTACTTCTTCCAGCCAGAATTCGCACTTACTCATCTTCGCGAACAATTTCTCCTGTCTCAGCGTCTGCAGTGCGATCTTTAAATGCTCAGCATGTTCCTCCAGACTCTTCGAGTACACCAGAATATCGTCAATGAATACCACAATAAACTGGTCCAAGAATGGTGAAAAGACCATGTTCATCAAATCCATGAATATTGCCGGCGCATTCGTCACTCCGAAGGGCATCACTAGATACTCAAAATGTCCATATCGAGTTCGAAACGCCGTCTTGCAAATGTCTTCTGCTTTCACTCGGACCTGATGATATCCTGATCGCAAATCCAGTTTCGAGAATACCCTCGCGCCACTAAGCTGCTCAAAAGTTCTCCAATGCAAGGGATCGGGTACTTGTCCTTACTAGTCACCCGGTTTAATTCTCGATAATTGATGCACATCCTTCTCGTGCCATCCTTCTTCTTTACTAGAAGAACTGGAGCTTCCCAAGGCGAGTTGCTGCCTCGAATCCAACTCTTCTCAAGTAATTCACCAACTTGCTTCTTAACTCCTTCCAATTCCACTGGTGCCATCGGATAATAAGATTTTGATACTGGCGCTGCACCGGAAATAAGGTCAATCGCGAACTCCACGTCTCGCTTCGGCGGTAAGCCCGATATATCCTCAAACACACCCATAAAGTCGCGAACAACTGCCGGCTCTTCTTTACCATCAACTTCTATAGCTGCAAGAACACTGTTTGTCGGCCTAGCCCTAAACTCGACTGGCCCGACAGAACTGCTTCCTTACCGCAACTGCTGTCTGCATCGTTGGCCGCGAAAGGTCCAGCGAGACTACTGAGTCTCGTCCATTCTGCTGCATGTACGTCCACAGGTGCTCCACTTTGCCTCAGCCCAATAAATTTCTCTTCCATTTCCTCCCGTGCAGTCCGCGGGAAGAACTTCTCCAGGAAACTCTTAGAGAAATCCGTCCAACTGATTGGCTTGGGCAAGCGGTCTCCTCCACAAGCCATCACTCTCGGGCGTAAACCACTAACTGAATGCGCACCACATCAACTCCTTTGTCCCCTGGGATCTGCGCCGCAATCAGCAAATTCTCCGTGTCATTAGCCACTGCTCGGCTGGCAAAGGCTCCTCCAGACCAGTGAAACTAGTAGGACCCAAACGTCTGAAATCTGCCACAGTCCCTACTCGGTCAACTGGTCTAGTTCCAACCTCGTTCACAGACTGCTGAACGATCTGCAAACCTTCCTGAAACGAGTCCACCTGCTGCTGGATCAGCTCGGTCTGTTTCTTTGATTTCCAGCATTCCTCTTATCACTCCAAGCATGGCGGCTTCGTTCACACGCCTCTGGTACGTCTTCAACTTCTTACCTGTCATAATCCTGAACTCAAAATACCCAACATTAGCATGATGATAGATTCTGAAATGTGGATCAAGGCTAGAACTCCAAGATACTTAAATAGAGTACCGCATTGTAGCTATGCCGCGGTATCATAGCCGCAATTACTTAACTCCACCCAAGTCGCCTAAGTCCTAGAGATACCAAGGAATTAGGTTTTCGAGTTGATAAATGCAAAGTAAGTTTGCATGTCGACATGATCCGGAAGAATGATTCAAAGATGGTAAAACGGTCAAGGTGGCAGGACATGTTTCCTAATCACGGGTATTATGATTCGTGTATCGGGTGCAATACCCAACTACAAAGAATCAACCCAATTAACCTATGGCTCTGATACCAAAAGAACCATGTCACGTCCCGCTTCCCAAAGTACGCAAGATTGGGCACGTGACATAGCCAACCATGCTACCTGTGGGTAGGAAGTATCCATCCACAGTCACATTACGGCTGTAGGGATATCAAGAACAAGATATATAAACTAATCTAACACATGTCCAAATCCATAATAACAAGAGTCAATGAACAATAAGTGCGGAAGCAAGTGATCCAATGCAATAATAGAAAGGTACGTCCCGTAATGCGGGATCGCACCGGGAAATAAAATGCAATAAGTAAACTAACCACTACAGAACTCACAAATCAGCCTGCTGGCTGCAGTACTCCTGCTCGGTCGACGACAGTGGTAAGGAATCTGGGCCATGCAAAACCCAGATGTCAGCGCGTCATGTCAACCAATAATATATACGAACATGGTAATAAGCAATGCAGGGATGAACATGAATAAAGCAGTACTATGAAATAACAGTGCAGGGTAATGTGCAGTGGTAAATAAACTGTCCTATCAGGTTTCTACTCTAAAGTCTTTGAAATCAATTGGTGACTCGTCGATGTAACTCAATAGTATCCCGTGCATGCCCGGGACCACGGTCAAGACCCTCGGGGCTGAATCCGAGACGTGCCGCTAGGCAGTAAACAGGTAGCAGGATGGACGAGTGATGTCAGCATCATCACTCCCGGACTGGCCAAGCCCGTAAGACTGATCAGAACAAGTATCGAACTGTTGAGTTACAAGTCGGTTTCACCTTTGATTTCCCCATACCCCCAAGTTATGTATGTCAGGTCAGGTATTCAATAATCAAGAACTAATGCCAACACAGAATCGGTAACAGGTCAGGTTTGTCTGGATAGACAACAGGAGTGGTCCATGAGGACCCCAAGTCAGGTTTGTTGGCATTAGGCATGAGATCGGGTAACAAGTCATGTCGTGGTACAACAGGTTGAGTCGGTTTGTATATATATGTCATGTGTAGCAAGGTCAGGTCAATATGTAGTGCAATCGAGTACGTGCTCCCAACAGGTATACAATCGAACAATAAACAGCAGCAAGAATTTAAAGTAAACGGCAATGATAGTCACTTAATCACAATGGTGCTTTGTATTATCTTTATTAACAGGTTCAAGCACCCTTGGGGTGCAATAGTCACAAGGTGAAACAATATCAACAACATAAAGTAATGAAGCTACATGAATTTAAGACTAAAGCATAAATAATTGTCTCATGGATGATTTAACGAATAAAGCAAGGACGATCTAATTGGTTTAGTTAGTTAAAGTATGGATTGATAGCAGACCGATTAATTACAAGAAACTACTATAATGATTCAATGTTAAAGATACTTGCAACCGTCAATTCTAAGTTATACTAAATATCGATATTACCATCAACTGTGTGGTTAAATTAAATAATATGATAATTAAATGTATAGAAAGACTTGATCTTGTATTAGCATGTTAGAGCAAGTATTCGGATACTTGCCTCGACGGTTTCGCAAACCGGAAAACACGAATGCAAAGTCGGCGGAAAACACGAGACGGATGCACGGGCCACGGATCGAGTCCAAACAGCGAACAGCGGGACCACACGGACCAGAGTACTTCGCTGGAAAGTCGGGTCCAAACGACGGCACGGCCGGAATCCGGCGAAAGTCAAAAAGGCGACGAAGTTAGCAAAACATACAATACCCGTACACTAAGACCAGCGGGGGTTTAACATTAATGGAAAGTTAAAGAGATGCTTACAGGGAAGAACCAGGGGGCAACCACGACAGGTTCGACGGCGAGGGGCGCGCCGACGGCGAACAGGGAATGCGGCGAGGGCTTGGAGGTGGCTGGATCGAGATGCAGCGAGTAGGGGAGAGGCAAGGGCCTGGTCTGGGCTGCAGGAGGAAGAGGAGGTGGTCGTCGGTGTGCCGGCGACGACGAGGGGGTCGACGGTGTCCCTTTTCCGGCGAACCAGAGGGTTAGGTGATGGGGGTTGGGCTCGGGTTGGTGGTGGTCCGGCGAGGGGAGGAGGAAGAAGACGACGAGGTCGGGACGAGGGTGAAGGGAGGAAGATTCTGGTGTCGGCGGCGATGAGAGGCGGCGGCGACGGCGAGCACTGCGTGCTGGTATGGCGTCGGGGGTTGGGTTGCAGGCTCGGGAAGGAGGGAGGAGAGGAGGTAGGGGTGCGGTTGGGCTGTGGAGGTGAGGACGGTGACGGCGAGGTCGCGGGGAGGTCGACGGCGACGGCAAGAGATGGCTAGGGTTAGGGTTCGGGGTTCGCGAGGTTTCTCGTGTGAGGGAGAAAGAGGAACAGTGGGTTTATATAATAGATAGAGAGAGAGAGAAAAGATTAGATAGAGAGAGAGATTGTTAGAGAGAGATTGAGAGAGATTGAGAAACGGAGAGAGAGAGAGAGTGTTGGTGGGGCCCACGAGGGTTTTAGCCCCTCGTGATTGGCTGAGATGGGTACGAGAATATTAAAAGGAAATTTTAAGAGATTAAAAAAAGATTTTAACGTTAAAAATTTAACAGAACATATATTTTATAGTTTAAATATATTAAATTAAAATGGGTATTTCGGCGCTAAATGAAACATTTCCAAATCGCGCCCGGGTTGCGTCCAAATGTTTCAAATTCAAATTATAGGATTTTAAGCGAGTTCCAAATTTTGAAATGAGGTGTTTTATGATTAAAATGCATGCTCCCAAGTCGGACACTTGCACGCGCGCGTAGTCGTCCAAACTTGCCCGTTTCACCGAACGGGACGAAATCTCGACGCGCGGACGCTACCACGCGACTAGTGGCGACGAGTAGGCCAACATGGATATTTTAAATTTCATTTTAGGTGTTAAAATTTGTTATGTGCCAAAATGACTTAACCGGTTAAAATTTAGCAATAAGCACCAAACAATCAGGATAAATGAAATGAGCAATGTATAACACTCAACTAGTAATAGAAATAGTATTATTGGGCTCGGGTGTTACAAAAACCCAAACCATTATCTTAAATATGGTGTAAGTCATATACACACCCAAGTTTGCATGTATCATCAATCATGATACAAACTAGTGCACAAATATATATCACATATACAACTTGTGCACATGGAGTGAGAAAATCAATCTTAAGTGAACCAATACTAGTTAATGTAAAGTAATATATCAAATTTATAATTATACATTAAATCAACACTTGATTTAATGATCCGGTCATATCTCATATAACCGACTAATATCTAGTGTATTAATATACCGAATCAACACTTGATTCGGTAACCCGGCTATATCTCATATAACCGACCGATGATACAAATCGCGAGAATAGAATACAGTATCACATACTGGTATTATTCTCGGTCCCGCACATATCTCATATGCGCTCCTATTTCATTTCGCTTGAGCCAGGAAACCTCTGTGTAGGACTCTAAAGAGTCGTCAATACACCGGCAGTAGGTGGTGATCATATCAATCACCCACAAGCCGCAAGCGGTCTGCTAAACGTAACGGCCACCCGGGTATTGAGTGATCAGAAGATCAATGAGCAAGCCTGCTCACACTCCTGCTAATCCAATCAGTAACACTTATCGCACAGTCCGGTCAATTCGTCTGATATGTCGCATATCTCGCCTAGGGGTGGTAAACGTCAGACCCCAGTAGCTTGATAAGTCATGCCGATGTAAGGACAATAACAAGCATGAAACTACTGATAACTTTTACCAGTAAATCACTGCAACCCTGGCCAGGAATTTCCAGTTATGGCCAGTCGAGCATAGCGCAACATCAACCCCCAATACCGGGAGAGACGAATCCCCTCCTATCGCTCATTGCCTCCATGTGAATCGGGACTGTACCCAAAAAACCACCTGTTTGCACGACTTGGTAGAGCCGTGGTAGGGTGGAAATCAAAGCACAGTGGGAGACACACAAGACTCTATAACGATTTTGGGTTAACAGACTAAGCTGTACCAGTGTCACCAGAGAACTGCCATCTGACGTGAGGTATAATACCATCTGGGTGTTCTCGGCGAGTCCGTTCAGTGTATCCAGTCTCCACTGAGCACCCGCATACCATCTCTGATGTCAAACACCAATGGATATGGGATCATCCATCGCCCATCACATGGGTCGAGAAGATATACGCTAGTCTACTCTGGAATATCGATGCCCCATCTCGATATTCCCACGACTAGGAACATTGAAGGATGTACTCATGGACTACCCAGGCCCCACTAGTATGATCTGCATCATAGTCCTGCAAGTCGAGTACACATCCTAAGGGCTTTATTAACATGTAACAGAGAGACAGTAAGTATACATGTTAAGATAAAGTGCAACCAGATAGCGTACTATCATGTCGAGCAAGAAAGTCCTACCTATATATGTCCCAGCATCCACTACAATATACATCTCATGTACAGTAATGGCCTCTAGGGCATACATATAACTAACAATCTTCCACTTGCACTAGGGCCATCTGTAGCAGTGGTTGCAGTATCTCATACTCAACCATCCCATAAAAGTCTCTCACTGGGAAAAGGCCTTTGTGAGTGGATCCACCGTGTTGTCCCTTGAGTCTACTCTCCTAACCTCGATCACCTTGGAGATCAACTATCTCCATGATCAGGTGATACTACCTTGGAATATGTCTGGGTCACTGATGGGACCGTGGTTCCTGGGTCAAAAACCACACTTCCATTGTCTCACAATGGTAGGAACCTAGTTCATCTCATGAACTAATATACACCTAAACTTCCTCTTTGGTAGCATCTTTGATAGCGATGTCACCAGCCTTTATCGTCTAGTTTGCTATGATATCTAGCTTGGAACTCTTCCAATATACCGCCCCTCCACTGAGGGTAAAGACAATGCCTGTGACTGACATTCAGTCTTCCTTACCACCCTGGAAGCTATCCAGTGATTCTCCCCAGGATCGATTGATACCATCTCACTACACCTAGTAAGAATCCTAACATCCATTTAAATCTATCTCATAGATATAAAACCTAGGATTTAGGAGGTATTACTTTGATCCTATATGGAGAATCCATGTGATAAGAGGAGATTGACCGAGCGTAGCATAGGAAACTCCTTCCCTATCAAGAGTATGTCATCCACGTACAATACGAGGATCACCACCATACTCCCTACTACCCTTTTATATATACAAGGTTCATCTACCATTTTGATGAAATCAAACTCTTTGACTACCACATCAAAACAGACGTTCCAACTTCGCGATGCCTGCTTTAATCTGTAAAGCAACTTGCACACGTTTCCGTTGCTCCCACTGTTTACGAAGCCCTCTGGCTGTGTACTTATAGACGTTCTCTTCTAAATCAGTATTTAGAAAAATAGTCATAACACCCAATCACCAGATATTGCAGTTATGGTATGCAGCAATGGCAAGTAGGATTCGGATGGACTTAAGCATAGCCACTGGAAAAGGTTTCATCATTATCCACGCCTGATCGATGACGAAAACCTTTAACAAGTCTAGCTTTGAAAGTCTCAACTTTTCCATCTACACCAAGTAATCTTCTCAAGATATACTTGCTCCTGATGGGGATTTAACCCTTCAGATATAGCATCTAAAGTCCATACTTTGTTGGTGTATATGGATTCCATCTCAGATCGCTAATTATCCAGCCATTCTTACAGAGTCCCCACTCTTGATGGCCTGCTCGAAACTAGTTGGGTCATCATCTCATGATGCAATCCTCGCTCCCACTGTCATCGAGAAACCGAAGTATCTCTCAGGCAGATGAGGAACCCTGCTAGATTGGCGGAGAGGCTGAGGTTCGTCGGCGACTATTGAATCCTTTGGTTCTATCAAATCATCAGCTGTAGTTTGTATAGCTGGAACTCCTTCCAGTTCTACAGAACTGACCTTGCCTTGATCTTGTCCGGATTTTGCTTTTGACATAGGCTGGACAATCCCAAATCTTAACTTACTTAAGAGATGGGCTCTTCCCATACCATATCTCAAATGGAGTGGTAGGCACTGATTTGATTGGAATCCAATTTAATAGGTATGCATCTTCACAAGTGCATAACCTCCAAAAGGAAATAGGTGACTCAGTAGTACTCATCATAGAGCGCACCATATCTTATAGGGTGTGATTGCTCCGCCCCGATACGCCGTTGTGCTGTGGTGTATACGGAGGAGTAATGCTAAGAGAGAATCACATTCTCCTTTAGAATAGTCCAGGATCTCTATGCCTAAGTATTCTCCTCCCTGATCACATCAAAGGACATAATACTTATACCTGTATTGGTTCTCTACTTCTGACTTATATTCTTTGAATTTCTCAAAAGCTTCAGACATAGGTTTCAACAGGAACACACATGTCCGAATCTTAGAAGATCATCAATGAATGTAATGAAGTACAAAGAATCAGTCCTGTCATTTGTAGACAGGGGACCACATACATCATCATGTATCAATCCCAAGTGTTTATCAACTATTTCTCTGTTTCAAGTAAACGGAGCTATGGTCATTTTATCTTTGTGACATGACTGGCAAGTTTCACAAGATGTAAATTCAAATAGATTTAAATATGCATCTTAATGTAACTTAGCTAGTCGGGTCGCATTGATATGACTTAGTCTACAATGCCTCAAGAAGAATTCGTTCATTTCTGAACTCTTCCTCTTGTGTGTGTTCTGTACGTAAGGAAATGTGGTTTGATTTAGAATGTATATGCTTTTAGATAACGTGCCTGAACGGATCAACTTTTGATATAGGAAATGTGCAAAACATTATCCAACAATACAAAATTATATCCTTCTTTAATAAATAAAGAGACTGATATGATGTTGTATATCAGGTTCAGTATCTAATAACATTCATTCAGAATCAATGTATTCGGTAATACAGGGTGATAATTGCCAACACCTTGGCTGCAACAATTGCACTGTTTCCAACTCTTGAAAATTATCACCCGTTCTCAGTTCTCTACCAACCTATAGCCTATGTAACAGATTACATATTTGGGATCCTGATCCGGTATCTCATACCCAGGACGTAAAGGATACTGAGAAACAGTTCTTTGTAATAAACATACCCGAAGAAGATGCATCATCATGCACTTTCTTCGTTTGGGTGGCATGGGAATCCTGGTATTCCCCTATTTCCTGCTCGGTCTTATAACAATTATAAGTTGGAGCGGGACCAACGTTCCCCAGCTCAGTATAACAAGCGGGTTCGGTCAATACATCCATATTATTATCTTGATTAAGGCGTGACATGGTCGCTACCTGGAGAGAGAGAGAAGAAAACACTCTGCGTGCGCTCTTACAAGATTAGATTGGTTGTATATTTTTATCTAATCAGGATGGCTCCTACTGTTTTTATCAAATCTTCCTTCAAACCTTAAAAGGAAAGATTAGCCGGGATTAATTACACTCTACAAGTTCGCCAATCTTTCAGCCAGGCCAGTGCCGGTACTTTGAGGGAGGTTCCCCGTGCTTTCATACGGACCTAATTAAAATAAACCTCGTTTTCCCAGGGGCGTAACCCCGTTGACACCTTTCTAGACACCTACTTGATTGGCTAATTGTAAAGTGCAAAACTCTCCCAGGAGTAACAATTACTCGCAGTGGGTATCAGGATCCAACTATCATATAGAAGGTATGCAATCTCATTGCAAATTTCAACACTTGAAACTCCCGATAATGGTTTTTACCCCTAGCACCTATGACCTTGGCTATGGTCAACAAATCATAAGCACTAGTCAAGTTCTACCCGTCATTTCGTGATTAATTAGACCCACCCACATGAACCTTGGCTAAGGTCAACAAAGTCACATGACTGTCCTAACTAATTGCATCATATGCTGTGAAGGAAGACATCACTTAGCTACCATACACTGTGCCTTGACTATGGTCAACAAACACAGCACAAATACTAAGTACTCTACTTCCTAAAATGACGGAGGGTTGCGGATGGTTTTTAAGAAAACCTTTAACGCTTTGAACTTGATCTCGTTGCAGAATCAAATGGTTTTAAATGGAGTGTTTTTTAGGCTTCTGCTAGTTTCGCTAAAGAGGTCACTCCCGGTGAAGGGAACTCGGCTCTTTCCTCGTCGAATGAGGTGCAGGATATTCACAATACCTCTATGCAAAGCAAAAACTAGAAAAGCAATCAAAAGACAAATCGAAGGTTGTAGCATCTGCTAGTTATTGCTAAAGAGATCACTTCCGGTGAAGGGATCTCGGCTCTTTCCTTATCGAATAAGGTGCTGGATGTTCTACAAGGAACACCGCTATGCAAAGCAACAACTAGAGCTACCTAATTTTTGAAATTCGATTCTACAACATCTTTTAGGTTTATTTTCTTTCATTAATCTCATTAATGAACGTCCCATCATTTAAATCCACCTAAACATCACAGATAAATACAACGTACGCTTATGCCATTCGCATTCGCCTCGATGTCCCGTCATGCACCGTTAGGTTAGGTAACTAACGGCATAGCGGGGCAAGGCTAGTGCGGGTGTAAAACATAAGCAACGTCTATATAATATATCATATATACTATATACAGTATCTATCTGAACATATCACATGATCACATCACAGATAGCGCAGAAGAAAACAACATATGAAATATTGGATATACTAGGATGTCCGTGTTTTATTTTGAGCCTGTATAAAACACGGATTCTACGGTCGTGATGAATAGCCAATCCCACACCCCTAGACCCCTACGAGAGTGGCAAGCAACCCTACCAATTCTAGAGTTAGGAGACCCGGACTCGACTCCTCGAGATGGTCTCCCACTGGACCCTAGAACCCAGTTACTTGTGCTCCCCTCCTGGGTCTATCCTAATGCGGAAAAGTAAATAATATACATCAATGGTGACATCTTCCTCAGCCCGGAAGTGCCCCAATAAAAGAATATTACATACAAGTTTTTTACATGAATGAAAAAGAAAAACTCTCATCTCACATAAAACCACCGGCTATTCAAACACGACGATCCAATATAACATATCACAGCAACACATAACATCACATGTCATCAACGTAAGTAAATATACGTATCCCAATTGTCGTTGACGTATAGCAACGAAACCGGCGATACCCTACATATTACACTTACGGTCGCAGAAAAGAAAGTGAAAAAATACAACAATTGGAATCCGCAACCTCCTTAGACATCACATGCCTAACAATTATAAACCCCGCATTTTAGTCTCATTATCGAAAACACTTTTCAATATCAAGTCAGGCAATTCAATAAGATTCCCGACATGTTGATTGAATGCTCGTCGCAAACTTTAGTAGACGGCCGCACCCCCGGATGCCGTCGACGAAGTGTACTAAGGCGGAACACCGCTGCCGCGAGCACCCGAACGGATGCTTTTGGCGACGGGGTTCTCCTACAGTCACTTGGTCGGGGCTATGGGGTGTGGCTGTCTATTAAGTTTACCCGGCGAGTATCCGCGTACGCTACGTGATTGCGACGGACTTTTGATCACATCAAAATCCCGTGGCAACCGATTAAATGAGACTAAAGTGCTAGATTTACAACATTCAAATTAGTTATCTCATAACTACTTGTGAATTCCAAATATTGTATCACATTCCAGATAAATAGACAATGTTAAACTTTCCGATCGAATAATCAAACACCCAAGATTTCCCAAATAGTTCTCAACACTTGAAATTAGTTTAAAAACATCCATCACATTCCACAGTAGCAATGGTCCAGCCGTAGAAGGGTCAAGCCAACGCCTCACATGTGGCAACGCCGTACTGCCACAAACTCTAAGGTTTAGAGGCGGTTCAGACGGTCACATAATCGAGTTAAGGTTTGTTGTCTTCTAGAGGGTCCAACGCGTTACTTGTACGACTTAGAATGTTCTTAAACTACGGAAAAATCCAACGCTTGGAAATTTTCCGGCAGGGGAAAAAGTGAGTTATTGATATCCGTTCGAACTTTTTAACACGTTCTAAAATTATCCGGAAAAACTTAAACGAAGTTAAATTATCCGATCGAATCAACGAATACAAAAGATCTCCAGAAAACTCAACTCTTGAGTAGATTTAAAAATTCCCAGAAGCATCAAGAAATAGCTACGGATGTTACTGTAGAAAGCACTAACCCTAATTCCCCAGAACGGCAGCGGAACCGCCGCGCAAGCAGGGTATTGCCGCGGTTCCACGGCGCTTTCAGAGAATTGGGATGTCGTATTTTACATTTATCCTTAGAATTCCTGCTGATTTTTTTGAGTATTTTTAATGCAGAAAAAATCACATTTTTACAAAATTTCCAGAGAAGGGTAAAAGCCGGGGTTTCGGGGTTCGATCGGACTTTAAACTTCGTTTAGACTTCGCCTAAAGCTCTAGCTTGGCTCTGATACCATTATAGGGTTACAAGGCACTCTAACATGCCCGATTTAAAATTTAGCCGTGCCGAACAACCCTAAACAAGATCTTTAAACTAGAGATTAGGTGAAAACAAAAAGCAAGTGAACAACTTTACTTCTAAGAGTTAAGGATTACAACCTTTGTAGTCCGTTCCTTCATTTCTAAAGCTCCGTGTTGACGTCCCTTCGCTGCGATCATCTAGATCCCGGACTCTAGCGATGGTTTCCTCGGAGAAAAGAACGGGCTAGCTCGTTAACTTCGAGGCCGAAGATGATCTATGTCGAGGAGACTCAAACTCAAGCTCCATCTTCACTAGGTCATGAACTTTGGGAAGAGAACACCCTAAACTAAATGGCAAGTAGTAGAGGATGATGAAATAGGAAGTGGGTTCACTTTGGATTTGGATTTTGTAGGATTGCTAGGCACACGCATAAGGGTCTACGAGGCATCAACCATGCCCGACTAAAATTTTAGCCGTGCCGAACAACCCAAAGCCAGATCTTTAAACTAGAGTTTATGCGAAAACAAGCATATTAAACACTTTAACACTAAGTGAGAGGGATTACAACCTTTTTAGATCGGGTCCTTCACTTCACAAGCTCAGTGTTGAGGTCCTTTCGCTGCGATCATCGTATTCCGGACTCTCGAGAGGCTCCACGAAGAGAATGATGCAGTCTTGCTTCCGATCTTCGATAACAAAGATGATCTACCTTGAAGTTTCATTAACACAAGCTAACACTCACTAAATGAAGTGAACACTCATCTAAAGGGCAAGGATAGATGAGAATGATGAAGTAGGATTTTTGCTCTCTTTTATTTTCTTATTCTCACTCATTTTCATCACTTGGAAAAAAGCTAGAAAGCTTTTTCCATGAAAGAAAGAAGAAGAAGAAGATGAATAATAATTAGAATCCTTTTGTGATGAATAATGAAAAGAAGTTAATGATGAATAATGCAACCATGGTTGCTAAACCTTTGTAGAGAATTAACCAAGGGTGAAGGGTTTGAGTTAGGTTAAAGATGAATCACTTGTAAATATCTTTGCAAAAACAAAAAGAAACCTTCTAGAAGGTTCTTGAATGCACTAACCCAAATCAAACCCTAATCTTGTTTAATCTCCACTAAACATATTGCATTAGTAATCATATCATGTTACAATATTATATATCACATATATAATATTTATTGTAACAAAATAAAATATTACATTTAACATATATCGCATATATATCATTGTATTACCCGAGTGAGAAAAAGAATCTTTTAGTGAGCTAATATTAGTTAATGTAATTTAATATATCATATATATTATTATACATTAAATTATCGAATCAACACTTGATCCGACAATCCGGCTATATCGCATATAACCGACTAATACGATGAGCCGGCTATATCACATATACCCGGCCGATATCTCATATCGCGAGAATCCAATACGGTATCACATACCGCATTATCCTCGGTCCCGCACATATCACATATGTGCTCCTACTCCATTTTGCCTGAGTCAAGAAACCTCTGTGTAGGATTCTAAAGAATCGTCAATACACCGACAGTAGGTGATGATCATATCAAACACCCACAAGCTGCAAGCGGTCAGCTAAACATAACAACTACCCAGGTATTGAGCGCTCAGAAGATCAACAAGCAAGCCTGTACATTCTCCTGTGAATCCAATCAGTAACACTCCCGTACAGTCCGGTCTCGTCGTCTGATATGTCGCATATCTCGCCTAGGGGTGGTATACGTCAGACCCCAGTAGCTTGATAAGTCGTGTCGATATAAGGTCTATAACAGTTCGAGAAACTACTGATAACACTTACCAGTAAATCTCAGCAACCCTGGCCAGGGATTTCCAGTTATAACCAATCGAACACAGCACAACATCAACTCCCTATACCGGGAGAGACGAATCCCCTCCTATCGCTCATTGCCTCCATGTGATTCGGGACTGTACCCAAAAGCCACCTTTTTGCACGCCCTCTTGGACGTGGTATGATGGAAATCAAAGCACAGTGGGAATCACACAAGACTCTATGACGATCTCGGGTCAACAGACTACTCTGTACCAGTGTCACCGGAGAACTGCCATCTGACGTGAGGTATAATACCATCTGGGAGTTCTCGACGAGTCCGTCCAGTGTACCCAGTCTCCACTGAGCACCCGTACACCATCCTTGATGTCAAACACCGATGGATATGGGATCATCCATCGCCCATCAAATGGGTTAAGATGCGTATACGCTAGTCTACTCTGGTGTATCGATGCCCTGTCTCGATACACCCTCGACTAGGAATAGTTATAGGATGTACTCGTCGACTACTGTGGCCTCACTAGTATGATCTCATCATAGTCCCAGTAGTCGAGTACATATCCTAAGGGCTTTATCAACATGTAACATAGACACAATCAGAGTACATGTTAAGATAAAGTACAACCAGATAGCATACTATCATATCGAGCAAGAAAGTCCTCCCTATATATGTCCAAGCATCCATTACAATATACATCGTATGTACAGTAATGACCTCTAGGGCATACATATAACTAACAATCTCCCACTTGCACTAGGGCCATCTGTTGTGGTATCACATACCCAACAATTAGCTGTGGTTGAAGTATCTCATACTCAACCATCCCATAAAAGTCTCTACTGGGAAAAAGGCCTATGTGAGTGGATCCGCGCTGTTATCCTCTGTGTCTACTCTCCTAACCTCGATCTCCCTGGAGATCAACCATCTCCATGATCAGGTGATACTGCCTAAGAATTATACTTGGATTTCTGATGGGACGGGGGTTCCTTGGCATAAGCCACAACTCCATTGTCACACAATGGTAGTAACGAAGTTCATCTCATGAACTTATATATATCCAGACTGCCTCTTTGGTAGCATCCTTGGTAACGATGTATCTTGCCTTTAATCGTCTAGTAATTCACAGTATCTAGCTTGGAACTCTTCCAACATACCGTCCCTCCACTGAGGGTAAAGACAATGCTTGCGACTGACATTCAGTCGTTCTTATCACCCTAGAACCTTTCCAGTGATTCTCCCCAGGATCGATTGATACCATCTCACTACAGCTAGTGAGAATCCTAACATCCAATTAGATCTATCTCATAGATCCAAAACCCAGGATTTAGGAGGTATCACTTTGATCCTATAAGGAGAATCCTTGTGATAAGCGGAGATTGACCGAGCGTAGCATGGGAAACTCCTTCCCTATCAAGAGTATGTCATCCACGTACTCTACGAGGATCACCACCATACTCCCTACTACCTTTTTGTATATACAAGGTTCATCTACCATTTTGATGAAGTCAAACTCTTTGACTACCACATCAAAACAGATGTTCCAACTCCGCGATGCCTGTTTTATCACATAAAACATCTTGCACGCGTTTCCGCTGCTCCCACTGTCTACGAAGCCCTCTGGCTGTGTACTTATAGACGCTCTCTTCTAAAACATCATTTAGAAAAGCAGTCATGACACCCAACCGCCAGATATCGTAGTCATGGTATGTAGCCGTGGCAAGTAGGATCTGGATAGACTTAAGCATAGCTTTGAAAGTCTCAACTTTTCCATGTACACCAAATAATCTTCTCAAGATATACTTGCTCCTGATGGGGATTTAACCCTTCAGATAAATCAACCAAAGTCCATACTTTGTTGGTGTATAAGGATTCCATCTCAGACCGCTAAGCATCCAGCCATTCTTACAGAGTCTCACTCCTGATGGCCAGCTTGAAACTAGTTGGGTCATCATCTCATGATGCAATCCTCGCTCCCACTGTCATAGAGAAACCGAAGTATCTCTCAGGTGGGTGAGGAACCCTACTAGATCTGCGGAGAGGCTGAGATTCGTTGGTTACTATTAAATCCTTTGGTTCTACCAAATCATCAGCTGCAGTTTGTATAGCTGGAACCTTTCCAGTTCTACCTCATGACTAGTAATTTCTTCATAAGAAATTCCCTTTCACAAAGGTGGCATGCTGAGAAACAAAACATCTTTTGTTCCTCGGTTTGGTAGAAGATATTCCCTTGCGTATGCTTGGGATATCCTGCAAACTTCTACAGAACTGACTTTGATTTGAACCCTATTCAATAGGTATGCGGCTTCTCAAGTGCATAACTCCCAAAAGGAAATAGGAAACTCAGTAGTACTCATCATAGAGCACACCATATCATATAGGGTGTTATTGCTCCACCCCGATACACCGACGTGCTGTGGTGTATACGGAGGAGTAATGCTGAGAGAGAATCTCATTCTCCTTTAGAATAGTCCAGGAATTCCGCGCTCAAGTATTCTCCTCCTTGATCTCATCAAAAGACAGAATACTTATACCCGTATTTTGGTTCTCTACTTCTAACTTACATTCTGTGAATATCTCAAAAGGTTCGGACTTGTGTTTCAACAGGAACATATGTCTGAATCTTGAGAGATCATCAGAGAATGTAATGAAGTACAAAGAACCGGTCTTGGCATGTGTAGACAGGAGACTTTCATACATCAGCATGTATCAATCCCAAGAGTTCACTAACTCTTTCTCTGTTTCCAATAAACAGAGCTATGGTCATCTTATCTTTGTGACATGACCGGCAAGTTTCACAAGATGTAAATTCAAACATTTTAAATATGTATCTATGTGTAACTTCAGCTAGTCGGGTCACATTGATATGACCTAGTCTACAATGCCTCAAGAAGGATTCGTTCATTTCTGAACTCTTCCTCTTGTGTGTGTTCTGTATACTAAGAACTGCAGTTTGATTTAGAACGTCTATGCTTTCAGATAACGTACCTGAATCGATCAACTCTTGATATAGGAAATGTTCAAAACATTATCCAACAATACAAAATTATATCCTTTCTTTACTAATAAAGAGACTGATATGATGTTGTATAACAGGTTCGGTATCTAATAACATTCGTTCAGAATAAATGTATTCTGGTAATACAGGGTGATAGTGACCAACAGAC
This sequence comes from Agapanthus africanus, assembly GCA_030015575.1. Classification (NCBI taxonomy): domain Eukaryota; kingdom Viridiplantae; phylum Streptophyta; class Magnoliopsida; order Asparagales; family Amaryllidaceae; genus Agapanthus; species Agapanthus africanus. Next base: position 384,733,770 of record CM057342.1, read on the forward strand.
TTGGCTGCAACACTTGCGCCGTTTCTATCTCATGAAACTTATCACCCGTTCTCAGTTCTCTACCTATCTGTAGCCCATGTAACAAATTACATTTGCGAGATCCTGATCCGGTATCTCATACCCAGGACGTAAAGGATACTGAGAAACAGTTCTCTATAATGAACACACCCGAAGAAGATGCATCAGCATGCACCTTCTTCGTTTGGGCGGCACGGGAATTCTGGTAATCTCCAATTTCCTGCTCTGTCTTATAACAATTATAAGTTGGAGCGGGACCAACGTTCCCCAGCTCAGTATAACAAGCGGGTTCGGTCAATACATCCGTATTATTATCTTGATTAAGGCGTGATATGGTCGCTACCTGGAGAGAGAGAGAAGAAAACACTCAGCGTGCGCTATTACAAGATTAGATTGGTTATCTAATATATCTCATCAGGATGTCTCCCACTGTTTTAGTCAAATCTGTTGTAGATAGTGCCCTCAAAGTCAATTATTGGATCGCAGGTACGTGATTGCAATGATTGAGGCAGGACATATACCGATATAACAGTCTTGCTCGAGATGATAGTATGCTATTTGGTTTGTCTTTATCATCGTAGACATGCTTTAGTTCACTATTGCATGATGATAGAGCCCATATGATTCTTACTTGACTACCAGCAGTATGATGGCGATCATATACGTGGGAGCTGGGGTCTGTAAGCACATCCTTAAAGTGTCCCTAGTCGTGGGAGTTTCGAGACAGGGCATCGATACTCCAGAGTAGACTAGTGTATACAGTCGAGACCCCGACGAGGGGCGGTGGCCGGTCTCACAAGCCATTGGTGTCAGTTGGATCACCTAAGATGTATACAAGTGCTCGTTGGGTTATGAGTACACCGGACAGGACTCGCCGAGAACATGCTAGTTGGTATTATACATATCGTCAGATAGCAGTTCCCTGGTGACATGTGTACAGGTTAGTTCATTGACCTGAGGTCGTCATTTGTCTCGTGTGAGTTCCCACCGTGCTTTGATTTCTACCCTACCACGGCTCAAAAGAGTCGTGCAAACAGGTCTTTTTTGGGTACAGTCCCGAGCCACATGGAGGCAAGTGAGCGGATCGGCAGGGGATTCGTCTCTCCCGGTATTGGGGGTGAGATCGCGCTATGTCTAGGAGAGCTATTACACAAAGCCCTCGGCCGAGGCAGGAGATTTACTGGTAGGTACTCCAGTAGTATCTCAGAGTGTTCTGGGCTACTCTCTGACACGACTTATACCGCTAATGGGGGTCTGACGTTACCAGCCCCCTAGGCAGATATGCGATACTCATAGACGAACGGACCGGACTGTATGTATATTGTCACTGTTAGGCTCAGTAGGGTTTCTGGATGAGTTCGCTCGTCAGCTTCCCTTCCAATCAATACATAGGCAACCGTTACGTACAGCTTGTACCTCTGACGTGCTAGTGGTTATACCCAGAGCCAGTGTGTTGATGGGTCATTAGAGTCCCCCACAGACCGTTTCCCAAGTTCGGGCGAAACGTTGTAGAGGCCGTATGGTTTTATGGAAAGGTTCGGAAAATGCACGTGCATTTTCGAACGTGTCATATTTCGGGCAGATAATACTGGTCGGTTTTAGTTTAAGCCGGATCCGAGTATTATGTTGTGTAGATATAATATCTTTGTCTCAGTTGCATTTGTATTCGGTCGTAATACAAATGCGGGTATGTTTATACCATTATGGGGTTATCCTGAAATTCGTTTCAGGATCACTTTTGGAAGTTGCCAGTTTTCAGTTTTCTATCTGCCGTATTTAACATTCGGTTAAATGCGGATTTATCTTTTCTTGAGATGAGTGTAGAAATTTCTAGAAGGTGACTAGGATGGTGACTAGGATGGTGAGTCATTAGTGCATTGATTATTGCATTAAATGATTTGGTGACTAGTTAAGGTGATTCATTGTTTTCATTAATGGTGTTCATACTAGGTGTTTATGTGACTCATCCTCTTCATTGATCTTATGGTCACTCTCCCTCCTCCTACACTCACCTCCCCCTCATTTATAAGTGGCCGGCCACTTCATATGGTGTGGATCATAGTTGCTTAAGAGAAAAAGATGAGAGTTTAAGTGTATAGAAATTTGATAGATACTCATTTCACATTTCCACCCGATCCAAAAGGCAACTTCATTAACCGTTCGTCCGTAGCTTTGGACGTAACGAGACAAAGTGTTCTACTCATTCTCTACATCATCTTGATCGTCTCTTTTAGCAAACTTGACGACCGAGTTGCCTCGGTTCAGAGGCGGGAGCCCGTTTAAAGATCCGTCGACGTGGTGCCACCTGGACGACGAGACTGGAGATTCAGGAGATCGGAGCAGCCGCAACAAAGCGTGGGATGATGGTTGAAGACCAAAGGACTCGGATCGATCGGTATAACTCTTCTACCCACTTTGTAGTTTGTTAGTTTAGCTTTAATGGAAGATCCGGGTTATAGTACGCGATAGCGCCAGTTGTAAAAAGTTTTTGTTCCGCATTTGGCGTCTGTTAGACGGCCGGGGCGCTACCGTGGACTTACAGTGGTATCAGAGCCTCACCATTAATCTATACTAACTTGTGCTAACGCGTTTAAAACATCGATCGAACGGATTTTCGAAAACCGCAAATTCCAAGTTCTGAGTTTCTGTCGATTTTAAAAGGGTTCTAAAAATAATTTTACATATCACAGAAATTTAAGCAGGGTTTTCTAAGCTATCCGTACAAATTTGGTCGCGTGACCCTACAAGACCGCCGCGGAATCACGGTCAAACCTAGGGTTTGACCGCGCATCCGCGGCCAGTCTGTGGGATCATTGGTCCAATTTCGCACAGTGGCTTCTTCTTTGGAAATTGTGGTTTCTGGTACTGTTCTTTTAGGCCAAGATTTTATTACTGTACAGCAGATGTACGTGGGGCCCACTTCGGGAAATTTTGTCGATCGAAATTTTAAACTTGTTAGTATACGGTACTTACTTTATATCTCCGACCGGGAAAGTCATTTGATCGGTAAACCGCATCTAATTGCTATAGTTCTTTTAGACGGGTTTGCGAACGTGACATTCGCGTTGATGTTCTGTGTTGTGCTGTATTGTTGCAGATATGTCGTGGTGGATAGCAGGGTGCAATGATAGTGCAGTTTGGATTTATTTGTACATTTGATATTGCGGGGCGAGCGTCCAACATGTGGACTGCCGTTACTGCCTGTTGTATTATATTCTTTTGGGGCACGACCGGGTTGAGGTCGATGTACCCGTTGTACATATTTTATTTTCTGTACTAGGTTTATCCCGCGAAGGAGTGCACGGATAGCCGGGTTCTGGAGGGCAACGGGTCCGTATCTCATGGATTTGAGAGGCAAAGGGACCTCACTCTAGAATTGGCAGACTATTCGCCGCACTCGTATGGGGTACAGGTTGACCTAAGGAGGGGTGCTCAATTTACCGGATTCCTTGAAGTGCCGGGTGTTCCATTCACTATGTTGTGGGGGACTACCTCGCTTCAGGTTTTGGTGGGTAACTTGCCGCACCCGTAGGGGTCTAAGTTTCATTACACAGGCTATCCACACGACTAGAGGAACGTCGGGTTTCAGCAGCGGCTCTGTGAAACCCGGGGATCCCAGATTATCTGTATTGTTCTGTGATGCTTATTACTTTTCTGTAATGTTGCATATTATCACGCTTGGAGCGATTATTGTATATTGGTATATATACTATTAGATGTTGTATATGTTTTACACCCGCGCTAGTCCAGCCCCCGCTCTGTCGTTAGTTAAGTAACCTAACGGGTGATGACGGGACCCAATGACGAATGTGGATGGCATATACGTACATTTTATTTTCGTTCTTTTCTGGCGTGATTGATTGATGGGACTGCATTGATTCTTATCAATGCAAGGATAAAACAAACCTATATTTGATGTTGTTGGAACAAATTTTAAAAGGTGTTATTACAAAGATGTTTACTTTTGTTTTGCATAGCAATATTCAGTTAGAATATCCTGCACCTCATTCGACGAGGCAAGGGCAGATATCCCTTCACCGGGAGTGACCCCTTGGGCAGAAGTTTACGTCAGGGTGATAACTTCAATATAGTCGATTACAAGTTGCTTTGCATCGCGGTATTCAGTTGGAATATCCTGCACCTCATTCCACGAGGAAAGAGCCGAGATCCCTTCACCGGGAGTGACCTCTTTAGCAAAGGTTTTTCGCCACTATTGTAACATTTCGAAATAATAAAAATATTATTTTTGGGAAATTCATAATTTAATATTATTTTATTGAATATTTTAATAATTCGGTATAATTAAATACAAATAAATGGGGAAAAATTATGGAAAATTCTAAAATAGGGTAAATTAGAGAATTATGCCGTTTCAAAGTTTAATTGATTAGTTATATGCTAAATTAGTGCTAATCGCGATTAAAAATCGCTAATCGGTTTTTAGCTTTTTTGTGCAAAACATGCACATATCACTTTTTCACACTTGTGCATTTTCTTGCCATGGTTCACATTGGGTTTACTATTCTTGGAAGAAGGATTTTGAGAGAATAAGAAAAATAAAAGAAAAAGAAAATGGGAAAAGAATAAAGAATGAGGTTTGGTGAGAAAGAGAGGTATGGGCTTCTTTGACTAAAGACTTAGCCATTTCCTCTTCAACCTTCACTCATTTCTCTCCCTTTCCCTCTTGTTGCTGCTGCTGCTCCTGCTCCTCACCTCCCTCCCCTCTTCAATTCCTCAAATCACCTCTAAAACAACTCCAAAACCCCACTCATTTCATTAAAAGTGTGCACAAGCTCAAGATCTACACATTGGACCAAGAAAGCAAGGATTTTGGCCACTAGGGGCAACTCAAGAATTTTCTTGAGTTGCCAAATGAGGTATTTTCTGGATCATTAACTTAGTTTTAGCATTACTTATACCCCCATGTTTAGATTGAACCGATATTGTTTGATATTGTGGAGTTAAGGAAAACCTAGTTAGGGTTTGAGGAAATTATGAGTTGTGATGTGAAATTGAGTTCAATAGAGACTACACCAACACCCTAGTGCATGAATTGAGACCCCAACCTGAGAGTTGAAACCCGAAATACGGATTTAGAAACCGATATCGGAGAAATTGTGGAATCTGTGAAGGGTATATTGAATCTGCTATCACCCAAGACATCCTAAATTAAAATTGATTGGACAGTGACATGTGCAGGCACCCAGGAAGCTACCACCAAGACCCCAACCCCTAACTCATCGAGCCGGCCGCAGATTTATTCCAATTGGCCGCAATTTGCGGCCATACCTGCACCAAACCTTCTCGTTTAGGTTCTGTAGCCCCAACATGCATAGATTAGACCCCTGGTATATATAGATTTGTCCAATTTGACCTAGGGTGAAATCTGGAACATATTTCCTAAGTTGCTGTTTTAGATTCATGTTTCCGTATTCCGTATTCTTAATTCTGAATTTGTGTTTGGTGTTTTACCTCGACTATTTGGCGTTTATACGACGATATCGAGGATTTGTTGATGGTTTTGAAGGCGTGCCCATAGGTTCTAACCTATAGGCCCCTTATCGTATCGTTTTGGGTTTCGTGTGCCGTGTTAGCTTTGATTTGGTTCTAATACGCATATATGATACTTTGATGTATAGGTACCCCATGAAGACTTCGGGACGACAAGTAAAGCGCGTGGAGACGTCGACAAATGAAGACGCAAGGTGAGTAGATTATATCTACTGGGGGAAGTCGGGTGGATGGCATATAGCACCCCCGCAGTCAGTAGTTGGTATACTATATATTATGCTTGATAGTTATAGTGTGTCATGGATATGGTATTAGGTGTATTATGGATAGCTTTGTTGGAGATAGTGCCCTCAGAGTCGATTATTGGATCACAGGCACGTGATTGCAATGATTGAGGGAGGACCTATCCCGGTAGGACAGTCTTACTCGAGATGATAGTTTGCTATCTGGTTTACCTTTGTCATCGTGTACTGTTTTAGGTGACATGACATGTCGCTATTGCACGTTGATAGAGCCCCTAGGATTCTTGCTTGACTGCCGGCAGTATGAGGGCGATCATATAAGTGAGAGCTGGAGTCTACAAGCATATCCTTAAAAGGTCCCTAGTCGTAGGAGTTTCGAGACAGGGCATCGATTCTCCAGAGTAGACTAGTGTATACAGTCGAGACCCCGACGAGGGGCGGTGGCCGGTCTCACAAGCCACTGGTGTCAGTTGGTTCACCTAAGATGTATACAGGTGCTCATTGGGTTATGAGTACACCGGACAGGACTCGCCGGGAACATGCTAGTTGGTCTTATACCTGATGTCAGATAGCAGTTCCCAGGTGACATGTGTACAGGTTAGTTCATCGACCTGGGGATCGTCATTTGTCTCGTGTGAGTTCCCACTGTACTTTGATTACTACCCTACCACGGCTCAAAGGAGTCGAGCAAACAGGTTTTAGTTGGGTACAGTCCTGAGCCACATGGAGGCAGTGAGCGGATCTTCGGGGGTTTCGTCTCTCCCGGTATTGGGGGTGAGGTCGCGCTGTGTCTAGGAGAGCCATTACACGAAGTCCTTGGCCAAGGCAGGAGATTTACTGGTAGGTATTCCAGTAGTATCTCAGGGTGTTCTGGGCTACACTCCGACACGACTTGTACCGCTTTTGGGGGTCTGACTTTTACCCACCCCCTAGGCCCGACATGCGATGCTCATAGACGAACGGACCGGACTGTACGGATATTGTCACTGACAGGCTCAGTAGGGTGTCAGGATGAGTTCGCTCATCGACGTCCCTTTTAGTCAATAGCTGGTGGCCCGTTACGTATTGGCTTATACCTCTGACGTGCTAGTGGTTAAATCCACAGCCATAGTATTGACGAGTCTTTAGAGTCCACCACACCTTCAGTTACTCAAGCTTTCGGGCGAAACGCTGTAGAGGCCGTATGGAGATATGGCAGGGTCCGATCAGATACGTGCGGTATTGCACGGATCAGGATCGGACGGTTTGTACTAGTAGCCGTATAGGTATATGGCAGGGTTCGATCAGATACGTTCGGTATTGCACGGATCAGGATCGAACGGATATTACTAGCCGGCTTTGGTTTAAGCCGGATCCTAGTATAGTACAGTGTAGTTTTGTCTCTTTGCATTTGTATCCGGACGGAATACATATGCGGGTGTGTATGCACAGTATTGGGGTTTTCCTGTAATTTATTACGGGACCAGTTTTCTGGAGTTGCCAGTTTGCATTCCGTTCCGGCCGGTTTTCGTTTGTTCTTTCCCGGCCGGACTTTTCCGATGGAGGGTGTTATTTGCAAGTTTGCAAATAACACATTGTGGAGGGTTTTCTTGCATAAGGATTTATCATGATATCTTTCTTCCATGCTTTTGCATTAATGTGATTAGAAAAGGGTATGGTTGGATTTAATGAAGCATGGTGTATGTTTGTATGTGGTCACCCCTTTTGTATCTCCTACAATAACCTCCCTTCATGCTTTTTGATTCATCCCTCCACCATTCTCCAAAAGGAATTGCCGGCCACTTCATTTGAGGGGAGAGGAAGGAAAATGAGAGTGATTTTTTTTGTGTATATCATTCTTCATCTCATTCCATTGCTAGAAAATTGAAAGCACCAATTTTCTATACACCATTCCTCCATCTATGGCAACCAACCCCAAAGTGAGACATGCACTCTACACTACACTTCCTACAGCAAATCTTGGACGCATCGATTCGCCAGCTTCGCGTCCGAGTTGCCTCGGTATTGAGGTGGGAGCCCGTAAAAGCTACAGGCGATGTGGTGCCCTTTCCGACAAGGAGGAGACGGACGGAGATCCCGCGAGGAGATCGGAGTGGAGATGAAGACCGGAGGACTCGGATCAGTCGGTATATCTCTTCCCTTTCTTGTTAGTAGCTTAGACTTGTTAATGGTTACGATCCGGAGTTTAGTGCGCGGTGGTGCCGGTTTGCAAAGTCCGCAAAATTAAAGTTTATCACCGCTTCCGCATTCCGGCGTCGGATCGACGGCCGGGGCGCCTCCGTGCACTTACAGTGGTATCAGAGCCTCGCCATTAACTTCGTCTAGCTTTGTTTAATGTGTTTTACATTTCCGATCGAACAAAATCCCGAAAACGCGTATTTCAAGCACATCAGTTTCTGTCGAATTTTTTTTGAGTCCAAAAATTTTTCAGGTTGTCTCAGAGTGATGTGCAGGGAATTAGAAGCATACTGTAAAAATTTTGTACCATGAACTCAT